>CM017566.1:51773069-52226172 GCA_007844125.1 Sinonovacula constricta
AGCAGCCAACTCGTTTTAAAAAGCAAATTTTAGGCTTTCCCTTGGGTGGCTGCTTAATACAAGTTTGGTGGCATTTTGAAACGATACCGCCGCTTATTATCTCAAGTCTCTTCTTTTACCAGGGCCATGTTTACTTAACCAAAAAAGAGCATTGCTATAACAGCATATTGTGAAATGTGTTTTTAGGAACAGTGACTTTGACCAGACTGACACCCAAAGTAACCCCAAACTTACACTTCACATAAGGTACTTACGTATACTATATGTCAATCCTGACAATCAGCACACATCAGTAATTATCCCTATACTATAAGTAAAAACGTTTTGTTGTTTTCTTAAAACATAATAAATTGGAATTCTGGTCGGTACAGTTTGTCTACGTGTCATGGGTTGTCATAATTTGTGCTGAATATACCACAATAATGACTATAAATCACCACAATGTCAATCACAGTTCCGGTACCGGAAATAGTTTTTGTTACCATTACAATAAAGCCATGCCGTTCCGCGTACATGTATGCAAACAGTGATTTTAATGTATAGTTATGTGACGTAATTTCGGAAAATTTCGTCTCCCTACGAGCAAGACAAGATACCCAAGTTTCAATGGCTGCCAGTAGTAAGCGTATGGTCATTTATCCTCAAAAATAAAATAAACAAGAGGGCCATGATGGCCCTTAATCGCTCACCTGATGACACAGGCTTAAAGTAGGCGCAAATCTGGCATCAAGTATTAAAGAGTTATTTACTTTAGAAATCTTTGGTGAAGATTGGACCATTAGTGTGACCACTGGGTTGAAAACATTTTCTAGAATTTTACCAAGTAACCTACTGAATCCACATGACTCACTTCACAACATATGTAAGATTTCATACTGGCAAACATGCTGGTCAAGTTTGGTGAAGACTGGGCCATCAAAGTAGCCTCTTAAGTGTTTTCACAAGGTTTTTCTAAAATGTAACCTAGTGACCTACTTTTTGACCCCACATGACCCAATAACGAAACCATCCAGGATTTCATGTAGACAAACATTCTGACCAAGTTTGATGAAGATTGGCCAATAAATGGGGTCTCTAGCGTGTTCACAAGCTTTTTCTAAGATTTGACATCGCGACCTACTTTGTGACCCCACGTGACCCAGTTGCGAACTCATCCAGGATTTTATGCAGACAAACATGCTGACAAAGTTTGGTGAAGATTAGGCTATAAAGGTGGACTTTAGTGTGTACACAATCTTTTTCTAAGATTTGCCCTAGTGACCTACTTTTTGACCCCACGTGACCCAGTTGCGAATTCCTCCAAGATTTCATGCAGATAAACATTCTGACTAAGTTTGGTGAAGATTTGGCCATAAATGTGGTCTCTAGTGTGTTTTCAAGCTTTTTCTAAGATTTGACCTAGTGACCTCTTTTTGGACCCCACGTGACCCAGTTACGAACTCATCCAAGATTTCATGTAGGCAAACATTCTGACAAAGTTTGGTGAAGATTGGGCTATAAATGTGGTCTCTAGTGTGTTTACAAGCTTGTTTTAAGATTTGACCTCTTGACTTATCTTTTGACCCCACGTGATCCCGTTATAAACTCATCCAAGATTTCATGCAGACAAACATTCTGACCAAGTTTGGTGAAGACTGGGCTATAAATGTGGTCTCTAGTGTGTTCAAAAGATTTTATAAGATTTCACCCAGTGACCTACTTTTTGACCCCACGTGACCCAGTTACGAACTAATCCAAGATTTGATGTAGACAAACATTGTGACCGAGTTTAGTGAAGATTTGGCTATAAATGTGGTCTCTAGTGTGTGCACCAGCTTTTTTTAAGATTTGACCTAGTGACTTACTTTCTGAACCCTCGTGACCCAGTTAAGAACTCATCCAAGATTTTATGTAGACAAATATTCTGACTATGTTTGGTGAATTGGGCCATAAATGTGGTCCCTAGTGTGTTCACAAGCTTTTTCTAAGATTTGACCTTGTGATGTACTTTTTGACCCCAGGTGACCCAATAATGAACTCATCCAAGATTTCGTGCAGACAAACATTCAAACACCTAGTTTGATGAAGACTGGATAAAAATTGTGGCCTCTAGTGTGTTCACAAGATAAAATGTTGACGACGAACGACAGACGCCGGACGAAGCGGTATCACAAAAGCTCCCCTTGAGCACATTGTAAGGTCAGGTGAGCTAAAAACTAACCTGAGATGAATAAATGATTTAAATGAGATCTATCCAGTCACAAAAAGAAAACTACTCCTAGTACCAAAGTGCTTTTTTTACACATAATGATGCTATTATTGACAGAAAAAGTAAAACGTTGTTTTTTTTCCATGTTATATTAAGCAGGTGCAAATCTCTAAGGAGGCGCAATCCGACCAATGTCTGAGCCATATCCGAGTCTTGGCGAGAGAGCGACTGAACCAGTTACATGTCAGAAAGGAATAGCTGTAAGGTTTTAAGGGATTTAAAGACATCCCTGTCACAACAATATCTTCCGGAAATGTTGCTTAAAGGTAACACAACACGAAATGAATTTGTTCTTTACTCTACATTACATGTTTCAACATAGGAAGCAATTTAAAGGCATCTCGAAAGGAATGTGGTATCCCACTGGGCCAGGCCCCCACATGCTATGACCAGACCTGCTAATTGCTGGGCATCACTGCAGGGAGTCTTTAGCCAACATAGTACTAATCTGTCACAGTAAAACCTCTGATGGGTTAATGCAAAACTAAATTACCTGCTAGTAAGGATGTTAGACAGTAGGCTAGTTTTACACAAAGCCATAAGCATTAATGTTAGGGATAATGTAGGTTGTTTACTATATGATCCCTTACAAATTCTTTATTGCATTAATTACTAGGTGTCAATTTTGTAACTGCAAGATTATGTATTTATTTCATAGCTAAATATTTGATTTTGAAAATACATGAGAGATACAAGTTTTAGTATTCAAAATGACTTAAAATGCGTTTGAAGGACATTATTCTGACAAAGAATGACTTTTTAAATTGCTTTTGTTAGAAACATTTCGTTACAAAATGTATAAGAAATAACAAAATCAACCAACAAAGTAAGAAAGAAAACAAATAAAGATTTATATATATATATATATATATATATATATATATATATATATATATATATATATATATATATATATATAGGATTGCGTAATTAATATATTCACAACTGTTTCCTTTACAAACTGTGAATGACTATGATCAACCCCCAGATATAGCATACATACACTTGGATCTTGAACAATACCTGTATGACAGACACATCGTTACAGACTGTGGCAGCCTGGCTTATCAGAAAACAGATGCCCTCACATGCTGGGTGGGGCAATAAATGGGGAGTGGGGGGTCACTTATATAAGGGTTTTGAGATGCCTTTAACAGCAAACCATTTCTTTGGAAACCCCAAAACTATATATTGTGAGAAAAACTAATGCATTATATAACAGTGCCTCTGCAAAGAAGAGTTGTGTGTCGCGAAGGTGGTTATCCTGCCCTGAAAACATACACCGTAATTTTTGCATAGTAATTCCGCACATTTTCAAAGAAATTATCAGTTCCTGTCTAAATGGATCAGTCCTTTATAGAGCAAAGGAGTGCAGTTATTTTACATTTTCATAATTCTACAACGTTTTAGCTTTGTTTTGCAAAATTTGCATGAGATTATCTTAATTATAGCAAATACAGCCACAAAACAGAGGGATCTACCTTAAAATATAACAAGAGGGCCATGATGGCCCTTAATCACTCACCTGATGACACAGGCTTTTAATAGGCTCAAATCTGTCGTCAAGTAATTAAGAGTTACCGTATTTACTTTAGAATTCGTTGGTGAAAATTGGATCATAAGTGTGGCCACTGGGTTGATAACATGTTCTAGAATTTTTACAAGTAACCCGGTTATACTGAATCCACATGACCCACTTCAAAACATATGTAAGATTTCATAAAGGCAAACATTCTGGCCAAGTTTGGTGAAGATTGGGTCAACAATGTGGCCTCTAAGTGTTTTCCCAAGGTTTTCCTAAAATGTGACCGAGTGACCTACTTTTTCACCCCATGTGAGCCAATAATATTCTCATCCAATATTTCATGCAGACAAACAATCTGATCAATATGGTGAAGATTTGGCAATAAATAAATGTAGTCTCTAATGTTAACAAGCTTTTTCTAAGATTTGACCTAGTGACCTACTGTCTGACCACACCTGACCTAGTTACGAACTCCTCCAAGACTCTATGTAGAGAAACATTCTGACCAAGTTTGGTGAAAATCGGGCCATAAATGGGGCCTGTAGTGTGTTGACAAGCTTTTTCTAAAATTTGACCTAGTGACCTACTTTTCAACTCCACATGACCTAATATAGAACTCTTCCAAGACTGCATGCAGACAAACATTCTGACCAAGTTTGATGAAGATTGGCCTATAAATGTGGCCTCTAGTGTGTTCAAAAGCTTTTTCTAATATTTGACCTAGTGACCTACTTTTTGACCCCACGTGACCCAATAATGAAGTCATCCAAGATTTCATGCAGACAAACATTCTGACCAAGTTTGATGAAGATTGGATAAAAACTGTTGCCTGTAGTGTGTTCACAAGCTAAAATGTTGACGACGGACGACAGACAAGGCGGAATCACAAAAACTCCCATTGAGCACGTTGTGCTCAGGTGAGCTAAAAAAAACTTTATGTCAGGGGTACTAGTTCCGGTGGACATTTACACATACCACCCCTGGAGGCTCCACGTTTGATCCCGGACTGCGACATACCAAAGTCATAAAAACGGTTGGGATCTAGCTCTCTTGCTGCATTTGTTAATTCAAATACAAGGATAGGTTCACAACTGGTTGATCCGGTGTCAGGATAATGTGATAATATGCTCAGCTTGCTATACACAGTCAAGGCAGCACTGCATCTGATTTAAGTGGACACCATCTCCAAATAAGTGAAACACTCTTGGCGGGCTGAAAACTCAAGCAAAGAAACAAATGGGCCTCTTACTGGAAATGGTATGAATTAACAGTAAAAATATTCCTCATTAAGTAACATGGACCCAAATACAGTTACCTTTTTATAAATTACTTTAAATATTTAAAATTGTTCATGCAGTTTCATGTCACAACTACAAATGATAAATGTTAACTGTATTATAAGCCTTCAATAACGCTCGGCTATGGATAATTTATCATGAGTGTAGTTGTGTAATGGTGTGGTGTAGTGGTCAATTCGATGCATATATTCAGCGCATGTATCGCCTCTGACTGCTTAGCCTCCCATCTGGTGGGTGCGAGTCCCATTTGGGATGAAGGACTTAATGCGGTTTGCCAGTGGTTCTACCGAGACATTCGTCTGTTGTATTCCTCCACCAAAATAGCTGAAAGTTGATCAGTGATCATTATTGGTCTCTGGAATGAATTTCAAAAACAAAACAACTCAATTATCATTGCAAATGAGACCAGTGATTTGTATTACCCATTTAAACTAAACATGAAATTTACATTGCATCATTTATCATTTAGGGGAAAAATGTTATCTGGTAATGACTTTGTCAATCTACATTGTTTAGGACAAAGGATGAGCTATAATAATAACTTCTTGAAATATTAAAACTGACATAAAAACTTGCTTCCAAAACATTATTTTAATCTGTACATTTATTAAAAACATTACATTTAATTTAGATTTCCCGGATGATTATCATTACCAAATTTCCATGATGTAAGTCACAAATCCGCCTTGGACTTTACAAGTTTGCATAAAGACCAATATTGTAGGAACATACATTATCTTTAACTTAAGCCTAAAAAATTTAAAGCTCCATGTCAATGATATAGTTTTTGTTTTGTTTAAAACTGTTTATTTACAGTTTTTGGGAAAGATTTTTTTCAACTGCCCACTTTCTAGGTAGAACCAGTACTCTGGTACTAAGAACATGCAACACAGTGAAGAACAGTCTTGCTGGAGGACTTAAATCGCGTGATCCGTCATGGGGTTGGAACACAGGACCCCCTGATCCAAAGTCCAATGTCTTTACCATTAAACCATGGATGCCCACTTAAGCTTGTTTTGGAGAATTGTGTTATATAAATTCGACCAGACCCAACATTACAATAATCATGCCCATGCAACTTTTTAGACTTAACCTTATTTTAATTCTTTCATTGTTGGAATATATTGCATGCCAATATAAAACATGATAGTATTCATTCTAACTAAATCACCAAAGAGACATGAAAAGTATACTTACTGCTATCTCTTGTGGGCCAATACAGCATACGTCCCATGGCGGTTGATCGGTATCACAGTTCTTGGTAACCTTGCTACTGGATGGGTCGACACGCTTCAGTCTTCTGTTTTTGTTATCAGTTACTATCAGACTCCCATCACCGAGATGACAGCAACCTATGTTATCACACTCGAACTTATCCCCTGGTATCCTGACGTTGATTTGTTTCTTTTCTGGTCTCACCACTGGCCTATCTCCCTGTTTCTCCACTGGTCTCCCTACTTGACGGTCTCCTGGACTCTTTACTATTGCCTGTACTGGTATGTCTACTTCACGTCCCACAGCACCTTGTGTGTTGATATCATGTACCTTTGTGGTGACTTCTTTAACAAGGGAATGGAAACAGTTAAGGGAGTCAAATATCTTCATTTCAGTCATGAAGCTGAATTGATGTCCCTTTATCAGACTGTCCGACTCGATATAAAGAGCATCCACTTTTTTAGCAATTGTCTGACCCTTCTTTTTCAGGACAAACAAATTGGCTTTCCACTCTTTTGACTTGGTTATTTTATTTAAACATTGGTTTATTTCATCTCTAGTTTGAGCACATGACTGTTGATGATGTCTGGAGACTGCAAGAAGCTCTTCTTGTTTACTTTTGATGTCCTTCTTTCCCTTCTCTTTCAGCTCCTCAATCCGCGACAAGAGTTTCTTAGCATAATCTTCCAGATCATTAAGAAAACCATTTCCACTCTGCTGAATATTTGTCATGTGCTTGTCTAGTGTTTCAATAGCTTTGTTAATATTATCCAGAGCCGATTTTAATTGTGCAGGGACAACTTGTAACTCAGGGTCAGCATTGAGTTCATCAGAGGATTTCCTTATATTTAGGGGGTCCTGACATTTCCTGAAAAGAAAAGTGGAAAAAAGCTGGCATTGAATTACATCGCAGCGACTCCACTGTGGTCATTATAGTAAGGTGGATGAAGACCCCAGACATTCTGAACACACCGGCCTTTACACCACAGGTTAGCTGGAAGACCCCACATGTTTGACCTTTTCTAGGTCTTAAACCCATGTGGTGAATGGCACAATATTTAAGAGCAGTAACAACTCTGCGACTCTACTTGTCAAACATGGGCCTGCCACACATAAACATTCAAAAAACCAATATTGTTTTGAATTGAAAATAAGCATATTTTTCCCACTCCATTCTCAGCTGAAAATTGTCTTCACATTATTTACTTTACATGTCAATTGATGCACAAACAGCGTTTCAAATGACCAGCATTAGTCTCCGACTATATTAACATGTTCGTTTAAACTAAACTTTTATGGAAACAGATAAGCTTTCTGCAATACTTCCACAAAAAATATAAGGGGAAGCACAACTTCCTGCAGATAATTGGCCTGCTGGTATGAGAATAATTCTGAGGGTTTTTAGACCCGAAGGCCGTTATTTGTGCTAGTGCCGATTATCAATCCTCAGTACAGCTCCATCATATATTATCCCTTATAGTACATGGCTTTGTTGTTGTTTTTGTTGTTGTTTTTTTGTAAGTAAGAAGTTGCCTTTGCAACGAATAACATTTTACACACACTTGTTCTTATTTGAGAATTGTCACCAAACATTTTTTGTTTGAATTATGATATTCATATTTAGCTGTTTAGGTAACGTGCTTGTTTTACTTTGCCATTTTTTATAATTTGAAAGGTAAATTTGGTCAAAATATGTATGTGGCCAAATCAGCCGACAGTTCCTGCCATGACTATCTACAGTGTCACATGGATGCATACGCTGCATTATAACAGTAACAATAAGTAAATTTTTAGATGGTATGCATATTTCTATATATAAATAATTTGCAATATAAACTGTAAACAGTGGTTGAATAACCAGGTTTTGATACTAAATGTCAAATAACTTCTGTTCTAACCAAATCAACATCTTCCCAAATATGTGTGCATAAGTCAAGTGTTATATATAATTCATCGACTATCCAAATGCATTTCTAACATGAAAAAAAAAATCAAAGGGAAATAACATCAAATATACAAAAAAAATACATGCGTGTAATGGTATTTGTGTAGAAAGGGGCGTTACTCAAAAATAAGAATAGCAGATTGACGGTTCTTGTGCACTGCACTCCGTTTCAATTACATCTATACACCATCTATCGCTGTGATAATGTAGGAATATGGTCCAGACAAACATCAAGTAAGAAAATTAAACTAAGGGGAATAACTCCAATATTATGAAGTGTACAGTTGCGGTTATTGTGCACTGCATTCTGTCTCAATGATATCTATCCACCTGGAATTTCATGTCAATAGCTTTTATAGTGTAGGAGTTATGCTCCAGACATAATTAAACAAAGGGGCATTGCTCCAAAATCATGAAGTACAGAGTGATGGATTTAATGATGAAGGGGTTTTAAGCCGGAAAAGATAATTAATTAAACAAAGGGAAATAACTCCAACATGAAGTGCAGGCTGATGGTTCTTGTTCAGTGCACTCCATCTCAATGAGATCTATCCACCTAGGAAGTCCCAAGTCGATAGCTTTGATAATGTAGGAGTTATGCTCCAGACAAGAAAATGAAACAAAGGGGCATAGCTCCAAAATCATGAAGTACAAAGTTAAGGTTCCTGTGCATTGCACTTTGTCTCAATAAGACCCATCTATGTACCAAGTTTCAAGTCATTTGCTTTGATAATATAGGAGTTTTGCTCAGGACAATACAATTAAACAAAGGGCAATAACTCCAACATCATGGAATAGTGCTGGAGTTATGCTCTGTGCAAACATCTGGATGCTACACGCCTGCCCGCCATGGGCGATCCCATAATACGTCCCGTCTTTGGTGGGCGTATAAAAATGGCAACGCATATCGGCGCCATAGTTAAACTAAACTGTTTCTTAAAATATTATTTTCAAAATAGTCCTATATTACCATATATGGAAAAATTAGCACTACGTAGCAGCCATATTTTTGACAGATCAAAAATCTTTGCACAATTCTGATACAGGACCACCCAAGGAATATGTATACCAGATTATAATATCAATGCTCTAGCTTTTGTGGTTTCTGGCAATATGATTTTTAAGAAATCCAAAGTTCAGCATTTACCCTGGACCATGAGACAGCATTTATTTAATTAAAATGCACTTTAAACGTTATCGGCAAGGCTGTGCAAGTCTCTTTTTTGTTGATAGACCAAAAACACACTTGCCAGTCAAACTAATTGTATAGATGTTTTACTTACCCTTTTCAAAATATTAAATTTAATTCAATTAGTTGCCAGTTTTTACCAACAATAACTTGTTAATTGTGTTGCATTTTAAATTATAGAAAGCACATTTCTGTCTGATATGTTAATTTTTATTTTTATTAATAGTGACCTTGACCTTGATTAGACCAGCGCAAAATCCAATCCCAAACTAGGTCTTCATGCAAGCTTGCTATATCCAAAGTTTCAGCAAGATTGGTTTATTCAAACTAAAGTTATTGATCAGAAACTGCTTGTCTATTTTTAGTAACAGTGACAGACCCGACTGGCCCCAAATCCAATCCCAAGCTAGGTCTTCATGAAAGCTTGCTATATCGAAAGTTACAGCAAGATTGGTTTATCCAACTGAAGTTATTGACCAGAAACCCTCTGTTTCACGCCACCCGCGCGCCATACCCCAATCTAATAACCAGGATTTTGTTGAAAAAATGGGTAAAAACTGATATGTTCATTGTGTATCATGTTACAGTATTAACTATTAACTGCTCAGTATCGCTATAAACCGGCATCCCGCAACAGCACTAATGCATGGGCGAATCTAAAGGGGATGGGGGTTTGGGGGGTGGGGGCAAGTGTGTGTGTGGGGGGGATAATTGTCGCATATGTGTACAGTGATACAGATAAGACAATTAAGCACATACTTATGTGTGAAAATGCATTGCAATGAAACTATTTGGGTACAAAGTCTCTCTACGCAGGTCTGCCAAGCATCTGAAATGCAGAAATTTACACAATTTGGATTTTCGATATCAATACTCTTCCTGTGGGAGCATGTACCCTGACCCCCCACCCCCACTACTCGCACCTGATTCTCACTCGATGTAACCTCTCCCCTTAGTCTTCCCATGAGAACACAAACATTTTGGACTTATGACATAGAAAACGTTTCTACTTTGTTTTTGTTTTTGTTATGCAGAAAATGGCTCCAGCTTCTGGGGGAGCATGCCCATATACCCCTCTGATGCTCGTTCAGTTAGGATACCACCGCCCCCGCTAATATGGTGTCGATAAGATGGGAACACAATATACAATTGCGTATTCAGCTTTTAAACTGATCTATGATCTGCTACTGAACCTTGAGCTTATTCTTAAATAAATACATTTTGTTAAAGGAGGTGTTCGACAGTTTGCACCTTTTTCTTCTCTCATGCTACCAAATAAATTATTGAAATAATTATTGACACTTGAATAGATCAAGAGAAATGCTACTTATTGGTGCTTTATAGCCATGTGAAAAGATATGCACAAAGCCCCACTGTCATTACACAAATATATTTCCTGTCCCAGCCACATAAGCTAATTTAAACAAAAAATAACCTGTGACAACTTACCTTTAAGATCACATTTCTTGATCATCCTGGTAATCAGCCCTGAAATCTAGTTTTAGCCGAACTCCTTATTGTTCTTATTCATAGATATTGACAGAATGGACAAGGACAGTAATATATTTCATGATTTGTACTGTCTAGCAATTTGGGTAATGTTGTAACAGCCTTTATTTAAACTTAAGTATAAATTTATGCCACAAATAAACACACATTTCCCAGAACAGGAGTGAGACGTTGCTTTATGTATTAGACATGGGCAAACTATTAGATATCACCTTTAAAGCAGACAACTGACCTGTGATCCCAGAGGCGACATTTCCCACACATCAGTTCCTCGTGCTGGCGGCAGTACAACGTTATTAATTCGTCAGCATGTTTCCCACATTTCTCAGTTAGCACATCTTTGCCATCTCCAAGTCCTTGCACTACGTTGTGATTTTCGTTAAATTTATTATGATATCCTAAGCAAGATGTACACATATGTTTATTGCAGTCATAGCAGTAATGATCTGCAATCTCGTCTTTGTTGTCCTTTGCACAAATGGAACATTTGACATCTTTATATTCATCTGACCACTTCTCTGCATCGATTGCTGTCGCCATATTGACTGTCAGGCACAAGGTTTTTAAAGGTATGTACACTGAAGTCTGTGCTGCAAGAACAAGAGGTATGTGTTGCTAACTAGCCAATAGTCACAATGCACTGAGCTAACCAGTAGGAAACACAATAACTCAATCTTATCACAATAATGGTTGAATAAATGATTCAAATTGTTTTAATGAAAAGGCTTTGCATAGTTAGTGTATAGTTTGAATGCTTCAAGTCCAACTTCCGTTGGTTGTGGGTTTGTGATATTTAACCAACTACAGTGTATAACAATGACAGAACATTCATTTGTTCTCTATTACTCATGACAATTGCATTCAGCTTAAGATTAGCAGGAAATCTGTTGCCAACAAGGCAATGTCAAGATCTCTTGAAATGTGTTTTCATTAATAGATTCCAACTGGCTTATGATTACTCTAACTCATGACAGTAAACAGAAAGTTTATGCTTCGCACAGTTACCATGTTTACAGCTTATAAGTCATTCATGACAGTAAACAGAAAATATATGCTTTGCATCCTCAGCATGTTTACAGCATAAAAGTTGTAAATACACTTCTAGTGGAGGACCTAAAATGGTTACATTCTAAATTGATGGACATTTGAAATAAACATGTGTTAACCGGGGGTTATAAATATAACAGTTCCGGTGCAGGTTCAATAGTTTCTTTATTTCACGTCAAGAATAGTATTCTTATTAACTGAGGTTATATAAAACCAACAACAAATTTACAATAAAACCTCACTAGAAATAAACACACCAAACCGGGCAGCAGTTATTAAAGAACCGGTATACTAGATTTAAAATTTTTAAATCTCTAGCAAAACATATGCTAACTGGTCGAAGACCTAGCCCAAAGTGAAGTTTAATTAAGATGTTAGTTCTGAGACTGAAAAGAAGTATGCATGCTGATTGGTTAGTATTTTTAGATTGTTATGATCTGTTTAGAAAGATAAGTTACCAAACCAGTTCTACCACACTACTCACTCAAGACAGTACAGACAAGACACAGTGGACAGAGACTGGACACACCAGACTGGACACACATTACTAGACAAAACATAACTGACCACTCACACTAAAGGATTGCTAACTAGGACAGATACATGAATAAAATAGTTATAATAATAATAATGATAATAACGAAGCCTGGGTAACACATGCTTAATGCTAAAAATGGGGAACAATTTAAACAAAATCACAACTGATGCTAACCTTGAAACTGTTTTTTCCAGAAGCAGAATTTAACTCTCAAATCAACATGGGCTATGGCGAATGTGTAATAAAACTGTAATGAAATAAAAATATTAGTCTGTTTCGAAGTGTTGCTTAACATAAACTCACTGTTTAAATGAAAGGGCATGAAAAGGTCCTGTCAAATTTTCCACAGATATTTAAATTGAATCTACCTAGTAATAAAATAAACTATGAATATATGTACAGTATGTACAGTAGATAAAAGCTTTGGCAAAATAAAAATTCAAAATGAGAGAGTAGATTTAGACAAAAACAGCCTTATCAGCCAATTAAGAAAATGTTAACTTGGCGAGGGCCACTAGTTGGTCCACGGTCCTGCACACAAGTTGTCACAACTCGGAAGAATATGCATCGATCTTACCAATTAGTGTAACACTCGATCTGGCTGAAAATGTTGGCTGCTGGAAGATCACTATGAACTATTCTAACAGACACTCAATGTTGCTTCCATTAATTTACTTAAATGTTCCACTAAAGGGAAATTATATCATTTAATTTAAAGACTACGCCTCCTGATTCGCCATTTTTATGTTAGACACGAAAGTGGGTGCCTCGTTCTGATTTTGTTATTTCACCCGGCGTTTCAGTACAGCACAAGTAAGAAGCTGGGAACCATAAGTTTACCTTCACCCCCAATCGCACCTACTCGGCGATCTCCGGCAAGCTTCGGATGATTACGTAGGGAACGGAATTACCCCATTCGGAACTCCTCGCCATTTCTTTCGGCAAGAGAAAGGGCGTGGTTTCTAAATGACCTTCACCATGACATGCATCGATCTTACCAATTAAGCGACCGATATGACTAAACAGCGAATAGTCACAAATAGTCACATATAGTCAAATGTCTAAACTGCGTATAGTCAATTACAAGCTGTTAAATAGACATAGGCCATGTTTTAATTTATTGTAAATGTTCTTTTGCATTAGGGAAAGTCATCTCATTGGTTTGAGGTCGCAATCCAAAGAGAATCTGCAATAACGCAAAAAGGCGATAAATTGTCACGAATATTCAAATGACTTAATAGCGTATAGTCAAATTTCAGTATATTAATATGGGTAAACTATGCCTTTTTGATCAGTTAAAAGAATTAAATTTCAGTTTTACTGTATTTATTTGATATGCATTTATACTGGCCAAAACGAAAATGGTTTTAGTTAAAAAGCACTTTATCAGCCAGAATAACTGAAAACATGGAGCCTATTCCGATATAACAGCATTTTAAAGATTAACCCATGTTCAAAAAGTGACTATTTGTGAGCGGCCTCGAGGCTAGCTAGATCAACTATTTGTGGCTGTTAAAGCGTTGTTGTTGTTTTTTTCGTTGACTTGCATATCAAATAAATACAGTAAGAATGAAATTGGACCATATACCCATTTGACAGCCTGTAATTGACTATACGCTGTTTAGACATTTGAATTTTAGTCATACCTTGAACACCCGATCTGGCTGAAAATGCCTGCTGCTGGAAGGTCACTTTGAACTATTCTAACACAAACACAGGCACTTAATGTTGCTTTAATGTATTTATGTAAATGTTCCAAATTATATCACCCAATTAAACGACTAAGCCTAGTGATGTGCCTATTTAATGTAAGACACGGAAGTGACTGCCTCGTTCCGATTTTGTTCTTAAACCCGGCGTATCAATAGAACACATGTAAGAAGCTGGGAACCGTAAATTGAACTTCATCCCTTACTTGGGTTTGACTGAGTAGCGAATGTGAGTCATATTTCCTACTGGATGATGATATGGTTAAGAAAGTGTTTGCGCGTCGGGATTATGTTCAGTTAGGGCATTCTAAAATAGTAATATAATATATAAAGTAATTCGATTATTTAATTTAGTTATCTAAGATAACCTTCGGACGAGCTTGGCCTAACAACAGAACACACACCCATCATTGCTTTGTCAGTAACGCAAATATACCATTAATTCGTGCCCACTACTTTTATTATTTATTTTAAGACAGCCTTTATTCATCATCGGTTGTTAGGTATTTGATAAAGTCTATTAAAGGCAAACTCGTTTTCTTTTTTTAATTCATTTTAATTGTAAGTTGATTTTTGCGAACTAATTTTCTCAGATAAAAGTGCTAAATGGGTGTTTTTGTGTTGAATTAAATCGACGATGAAAACAAAATTTGGTGTCGCCATCTTTATATTTTGCATTTTTGAACACAAATCAAGAATATGACATTTCCAATGAAAATTAAAAACATTTATTATAAATGTGCATAAAGCTTATGTTATATACCAGATTTTCAATGAATATCACAATAAAAATAATAAAAATAACAATGATAATAAAACAAGAGGGTCATGAGTGTTGATATCTTATATTAATGTTCTAAGAAAGACAACTCAGGTATCACATGTATTGTAATGTATGCAGAGTTACAAGCCTTGGCTAATAATATATGTGTGTACGTTACACGTGTGTTTGTGGTATAAATTAGTAAAGTACTTTGCTATCATCGGAAGTGGTTTACACTATAAACCGTAATATGTTGTTATGTATGTATGGCGTATGTTTTAAGACATGAATATATCTTACTGCTTTTTTAAAAAAAATTGAAAACATATCAATTTGCCGCATTTAAAGTTGTTTTCTTAAACCTTTGAGAAATTTTAATTTTCATTCTTATGTGAAATATTATTTTCCCTATTTATAGAAAGAAAACCTGTCTTCGGAGCAATTTTGTTTTCGTCCAGAATCTTTCTGAACTGAAGTGTTTATAAACCATTTAAACAATATTTTTGAGCAGTGTGAATATTCAATCCGATTTAACGTAACCTTTGGTTTTTTACGTCGGCCAACCCGTTTTGTAGAAACTTTTTTTCATATCGGCCAACCAGTTTTGTAGAAACCTTTTTTCATATCGGCCAACCCGTTTTGTAGAAACCTTTTTTCATATCGGCCAACCAGTTTTGTAGAAACCTTTTTTCATATCGGCCAACCAGTTTTGTAGAAACCTTTTTTCATATCGGCCAATTAGTTTTGTAGAAACCTTTTTTCATATCGGCCAACCCATTTTGTAGAAACCTTTTTTCATATCGGCCAACCAGTTTTGTAGAAACCTTTTTTCATATCGGCCAATTAGTTTTGTAGAAACCTTTTTTCATATCGGCCAACCCATTTTGTAGAAACCTTTTTACATTAGGCAACCCGTTTTGTAAAAACTTTTTTCATATCGGCCAACCCGTTTTGTAGAAACTTTTTTCATATCGGCCAACCCGTTTTGTAGAAACCTTTTTTCATATCGGCCAACCCGTTTTGTAGAAACCTTTTTTCATATCGGCCAATTAGTTTTGTAGAAACCTTTTTTCATATCGGCCAACCCATTTTGTAGAAACCTTTTTACATTAGGCAACCCGTTTTGTAAAAACTTTTTTCATATCGGCCAACCCGTTTTGTAGAAACTTTTTTCATATCGGCCAACCCGTTTTGTAGAAACCTTTTTTTCATATCGGCCAACCCGTTTTGTAGAAACCTTTTTTCATATCGGCCGATTCGGTCTTTAATAAACTTTGCGCATTTAAAGTTGTTTAAACTTAGTTTAAGTCATAATTTTTATGTCTGAACTAATAAGGTACGAAAAGTTTTACCAAACCATTTTCTCTTATTTAAACACTATTTGTCTTAAATGCGGTATCCGATGGTTTGGACCAACTTTTTTTTCCCTCAAATAACTAAATAAGTCATTTTTACCTGATAAGATACTGCAAAATGCAGTTTATTGATGCCCCCGATCTGTGTGAACAGTGAAGCATTACACCCCAATCGTCATTGCAAACAGGCATTTCCTATCTGAGCAACGCTGCAGGGATAGCTATTTTTAAACTAAGAAAAACACATGACAACTTACTTTGAAGGTCATCTTATATCGTAATCCGGGTAGTCCGTACTGACGTCGGTACTTATTTTAGCAGAGATTACGTTCGGGCTTATTTATAGATTTGGAAATAATGAATATTTAGAGTTGTTTTTGTTGTGTTTTTTTTGCAATGTGTACTGTCATACATAGTGAGATAGTATTCAAAAGCATCTTCACTCAGGCTAAAATTATGCAAAAGTTCCGCAAAACTGTGGACAAATATTGTTACATGGATTTAGAAATTGTCTGATACCTGCTTTAACAAAGCACTCGTGTAATTGTCGTTTTAAACAAGAATGTCATTACTATATTCGTTAAGTATTTTCTTACATCACGATTATATAAGTAACTTACCTCAAAAAATGAAATTGTTATAGTACATCAATGAAATCACGTCACTAGTATGTCACGGTGACCCGAGGCACGTGTCGCTGATTGATAGGCGAATGTGTAGGCCACGTGTACAAAATGTTAATGACGTCTAACACTTCAAACAACATTAAACCGTATTTTAATTGAAAACCAATTGTATATGGGGAATCCATGTTTAATTGTTGTAAACAGCAATAAACAACACAAGTTTGTTTACTTGGTAAAACGATGCTAGAGTATAAAGATGAAAACAGAGAAGACCGGGATATGTAAAATTTGAATTAATAACAAAGAGATCAGTATGTTTTTTTTAGTGTTTTTGTTGTGTGTTTTTTTCAAATTCTATAAGATGCAAGTCTCATTTGACATCTGAACGGTTATCTGAACGTATCCTTCGTTGTTATATTAATAGTCGTCCGCATGATTTATTAAATGAATAAAACAAATATAGATAATAAGATCATTGTGACAACTAACAAGTACAAAAAAAGATCAAAACAATGACAACACAGTGGGTTTGAATCAGGGTTTAAAGTATACGAGACTAGCTTGTCGCCAACCAGAAATATTATGCGGTTCATTAATTAACATTGTTTATATAAATTGATTTAATCGGAAAACCTCGAACGTTTCTATTGAAAGAACTGTCCAAGAAGTTACATTTTCACATATCAACGCACAAGATTTCATATGATAGCCTTCAAACACCTGGAGCAATGAAAAACTATTGAAAGAAAATAGGGAAATCAAAGGACAAAAATAATGGGTTCGAACATAATGTGGGGCGATCTTCCAGCCGACCTGCTGTGCGCCGGTGGTTCTACCCAGACATTTGCCAGGCGTCTTCCTCCGCCAAAATAACCGAAAGTCGCTATAATGACCAAAATTGGTCGCTACGATGTATCTAAAAATAAATAAATAAATATGGTTTTAAGATTTATGACTGCATGGTTGTCGGCCTGTTTGTGCCTTATTTTACTGGAGTAGTAAGTTATAAACAAAACTAATTTGAATGCACAATTTGACGACGCACTCTGGTTCACGTGCTCGTTGTTGCCAGAACATTAAATATTAATAAGGTTAATATTAATAAAAACACTACAATATATATATATATATATATATATATATATATATATATATATATATATATATATATATATATATATATATATATATATATATATATATATATATATATATGCAGCGTTTTATAGTCGACTTAAATTTTTATTGATACAGCTCCACATATGTACTAAAAATCCACTATACACATACCGTCCACAAATATGTCATCACATTGCACGTTCACGTTGCTAATCACATAACTCAGTGCTGATTAAGAAGCATTCTTACCTGTCAATTAAACATTGATGGGGCGCATACATCATGCATCACGCGCGTTGACAGCCGAGGAAGTTTGCACCACGACACCGTTTATAAGCGCCCTCAACACCCATCCGGGTATTTACTTCGAGTCCAATTTCACGCGCGGAAGACTAATTAATTAGGTGTTGAAGTGTTGTTGAATTTAATTTTTGTTTTCTTTTAAAAGTCCGTGGAATTTCGTTCGAGTTCGAGAAGCAATAACGGTTATTTTTGGTGTGAAATCCACTGCTGTTGCGTTTTTTACGGAATAATTTGGTAAAACTAGAACGCACGAAATCTGAAAGTCTCGGATACTCGGATTTAGACAAGGGCCAAAACCCAAGCTGGATTTAATGAACATGAAAATCATTGGCGTTTGCCTAATATGTAAGTATCGGATTTTTTATTATTCTACTGTATCTTATTTTCATTCTTTTCTAAGAATTTCATTACGTAAGAAAAAAAAATAATATTGATATTTTCGTTTTATATAATGTTCATGCGTTATATTGATAGGTTATAATATAAAATCCTAATGTGTTTGAAAAAAATATTTTTATACGTAGGAAACGATCTAATTTAAAAACATATTTTATAATGAATTATTAATTTTCAATAACATTGCACACATTCTTTTGGACATTTATATTGTAAGGCAACCCCCACCCCCACCCCACCCACTAAAATTTTTAGTTTTTATAACCAGAAAAACAGTCGCCAACATGGATATAGGAAATAGAGTTAAAATATGGAGTTTTTATTATTGTTTTGTTATTAATTAAAAAAGTCTACATGTACACAAATAAGTCTTTCTTTCATGTGACGCCTTGTAACTCTGTTATTAAATATATACGCGGAATTAACAAGAGGGTTTTTTTGTAGTCCTCATGAGCGTGTGTTCCTCACGCGGGCAGGTGCCCCCAGCGCGACGATTGGTCCCGCCTAGCATCCGCCCAATGCCAGGCGCCAATATTGACACATCAACAATGTCGTGTTCGGCAGCTGGCCGCAGTGCCATCTCTCAGTGCTTTCAGGTGAGTTGTCATTGGAAAAAATCGTTTAAATGATGTATAAATTATAAGACACCTATTGTTAGTGTTCTGAAAATATCAAACCTGTCTTAAATGACCGCCGACTGAGCAGGGTTTAAGTGATCGTTGTTTACAGGTAGTCTCTGACTGCAGGAAGGTTTCTATACACAATCTATGTAATAATTTGGGAGTTATTATTTAACCGTTGGTTATGTTACCTAGGTAACCTTTTTTTATTGTTCACATTTTCAATTTTTATGAGAATACTAAAATATGCCGACTATATTATACATGTATGTAATTACAGGTGCCTCAACAGTTATGTCAAACAGTCAAAAACCTTCTAAAACATTGTTCATGTTTCACTCTACTATAAAACTGTATACCACTCATAATGTTTGTTATTATGGTAGTGGTGACATTCATCAAGGCATGGCTATTTCTTTATTTTAATAAGGTAAAAAACAGGAATTCTCAGCGGTTTGGCGAAATATTTTCAACGAAAACAGCCGAGTATGCCAAGGTTTGCGGTGCAGCTATCAATTATAAACAAAAATCAATAATGCAGCACGCAATAACATGTATTCGCAGCACTTAGGCTAGAACTTTCAAGAAAAGAATCGAGTATGCCAAAGTTAACACTGCAGCTTGCAATAACAATAAGCAGTATCAAACAAGAAATAAAACGCAAAGTAGAAGATAGCCTGGTTCCCAGCATCTTCTTGCTTAAAAGAGCATGCTCGCTGCGGCGCATTGTACGCCGCACATCCGTGATCCGTCTTGTTTTTAAAAATGACATGCTCTTTTTACAGGCCAATGGGGGCATCCAGATGCAGTTTGTTGTGGCTCTCATTTCGAACGGGACTCAGGGCCCATTACCTAGCAACCCTGAACAACTTAGGGCAGCCATTTGTGGGTAAGTGTAAATTGAAGTTCAAGTGGTAGTATTGCCCCAAATCACTTCCGTACTGTGATGTTAGCGGTATATCAACACATATATGGAAATAAAACACAAACACTTCAAATGACACATAAATAAAATTTAGATTGCTGACAGCTTTGGGGAAAATGGGAATAAAATGTTTTATTTTCATTTTTATTTGGGAAAGTTTTATTCTTCACAGAAATGAAGAACATTCGTATTCTGCTGTAAGCTTATAGTAAAGATAGCACTACTTTGAATTCAAATCACTTGACCCCCATTTTTAATACTGTGTGTGTATGACCTTTTTTTGCAGAAAACAACAACAACAAACATAAAAATAAAACACACACACACGCACACACACACACAAACACAACAACAGCAAAAACACACACAAAATCTATTTTATAATTGTAGTACTAGTATTCCTCAAATAATATACATGTTTAAATAATATAAACACTGTTTTTCAGACCGCAGGGCAAAATCATCGCATGTATCTTCAATGCCGTGAGTGCCCTCAGGGCAACGTCACAGTGTAGGATGCTGTCAGAATATATTCGCGTGGAACAAGACACCGTTGCCTTGGTTACTGGAATGCA
The DNA here is from genome assembly GCA_007844125.1 of Sinonovacula constricta. Taxonomy (NCBI): domain Eukaryota; kingdom Metazoa; phylum Mollusca; class Bivalvia; order Cardiida; family Solecurtidae; genus Sinonovacula; species Sinonovacula constricta. Next base: position 51,793,975 of record CM017566.1, read on the forward strand.
ACAAGTCTGTGGCAACGGTGAGCAGCTAATGCTGATGTCAGATGGTACTACTACTACAGCTACTACTACAACTACTACTGCTACTACTACTACTACTACTACTACTACTACTACTATTACTACTACTACAACTACTACTACTGCTACTACTACTACTACTACTACTACTACTACTACTACTACTACTACTACAACAACTACTACTACTGCTACTACTACTACTACTACTACTACTACTACTACTACAGCTACTACTACTACTACTACTTCTACTACTTCTACTACAGCTACTACTACTACTACTACTACTACTACTACTACTACTACTACTACTACTACTATAACAACAGCGACAACAAAAACAACAACAACAATTACTACTACTACTACTATTACAGCTTCTTCTACTACTACTACTACTACTACTACTACTACTACTACTACTACTACTACTATTACTACTACTACTATAACAACAGCGACAACAAAAACAACAACAACAACAATTACTACTACTACTACAGCTACTACTACTACTACTACTACTACTACTACTACTACTACTACTACTACTGTTGTTTTGTTTGTTTGTTTGTGGTTGTGTTGTTGTTTTTCAGGCAGAGTGCTTAATACATGAACTTCTATTGGACGATTCCTAAAAATAGTACAGTAATCTGCGACTTATACACCGCTCCTGACTACGTTTCGGAAAAAGTTTCTTATAAGAAAACAAGAACTAGTCATTGCCTTATGCCTTAATTTGAATCAATAGTTCTACATAGGGCATAGCCCTTTTAAATTTAACTAAACAGTTTTTTTTGTCCACCTACTCTTAGGTCCCTTGCCGGCTCCTAGCACGTGCCATCAAACTCTTGATCAGGATCTCCGGAAGTGTTACACCCTCGCGGGTGTTGATCCCGGCCTCTTTTCAGCAGCCGATCCCGTAAACGGAAGTGCGGTCCGCATGGTGGGCGGAGTTATCGGAGGTGACGTCAAAACAGCCCGCCATTTCTGCAGGTCAGTACTGCCTTAGCGTCGTGACGTTCTGTGACCTTCTGTACAATCATAATTTTATAGTTTTGATAATGCCGCTAAATATCTTGTCAACAAACGGCTTGCCACGGCCCAGTTTGCCATCGGTTTGTCTCCTTTTGGCTGAAACATAAGTTTTATTTATAGTTTGTGGCCGGATAGAAGTACGCTTGATAGTCTTTCGTGAACATGATTTCTACTTGGCCAAAAAAAAAAAACTCTTCAGGTAAAGAAATACAGTAAAAAAAAAGACACGAATCGTATGAAAAAAGTTATAAAAGGCAAAATAACCTAAAGCAGTGTCAGATATGGTCGTTTTACCCGTTCTCACAAAACCACGGAAACTGCTTACAAAATCACTTAAGCCGCCACTAATTGAAGATCCATCACATCTGTATTGCATCCATGACTTAAACATTTATGTGCTCACTGAAATAAACATTCCAACCTCGAAACCCCGGTTTTCCTCTCGTAACATTTCGGTCATTTTATCCATAGAAAATATGCGTGTTCTCACGAACGTGAACTAACTAGGTCATCTAGACAATTCGGCACTTTCAACCGTTTTCCGGAAAACTCTGAATGTAAAAAATGGGATAGGTGTTCCGAGTGCCAAACAGGACACGTGTTCTTAGGCAATGGTTTATCCCGCGCGGCCATGTGAGCGCGTTTGGTTGCATTTTAAAACGTTATGAAGTTTTCAGTTAGATATATATATATAGTCAACTCTCCTTATCTCAAATTTCAAGGGACCGTAGAAAATAGTTTGAGATATCCGAAGTTTGAGTTATCCGAATTTAAGTATTGTTTGTGTAAATCTGGAAAATCTGTAGAAAACAGTTTGACATAACCGGAAATTTGAGATTACCGATTTTGAGATAACGAGAGTTGACTGTATATATATATATATATATATATATTGTTGCTGATTTGTTGAGAAGTAGTGCGCGTTTTAAGTATGACTTTCAATTTCGTTTTGGCTGGAGACCAGGCAGCAAGTAGTGCAGCAAATATTCGTCTACTCTTTTACCGAGGGCATGACAATTCACATGAAACAGTCTTAAAGTTAAGAAATGAAATACAAAGACACGCACATTAAAAGTTCCAAATAGGTATTTGTGACGTCGGTGTACGTTCATCTGCCTGTTTATGTTTTCAGTGTGCGGGGACGGCTATTCGAGTGCATGCAGAAGACACTTGACCGGTGTCCAGGAGCAATAGAACTCATCTCACTGAGCGGTTACGACCACAAATCGCTCCAGAAGGCCATTGATGTCCTGTGCCATGATGTGGCATGTAAGTGGAATTGTTTTTCTGTTGTTCTTGTTGTTTTTATACTCGATTGTCTGTTTAAGAATCTGAATTATTGTAAAGAGTAAGGATTGTTAAGCATTCACATGTAGAGACATGCCTCTGTCAAATGTCTTAGTGGAGAATCTGTTGACAAACCCCATGGGATAGAGCGCAACTCCAAGACTTGGGCCCAATGTTATTAGACTTTGCGCTGGAGCCTGATTGGCTGCATTTTCAATTGAAATTTGAAATCTGACCAATCAGGGGCTTAAAGGATGATCTCAGTCTCAAACATTTTTATAACCTCTGACCTTGGGCGTCAAACTGAGCGGTTGTAAATCGGCATCATTAAAGGCGGTAGGTGACAGTTTGCCCGTATTAACTACACCTACCAGTATCTAACCACCGCTTTGGGCAATTTGATCATACGTTTTGCACATTCTCTCACCAGAGGGCGTGCAACACAAGTTTCGCTTACACCTCTGTCAACGCCGGGAAAAGTAGTTCTCATACACGTGATACACTATCGTCACATGTCGCAAAATAAGTTCCCCGAAAATTTGGGTTAAAATATATCTTAAACATTGTTCAAAAAAAAAATACCCATTTTCATTTTAAGTAAAATATACAGAGATCAAAATAATCTCACGAGCATTTTATTCATTATTTATATTTTGTACAAGAATCTTGTACACCGGGCGTTGACAGAGGTGTAAGCAAAACTTGTGTAGCACGCCCTCTGGCGAGAGAATGACGTTTTGCATAGACCCATACTTAAGTTGTTATAAAGACGATTTTGACCACTAACTTTATTGTAAGACTGTACTAATCACGAAAGAAAATTTCTAAATGTTCAGTTTTTCCAACTCTTTAAAACGCGCAATAGTGGTCTCTGCTAAAAATAGATACCGACGTCAGAGCGAATTAACCGGATGACTATATAAAACTAAGTGGTCGCGTGGTTTTCTAAGTTAGCTATCTCTGCAGCGTGGCTTGGATAGGAAACACCTGTTTGCAATAACGAGTGGGGATTTATCTTTGACTGTACACACAGATCTTTGGCATCAATGAACAGCATTTTACAAGACATTTTCATGTACCAATGACTTATTTGGTCATTTGACAAGAAATGTTTGGATTAAACTGTCGGACACCATCTTTAAGGGCTCTTCGAATGGTGACGCATCTATATACACAAACTGCATTCGTAACTACTCGACCATTTTCGGAATGTTCTACGTAGAAATGGCCGAGGTGTTCCGAATGCTCAACTGATAAAATTGTTGTCGTTTGGTCCCTCGTCAACGCCACCGTTATGTTGTTGTTGTTATTTGGTGTATTTTTATTTTTTAACATTTGATGACTTACAAGTTAGTCACATTCTATTGATAGTCTATGCTAATGCGCTCTTAATATAGCTCTTAACAAGCCATGCATCTGGATATTTCAGTGTATTCCGCGGGACTCCAATGTTTCCAGACCCCCACAAAAGAGGTGCACGTGTGTCAAAGCATCATGATGGATCGAACCGCTAATCTGACGACCGAGCAACTGCGAACATCAATGCCACTAAACCAGTACCATAGCAGATTCTGCCGGTAATGATCTCTGTCTTATCTCGATGATATCTGTCACGTGTCGGCCTGACATAGACAACTGCTGCTATCTGTTTTGTCTCTCCTAGCAACGGTTACTTCCCTTTCTAGTATACAAAACAACCCATGGCTTCACATGTACAACTGGGCTATAATATAGCTTGTATTTTACTGTTTTCTTTTTTTTAAATCTTGAATAGTAAATATAGCGTCTTTTATGAAAATGCTCAAACGTATTCTTTTTTTTAAGTTCAAGTTTCGTAATTCTGTAAACTAATTGGACGAAATGGATCCTGTAAATACTTGTTTCTTGAACACTCCACCTATTGATCCTTATCACCATGGTAACATTTTGTCTCCGAAAGCAGTTTGTCATGCTAAACTTTTGTCTCTTTTCCATACCCAGGATAATGATAAACAACATGGACTGTAACGTGAAGGCATGGAAGCAAACGTGCGACGCGAAATATGTCGGCCTGAAGAACGAGTTTGAATGTAACTTGCTGCCGGCAAGATGCAGGAACGACCCTAGCCTAGAGAATGAATTGCAACAGACATGCTCGATCGCCAAGTATCAGCGCCACCTACGATCTGCCGCTACCTCACTGTCCGCTACGGGTCTCGTCATGACGGTGCTTACTTTCATGGTCGTGATATTTCTATGAACACCGGGGCTCAGTATCTGTGCAACTTCCGTTACACCTATGCAGAAAAGGAATATGATAACCAGTAAAAAGGACAAAATATACGATATCGGGCTGCAAATGTGTCCGAAGAAAAAATCATTCGTGAAATACGCATAATATTTAATTGTGAAGAAACTGTTAACATAATCCAATAGTCATAAAAACTTTAAGATGAACATTAGTGTCCCTGCTCAAAGAGGAGAACTTCCAGCCAATCGGATCTACTTGGTGTTGACAGCGCCTCCACTGTAAATAAATCGCAACATGCCTGCTGCATTGTGTTGTACGAGGACGGAATTGCCCAAGGAGTTCTGACTGGCATTGTCGTAAATGTCCTAGGATGGCGGAGACACACGAAGATATCCGAATGAGAAAAAGACGGCGGACACACACGAAGATATCCGAATGACAATAAGACAACCGCTGGCTCGGCAAGTTTACGTAGCGGTAAAATTTGGATGATAAAAAGACATACAAGCGCGCTTTCGATAGCCATGAATAAGGACTGTCGCCATCAAAAAATTGTTCATATCGCAGAGTATACATGCAAGATGTAAATCTTTATTTTTATGTATTATAGTAAATGGATGTGTAAATGTTGTAAATACGTCACTCATACTACTTACAAGGGATCAAACTTGCCTCGGTGAAGGTTGTTTAGTTCCAAATCGTGATTTTAATCATCGTCCGAGCCCACGGCTACTTAATACGTTTTCCTCCATTCATACACCATGGGATTTTTATCTACGATACGCCATGTTGATAGTTAATCTTGAATGGATATCAGCTAATCAAAATAACGCTTACATTTCCGCTACTCGTACATGTGGAGGTAGCTAAGTATCTTAAACATCAATTCTCTTCGCATTGATGACGTCATTTTGGAAGGAAAGCCGAAAGCTACATAGTACGAGCTGTCCGATTGGATAATATGTGAAGGACAATTTTGGCTTGCAGCCATTGATTTAACTGCTTTGGCTTTCGGCTAAAACGGTGAAAAGACAAATAGTTACCCCAAGTGTATGAATAGAGTGAAACGTATTCAGTAGCCGTGGGCTCCGTCGATGGATTTTAATAAAATGTACCACTAGTCCGAGTGAAACGTTGTATATAGCGCTCGATTCCACTTAATGATACATCGATTAATCGATTCCTCTTAACAAAATATCGATTAATGTTTTTCCGTTTGATGAGTGATAACATGACTAGTAGACCATGCTGAACGATTAATGTGTAATCGATTTCAATGAATCATCAATCTATTGATCGATATCATTTAACCTTATGTCATATATCGGCTAATAGCATATTCCGCTTATTTACAAAGAATATTTTAACATTGTTATCTTTTGACTAAAAATTAGTTTTTTTTTAAGATGTCACGCTTTGATTAGTACAGACTGCACACTCTAAGTATTTCGAGAGAGAGAGAGAGAGAGAGAGAGAGAGAGAGAGAGAGAGAGAGAGAGAGAGAGAGAGAGAGAGAGAGAGAGAGAGATTAAACTGCGACGAACCTTTGATAGAAGTATTTTCATTTTTCGATCAAGAGATTTTGTAGGTGAATTCAAGTGTCACAATAAAAAAAAATTGTGTAAGAAACAAACATATTCAGGCAATAATATCACATCTTCTTACGAACAATTATCGTTCTTTACCGCTGCAACAACCTCATAACCTTGTATGTCAATATAAAGAGGTTTATTATGTTTTTGGAGGTTTAGGTATATTTGTTGTACACTTGTTGTGTAAATTAAATATATGTTGTTTTGATCTGAAAATTTCAGGTAACTTGTATAATAAAGCAATAATAGAATTACTTTCTGTACTTTTTAATCGAGTCAGATTCAGATAAGTCCGCAAATGAAAACAACAATAACACGAATGTCAGGGATGGATCCGTAGTGTGGGGCGGGGGCTGGGGCGAGGGGATTGGGGAGGCACCCCCCACGCACACACACACACACACACACACACACACACACACACACACATTAACACACTCCCATCAACTCGGTAAAAGAGTAGAGTTGTGAAAACACAAACATGTAAGCTTAAAAAAAGCTTTTAAAATAGATTGTGTCTTTTGATTGCTTAGGTCGAAGTTAGGGTCCCTAACTGTGTATGTATATTCAGTATTTCATGTTTTTCTTTATACTTTTTTCAAATTGTATGCATGTCATTTCAACTTGGAAGCCATGCAGCCTTTGTAGGTAACTTCACCTTGTAATAATGTTACATCTTTGTATGTAACTTACTGTATGCATGTAACTTCAACTTGTAAGCCTTCAAATCTTGTAATAAAACTGAGGATTATGATTATTGTATCATTTTATCATAACAGAATATGAAAGTGAGTTTTTAAGTGACATAAGAGTACTGTAGACATTTATCACTCTACAGCATTAGTAGAATTAAATATACCCCTACCCCACATGATTCGCGAATACTGCGATAAAGCTGAGTGGATCTTCATTCATCCCCCACCCTATACCCCTATACCCCTAAGCCCCTAACCCCGACACCTACCCGCCACCCCTACCCCTACCCCATCGTATCCCACCTACACCCCACCCTACCTCCTACCCTACATCTTACACCCCTACCCCCACTTTAGCCCCCTACACTCCTCCCTACCCCCTACCCCCACACCTACACCCTGACCCACCCTACACCCACCCTACCCCACCCTACACCCCTACCCCACCCTACACCCTACCCCCACCCCTACCCCACTACCCCAACCCCTACACCCCTAACCCTACCACCCCCACGCCTACCCCCACCCTACACCCCCTACCCCCACACCCTTACATCCCTACCCCCCTGCACTCCACCCTACCCCCACCCCCACCACTACCTCCTACCCTACATCTGTACACCCCTACCCCCACTTTAGCCCCCCTACACTCCTCCCTACCCCCTACCCCCACACCTACACCCTGACCCCACCCTACCACCCACCCTACCCCACCCTACACCCCTACCCTACCCTACACCCCTACCCCACCCCTACCCCCCTACCCCAACCTACACCCCTAACCCACCCTAACGCTATCCCACCCTCCCCTACACCCCTACCCCACACCTTACACCCCTACCCCCACCATACACCCCTACCTCCACCCTACTCCCCACCCAACATACCCCTACCCCACACCTTACACCCCTACCCCACCATTACACCACTACCCCACCCTACTACCATACCCCCCACCCTACACCCACCCAACCTACCCCCTACCCCACAACTTACACCCCCACCCTAGCCCCCTACACTCCACCCTACCCCACCCCACCCCAACCCCACAAACTCTATGGACCGCCCCCTGAATAAAGCATATTAAAGATGTCGACTTAGGGTGAATAATCAACAACACTGACATCATTTAATTTAACAATATAAAACATCGTCTTTATCCTATTTATATTTCACAAGCTCAGTGTGTAGCCAAATTGCCGAACTTCTTGTTATTTTGTGTAAAAATCGAATAAATTTAACATTTCACAATTTTGTAAATTGATCCAGAGGGAAATATAGCAGCGCACATAAACGTTTGCAAATATGTAGAAACAGAACTTGTTTTTGTTTAACTCTTAAAAAAGGCAATTTGCCGATAATTTGACTTAGGGCGTTTTTAGAAAAAATATAATTTTAATATTTCCATTTTTTGATCGTAGATTCTAATGTTCATTAATGGCCAGAATTGCCGCTTTCAATAAAAGAAATGTAGATAAAACGGAAATTTCTTCAGAGTGTAGATTGTTTGCAGTGGAGACCGACGAACCGGGGGCCAGCTGGAAAACCTCCCACATAAAAATTCTCGCTCGACCCAGGGACGGATCCAGAGAGGGCGTTACCCCGCCCCCCCCCCCCCCCCCCCCCCCCGCCAACCAGGTAAAAGAGTAGAGGTGTGAAAAACATACATGTTAGCTTAAAAAATACTAACCTCTTAAAGTAAATGTTGTCTGTTGACTGCTAGGGTCGAAGTTAGGGTCCCTAACTGTGTCTGTATATCCAGTAGTTAATGTGATAAAGGCTAGGGTCGAAGTTAGGGTCCCTAACTGTGTCTGTATATCCAGTAGTTAATGTGATAAAGGCTAGGGTCGAAGTTAGGGTCCCTAACTGTGTCTGTATATCCAGTAGTTAATGTGATAAAGTTGAATTAGGGTCCCTAACTGTGTCTGTATATCCAGTAATTAATGTGATAAAGTTGAATTAGGGTCCCTAACTGTGTCTGTATATCCAGTAGTTAATGTGATAAAGTTGAATTAGGGTTCCTAACTGTGTCTGTATATCCAGTATTTAATGTGATAAAGTTGAATTAGGGTCCCTAACTGTGTCTGTATATCCAGTAGTTAATGTGATAAAGTTGAATTAGGGTCCCTAACTATGTCTGTATATCCAGTATTTAATGTGATAAAGTTGAATTAGTGTTCCTAACTGTGTCTGTATATCCAGTAGTTAATGTGATAAAGTTGAATTAGGGTCCCTAACTGTGTCTGTATATCCAGTAGTTTATGTGATAAAGTTTAATTAGGGTCCCTAACTGTGTCTGTATATCCAGTAGTTAATGTGATAAAGTTGAATTAGGGTCCCTAACTGTGTCTGTATATCCAGTAGTTAATGTGATAAAGTTGAATTAGGGTTCCTAACTGTGTCTGTATATCCAGTATTTAATGTGATAAAGTTGAATTAGGGTCCCTAACTGTGTCTGTATATCCAGTAGTTAATGTGATAAAGTTGAATTAGGGTCCCTAACTGTGTCTGTATATCCAGTAGTTAATGTGATAAAGTTGAATTAGGGTCCCTAACTGTGTCTGTATATCCAGTAGTTAATGTGATAAAGTTGAATTAGGGTCCCTAACTATGTCTGTATATCCAGTATTTAATGTGATAAAGTTGAATTAGTGTTCCTAACTGTGTCTGTATATCCAGTAGTTAATGTGATAAAGTTGAATTAGGGTCCCTAACTGTGTCTGTATATCCAGTAGTTTATGTGATAAAGTTTAATTAGGGTCCCTAACTGTGTCTGTATATCCAGTAGTTAAAGTGATAAAGTTGAATTAGGGTCCCTAACTGTGTCTGTATATCCAGTAGTTAATGTGACAAAGGCTAGGGTCGAAGTTAGGGTCCCTAACTGTGTCTGTATATCCAGTAGTTAATGTGACAAAGGCTAGGGTCGAAGTTAGGGTCCCTTACTGTGTCTGTATATCCAGTAGTTAATGTGATAAAGGCTTGGGTCGAAGTTAGGGTCCCTAACTTGTGTCTGTTTATCCAGTAGTTAATGTGATAAAGTTGAATTAGGGTCCCTAACTGTGTCTGTATATCCAGTAATTAATGTGATAAAGTTGAATTAGGGTCCCTTACTGTGTCTGTATATCCAGTAGTTAATGTGATAAAGTTGAATTAGGGTCCCTAACTGTGTCTGTATATCCAGTAATTAATGTGATAAAGTTGAATTAGGGTCCCTAACTGTGTCTGTATATCCAGTAGTTAATGTGATAAAGTTGAATTAGGGTCCCTAACTGTGTCTGTATATCCAGTAATTAATGTGATAAAGTTGAATTAGGGTCCCTAACTGTGTCTGTATATCCAGTAATTAATGTGATAAAGTTGAATTAGGGTCCCTTACTGTGTCTGTATATCCAGTAGTTAATGTGATAAAGTTGAATTAGGGTACCTAACTGTGTCTGTTTATCCAGTAGTTAATGTGATAAAGTTGAATTAGGGTCCCTAACTGTGTCTGTATATCCAGTAATTAATGTGATAAAGTTGAATTAGGGTCCCTAACTGTGTCTGTATATCCAGTAGTTAATGTGATAAAGTTGAATTAGGGTCCCTAACTGTGTCTGTATATCCAGTAGTTAATGTGATAAAATTGAATTAGGGTCCCTAACTATGTCTGTATATCCAGTATTTAATGTGATAAAGTTGAATTAGTGTTCCTAACTGTGTCTGTATATCCAGTAGTTAATGTGATAAAGTTGAATTAGGGTCCCTAACTGTGTCTGTATATCCAGTAGTTTATGTGATAAAGTTGAATTAGGGTCCCTAACTGTGTCTGTATATCCAGTAGTTAATGTGACAAAGGCTAGGGTCGAAGTTAGGGTCCCTAACTGTGTCTGTATATCCAGTAGTTAATGTGACAAAGGCTAGGGTCGAAGTTAGGGTCCCTAACTGTGTCTGTATATCCAGTAGTTAATGTGATAAAGGCTAGGGTCGAAGTTAGGGTCCCTAACTGTGTCTGTTTATCCAGTAGTTAATGTGATAAAGTTGAATTAGGGTCCCTAACTGTGTCTGTATATCCAGTAATTAATGTGATAAAGTTGAATTAGGGTCCCTAACTGTGTCTGTATATCCAGTAGTTAATGTGATAAAGTTGAATTAGGGTTCCTAACTGTGTCTGTATATCCAGTATTTAATGTGATAAAGTTGAATTAGGGTCCCTAACTGTGTCTGTATATCCAGTAGTTTATGTGATAAAGTTGAATTAGGGTCCCTAACTGTGTCTGTATATCCAGTAGTTAAAGTGATAAAGTTGAATTAGGGTCCCTAACTGTGTCTGTATATCCAGTAATTAATGTGATAAAGTTGAATTAGGGTCCCTAACTGTGTCTGTATATCCAGTAGTTAATGTGATAAAGTTGAATTAGGGTCCCTAACTGTGTCTGTATATCCAGTAGTTAATGTGATAAAGTTGAATTAGGGTTCCTAACTGTGTCTGTATATCCAGTAGTTAATGTGATAAAGTTGAATTAGGGTCCCTAACTGTGTCTGTATATCCAGTAGTTTATGTGATAAAGTTGAATTAGGGTCCCTAACTGTGTCTGTATATCCAGTAGTTAAAGTGATAAAGTTGAATTAGGGTCCCTAACTGTGTCTGTATATCCAGTAATTAATGTGATAAAGTTGAATTAGGGTCCCTAACTGTGTCTGTATATCCAGTAGTTAATGTGATAAAGTTGAATTAGGGTCCCTAACTGTGACTGTATATCCAGTAGTTAATGTGACAAAGTTGAATTAGGGTTCCTAACTGTGTCTGTATATCCAGTAGTTAATGTGATAAAGTTGAATTAGGGTCCCTAACTGTGTCTGTATATCCAGTAGTTAATGTGATAAAGTTGAATTAGGGTCCCTAACTATGTCTGTATATCCAGTATTTAATGTGATAAAGTTGAATTAGTGGTCCTAACTGTGTCTGTATATCCAGTATTTAATGTGATAAAGTTGAATTAGTGTTCCTAACTGTGTCTGTATATCCAGTAGTTTATGTGATAAAGTTGAATTAGGGTCCCTAACTGTGTCTGTATATCCAGTAGTTTATGTGATAAAGTTGAATTAGGGTCCCTAACTGTGTCTGTATATCCAGTAGTTAAAGTGATAAAGTTGAATTAGGGTCCCTAACTGTGTCTGTATATCCAGTAGTTAATGTGACAAAGGCTAGGGTCGAAGTTAGGGTCCCTAACTGTGTCTGTATATCCAGTAGTTAATGTGACAAAGGCTAGGGTCGAAGTTACGGTCCCTAACTGTGTCTGTATATCCAGTATTTAATGTGATAAAGTTGAATTAGGGTCCCTAACTGTGTCTGTATATCCAGTAATTAATGTGATAAAGTTGAATTAGGGTACCTAACTGTGTCTGTATATCCAGTAGTTAATGTGATAAAGTTGAATTAGGGTCCCTAACTGTGTCTGTATATCCAGTAGTTAATGTGATAAAGTTGAATTAGGGTCCCTAACTGTGTCTGTATATCCAGTAGTTAATGTGATAACGTTGAATTAGGGTCCCTAACTGTGTCTGTATATCCAGTAGTTAATGTAATAAAGTTGAATTAGGGTCCCTAACTGTGTCTGTATATCCAGTAATTAATGTGATAAAGTTGAATTAGGGTCCCTAACTGTGTCTGTATATCCAGTAGTTAATGTGATAAAGTTGAATTAGGGTCCCTAACTGTGTCTGTATATCCAGCAGTTAATGTGATAAAGGCTAGGGTCGAAGTTAGGGTCCCTAACTGTGTCTGTATATCCAGTAGTTAATGTGATAAAGGCTAGGGTCGAAGTTAGGGTCCCTAACTGTGTCTGTATATCCAGTAGTTAATGTGATAAAGTTGAATTAGGGTCCCTAACTGTGTCTGTATATCCAGTAGTTAATGTGATAAAGGCTAGGGTCGAAGTTAGGGTCCCTAACTGTGTCTGTATATCCAGTAGTTAATGTGACAAAGGCTAGGGTCGAAGTAAGGGTCCCTAACTGTGTCTGTATATCCAGTAGTTAATGTGATAAAGGCTAGGGTCGAAGTTAGGGTCCCTAACTGTGTCTGTATATCCAGTAGTTAATGTGATAAAGGCTAGGGTCGAAGTTAGGGTCCCTAACTGTGTCTGTATATCCAGTAGTTAATGTGATAAAGGCTAGGGTCGAAGTTAGGGTCCCTAACTGTGTCTGTATATCCAGTAGTTAATGTGATAAAGTTGAATTAGGGTCCCTAACTGTGTCTGTATATCCAGTAGTTAATGTGATAAAGTTGAATTAGTGTCCCTAACTGTGTCTGTATATCTAGTAGTTAATGTGATAAAGGCTAGGGTCGAAGTTAGGGTCCCTTACTGTGTCTGTATATCCAGTAGTTAAGGTGATAAAGTTGAATAGATTCATACGCCACTTCAACCAAAATTTTCTGGATTCGCTCCTGGCTCGACCGGGACACGAACCCAAGCCGTGCGGAATTACATGTTTTTAACTCTACCCAAACGGTTACGGGCTCAGCTTTTTTCTACCTTAGGGTAGTAACGATACGAAATCTTGGGAACTAAAAGTATACAAAAGAATGAAGAAGATTTTTTTAATCAGTTGAAACACTACTACTGTGCCTGTACATTAAAATGACATCTCCCTTTTCTTCCCGGCTGCATGTTCTTTGTCGCTTTCAAAACATCACCTGACTCACTTTTAATTTTAGTATCTAATTTTTTACTACAAAACAGTATGTCATGCTAGAACGCACCTTGCTTTGGGCAGGTAATGTGCACTATTGTCCCACCTTTCTACTATCAGTGCATGCCACGTAGGGAGTCGGTTATACAGTAAGATCACAAACATACCGAAGCCCTGGAGGGACATTTTTGTTACTTGATATTACTAATTTATTACTACTTATTTGCTATCGGCAGTCTAGTGGTAACACACGGGATTACAAGTCATGCTGTCCTGGGTATTAGCTGGTACCTGTTCCCTGGGTAAACACTAACCAGACAACAAATGACTTACCTTCACTTTCACTTAAAGTGTCCATTCTGTCGATATCGCACGTGCTTCCAGCTTTTAAACAAAAACTATATCACAGTTATTAAATAAAACAAATAAGTAATAACAAGTAATAACAAATTAGTAATAACAAATACGTTATAACAAATAAGTAATAACAATTAAGCAATAACAAATAAGTAACAACAAATAAGTAATAACAAATAAGTAATAACAAATAAGTAATAACACATACGTTATAACAAATAAGTTATAACAAGTAAGTAATAACAAATAAGTAATAACAAATAAGTAATAACAAATAAGTAATAACAAATACGTTATAACAAGTAAGTAATAACAAATAAGTAATAACAAATAAGTAATAACAAATAAGTTATAACAAATAAGTAATAACAAATAAGTAATAACAATTAATCCGCTCGAATACAGACAGAGTGACAGAGAAAACGAGGATAAAAGAGATATTTCATTAGTTAGTGTATACCCATGAAAAGGTACCACTTAACTCCCACGTCACAATCACTTGCAATCCAGTGTGTTGCTACTAGGCTGCCGATAACAAATAAGTAATTACAAATAATAAAAATGTCCATCCAGGGCCTCCGTACAAACAGGTGCAGATTGCGCAAGTCATTTATACTGTCGTTGTCGGAGCCAACTGCTACCGAATACGTTTCACTCCATGAATACACACAATGGAGATCCCCTAAAGATTTCTATCATTTCGAAAATTGTTAATACATGCACCTGCGATGTTTTCCTTTTAATTTTATTTTATTTATTTATTTGTTGTTTGTTTTGTTGTTGTTGTTGTTTTGTGGGGTGGGGGTGGGGTGGGGGGGGGGGGGGGCTCAAAATAGCAACATTTGGTGAACCACGATGAATACAGGAAATGATCATCATCATCATGTTGGTGATGATGATGGTGATGATGTTTGTGATGATAATGATGTTTGAGATGATGTTGGTGATAATGATGGTGATGATGTTGGTGACAATTTAAATTTTATCCTTTTATTTTTTCCATTTTTTGGGACAATGTGTACTCAGCTACGTATTCTGCATACAGGCAGCTACGCGCCTGATATGTTGACATGTTGTCCCTCAAAAACTATTGATGTCTTTTTACTAAAATAATCTACATCGTCGCGATGCTTTTAAACTATCTTTAGGTGTTTTGGCTCTTCGAACTGCGCATGCGGCAATATACGTCATGGGTACACGTCAGTTATTAACAAATATATCATTTGTATCTTTATTGTTAGATTTATTTTATTGTTTATATATATTGTATCTTTACTGTCAAATTTATTTTATTGTTTATATATATATATTATTTGTATATTTATTGTCAAATTTATTTTATTTTTCTATATTTATATGTGGACGAATACATAAAAAGTAATACACAGGACAGACAATCAGAAAAAATAAAACTAATTGTAAAACGTATTTTATTTAACAAAATACAAAAAAATTATCTAAAAATAACACATTTTAAAAGAAAATGCATTCAATATTTAAGATTTTACCTTAAAATAACAGAGTGGAAAGTAAACAAATAATATGCATAATAATGGATAATTATATAACAGCAATTTATGATTTCATTAATAACGTCAGGAAAAAAATGGAATAAATGTGTTTATTGGGTTTTATCGTCCCACCAACAGTATTTCAGTTATCTGGAGACATTTATAAATATTATATATATATATATATAATGCTTAATTATCCCTTTAAGTGCATTTGAAAGTCCAGATTTCAAATACAACTCCAGAACATTCTTCAAGCCAGAAGGCATGGATAGAGTCAAGTTAGCACAAATATGTTTGAAAGTCCAGATTTCAAATACAACTCCAGAACATTCTACAAGCCAGAAGGCATGGATAGAGTCAAGTTAGCACAAATATGTTTGAAAGTCCAGGTTTCAAATACAACTCCAGAACATTCTACAAGTCAGACGGCCTGGATAGAGTCAAGTTAGCACAAATATGTTTGAAAGTCCAGATTTCAAATACAACTCCAGAACATTCTACAAGCCAGAAGGCATGGATAGAGTCAAGTTAGCACAAATATGTTTGAAAGTCCAGGTTTCAAATACAACTCCAGAACATTCTACAAGTCAGACGGTTCTGATGGAAGCCGGATGGAAGAGTTTTTTCTTAGTAAATAATGGATAACTTTTTACAATGCATTTTTGCAATCACAGAAATCGTGTTTAGAAAAGCACAGATTAAAAAAAACAACAACACGTAGAGTAAAAACGAATACAGATAACTCACGAATTTATACAATTTTTAAACAAGCGGATTGTGTTTAGAGATCAAAAAGTATGGCTCACTTCCAGAATGCATCCCACATTCTGTCAACATTTAATTGGGCCATGCAAAGTCACCGGTGTTATTTAGGGGGTCTCTTATATTAAAGGTGGTGTCCAACAGTTTGGACCCCATCTTTTTTTTCTCCCAAACATTTACATAAAAACATCCCGCGAAATGCTAAACGGTGTACTACAGCTAAGTGAAATGTGAAAAATAAAACTCCACTCGTCATTACAACCACGTATTTCCTATCTGAGTCACGTTGCACAGTTAGCTATTTTTAGACTAAGAAAATCACGTGACCACTTACTTTTGAGAACACGTTATACAAATATTCGTATAATTCGCTGTGACGTCGATATCTATTTTTAGCAGAAACCCAGATCGTGATTATTTATTATAGAAAGAGTGGATATTTAAAGCAATATTTCATGACTAATACTGTCTAACAATTGAGATAAAGTTTAAAGTCGTCTTTACATAGATACAGCATTATTCAATGTAAGACTCATGCCCTGACTCCCCTAAACCGGCATAATATATTATTACATATATTTGATACTGGCTAAGTGTCGGATACTACCTTTTACACACTCGGAACTCTTCGGGTAATTCCGTCCTTTACGTAATCACCTCGGATATAATGCGGTCGCCGCCATATTGACGAACTACTTCCAAAATGGCAATCGTACCAACTCGGCGATCTCCGGCAAGCTTCGACTATAGACGTCACCGAAGCGTGATCCGAGTGCATGCAGGTTAATAACTGGTATATTACACTTTTACCAAATCCAGTTGGTAATATACATACATTATCAACTAAGTTAGAAATATTCTTCTACGAAGCAATCTGCTCTTCTTTCAAGGAGTATTGAATCTCCATTATATCTAAAGCGTACTGCATGCACTTTGAAAAGTCAGCCATCTTTGTTTACATAATGCAATGAGAAGTTATTCGCCGGGGCAAATCACCAACTGGTGTATTCATACAATTACATACGAGGCATTATCTCCGAAGCTTGCCGGAGATCGTCGAGTAGGTACGATTGCCTTTTACATTCGTAAATAAAATATTCAAACTCATGGAACAATTTTTAACAGAGCAAAAACAGTGTAAAGAATAACAATAAGGGAAATACTTTTAAAATACTTCAGGTTTTACCTGGAAAAAAAGGGACAACCTTGATCTGTACAAATTTACATCAAATCAAAATATAAGTTAAAAAATGGTCCAGGAGAGAAGTTCTCTACACCAGCGGGCGGATTCAGAAAATGTTGGTGTATGTTGGGGGTATGTCATGATACATTCATATTTACCGGATCATAATACTAGATATGTAGATATGTGTATATATGCAGTAAGGAACTTTGACCTAAGCAGTAAACAGAAAGAAAAAAAAAAGAAAAAATATTTTTTAGTTTACATGTGTTTTCACAACTCTTTTAGTTGCTTGGTGGGGGGATGCACCCCCCCCCCCCCCCCAATCCCCCGCCCCTGGATCCATCCCTGCTTGACACGCCGGATATTTGAAGCCATACGAATTATCCGGGATGTCAGATTAAACCGCTTTTGATGAACATTAATCATGGATAATAATTTAATGCATTTGATGCAGTCACGGATATACATTTTGCAATGTTTGAAAACATCACGGATTCAAAAATATACTTAGGTTGAATATAAATAACTAAACAACGTATAGAACATTTTAAGCTGGGGCTAACAACACACATATTTAAAGAAGCAAATTCGTTGCTAAAAGTTAGTAGATCCATCACAAGCGCTGGTATATCCATCACAAGCGACGGTATATCCATCGCAAGCGAGGGTATATCAATAACAAGCGCTAGTATTTCCATCACAAGCGATGGTAAATCCATCACAAGCGCTGGTAAATCCATCACAAGCGCTTGTATATCCATCACAAGCGATGGTATATCAATAACAAGCGCTAGTATATCCATCACAAGCGATGGTATATCAATAACAAGCGCTAGTATATCCATCACAAGAGATGGTATATCAATAACAAGCGCTAGTATATCCATCACAAGCGCTTGTATATCCATCACAAGCGATGATATATCCATCACAAGCGATGGTATATCAATAACAAGCGCTAGTATATCCATCACAAGCGATGGTATATCAATAACAAGCGCTAGTATATCCATCACAAGCGCTTGTATATCCACCACAAGCGATGATATATCCATCACAAGCGATGGTATATCAATAAAAGCGCTTGTATATCCATCACAAGCGATGGTATATCAATAAAAGCGCTTGTATATCCATCACAAGCGATGGTTAATCCATTATAAGCGATGGTATATCTATCACAAGCGATGGTATATCTATCACAAGCGCTAGTATGTCCATCACAAGCGATGGTGTATCCATCCCAAGCGCGGGTAGTATTCGTTTGCATATCTTAAGTTGCATAGAGAAGACATACTATATAAAAATAATCACATATTTCTCTCATTACGAATACATTATACTGTAATACCACTACGAAGTCTTAAAGAGCACATAAGACCATGCAATCAGTTAGTTGTATTAAAAAAATAGCACACTTGCTTTCAAAAACGCATACTACTATTTTATTCACCTTAATTTATGCGTAGGAATATTAGTTATAAGGGACGTTAGTAAAGCTGTTAAACATAGAATCAGCTGGAACAAAATCTTAACGAAAATCACTCAATACACACTGTCAAAATAAGAACTGTTTTCAACGCGTTTCGTTTCGCTAATACGCCATGTGGAGCTTTAAAATATATATCATCCCATGATTGCAAATACCGCTCGCGGCACGCGGCACTACTTTTTCTTGGAGTGATTAGGTTTGTACTCAAACTACCGAGCAATTGTCTGCTACATTTCGCTACTAAGTTCTTAGATACTTGTGACACTCAAATAACGGGTGACAAATATCATATGAAAAAAAGTTTATCATGGGATAATGGCACATTTATGCCACTGGCACATTTCGTAGATGTCTGCAATCGCAACACCTCAATTTTAAGAGTTTGTGACGCAGCCACAAAATAGGCCAGATCCTTTAAAGGTGCTATCCGACAGTGAGGACCAAAATATTTTCATTATACATCTTAGTAACCCCTTGTTATATGAACAGATCTCGTAAAATGATGTTTTTTGATGTCCTACACCTGTCTGAAAAGTGAACCATAACACCACAATCATCATAACAAACATGTTTCTTCTATCTGAGCCACGCTGCAGAGTAAGCTATTTTTAAACCAGGAAAATCACGTGGCCACTAATGTTTTAGTTCATCCACGTCATCCGCTGTGTCGTCGATGTCTATTTTTAGCAGGAATTCTAATCGTTCTTACTTACAGATATTGTTACATATATAAAATGTAGGCAAACTGTCGGATAATTTAAGCATCTTATAATGCATATAAGTATGAATGTAAATGATCACGGGTGAAGATGTTGGGATACAAGTATACATAAAAACAATAAATGTATAAACTGTTGCTATTTCTACTGATGATGATGTTGTTGCTCATAATGACGACTGTTATGCTTATGCTGACAATGAAAATTATAAATATGATTTATTAAACAGTATTTGTGATGATAATGAGGATGTTGCTGCGGGTTATAATGCATTCACTTTTCATACTTGGTTGACTTTATAATCAGCCATGTTGGTCATCACAGCTAGGTAATGCGGCGGGAGTTCATCACTAATATCTACCTTATTATCATACACCTGACCTTCATCCTTGTCAGACAAGTTTTTCAGAGAATAATAATCCGGCGGTGGATCGAACATACGACTGTCTACGGGGCCCGCATCGGTCCCATCGTCATCTTCCGACGTCCGCACAACAAACACATCTACCGCTCGGAGCGGTCCTTGAGGAGAAGGGCTCCCGCCACAACACAGCATTCGAATCTTTTTGTGCATTTTGAGAAAGCGACAACACACAACGTGGAAAAGTACGATGAAGATGGATATGCCAGCAATTGAAAAGACTATAACGTATATAACTGAGGCACTGCCTTTGTTATTGTCATCGGAGCATCGGGAAGATCCCCCCTTGCAGAAGTCTCGATCTTTATAACAGTAGATTCCCGAACTAACGCATCCTATGTTTTTGCAACTTACAAAATTACCTGGGCAAGACGAGTTTGCATTCGACAAAACGGAAAATAATGCCAGTGTTAAAATTAATATTCTCGACCGCGACCCTCTGATTAATTGAATTTCAAATTCAGTTTCTGAGTAGACTTCAAATCCTGAGAAGGGCCTACAGATGGCCATCGGTTGGTTTGACATAGCTGAAATAGTTATATTATTAGGGCAGCCTTGGCGGTTTTCGAGATATTTTACATCATTTACGTCCACTTGGGCAATGACGCCACTGAGATGCCTCACGTCCACCTTGAATGTACAGTTTGCTGGTACTTCAAGCGTCCCCATATATTCGTCGTAATTGTACTTTAAGACAACACCGGCCTTATTAAAGTTGAACTTGACAGTCTTGCCACACACAGACTCGATGTTTTCTGGAATGGAGAAAGTAAAAGAAAAACATTGATGCAAAGCATAAAAGGCGACGCAAAAGTATGTATTGTACCAGTAAGAGAAATGTGGCAAAAATAAAAAGAAACACAATGTATTCCCATCACAGTAATCTCCCTTGCTTGACAAATCAAATTACAAAAATAATACAATATAAAAAGTAATAAAAAATTAAATAAATAATCGAAATTGAACATATTTGACTATCATTATCTGGCGACAGCTTTTTATTGTGACAATCACGACAGTTTTTGATGTGACAGGATTTTAAAGACATTTTTGTTAGATTATTGCTTGATTATGAACCGTCGTCTTTCTGAATACCGCATACTAGTAGATCCTATCGGTAAACATCCTGGTTACATGACTCTTCAGTGGCAATCAGCAAACGTGATCACAGTAGACTTCGCGCTTCAGCGAGTCGTCTATGACGTAAACGTACACTCTTTTACATTTTAGGTTCATTAAATCATTTGCATCATCTTCGGCACTTTCTGTACATGTTCGGAAAAGTTCTATCGTATACATTCGGAAAATAACTTTAAAATAAAAAATAGAGGTGTTCCGAACGTCATTATATTTATCTCTGTCATAAGATCTTTTTACTTTACGCCATGTGACGTCGGATAGAAGTCGGTTAAAATGTTTAAAATGCCATTATGCTTCACAATCACGAATTGTAAATGGGAAAATACGTGTTGTTGTTTTTTAAATTGTCAAATAAAGTTATGTCGAGTTATGTCAATTTATGTCGTTTTTAACGCAGCTGTATGCTTTGTTTCGATCGCGCACTTATCTGTATTGACAATAAAGAATACAGAAATTTATTCCAATGTTATTGCTTAATTATAAGGGTAGTCTGAAGATTTCATACCAAAACGAAATAAACTTGAATAAAACACCAAGTGTTCGATAGGCAAGAACCTCCAATATACTCTATCTTTCGTTCGTCCATAGTCTTGACATTAATGGCCGCTAGGCTGTTGCAAAGACATTTAAGATAGTAACGAATTATAACTTTGCGTAGGAAAATGTAAACGACAGTCGTAAAGACTCGGGCTTTTATGTCGCTTTTCAGTTCGTATTTATTTATGCGGAGGAATGTTTCCAGATGAACAGTTGAGATGGACACTCACCTCATTGATATACCACGCAGGTAAGCCAAAAAACTGTTTATGTTTATTGATTTTATCGTCCTCTCAACAGTATTTCAGTTATCTAGAGACGGTGTCCACTTGAAACAGATACAGTGCTGCCTTCACTGTGTGTAGTATGCCGTGAACACCTGGCATGATACCACACCCAGACACATTATCCTGACAGCGGGCCAACCAGTCATGGAACTACCCTTATATTTGCTTAAGCGTTAACAAGAGAGCCATACCACTACCATTTTTAACGATTTTGGTATGTCGCGGCCCGGGATCGAACCGGGGCCTCCCGTACCTGGAGCCAACGCTCTACCGATTGCGCTACCAGGTCCGGTAGAAACAGTAATGTGTTTGACCATACCCCCACCACCACTCCCACTCCCACTACCACCAAAGTTTTCGAAATCCGCCCCCGCTGGAGAGCAGTGTCTTTTAAGGAATGCATTTTTTCAAGGGGGCGATAGTGTAGCAGGCAATAACAGATTATCGCAACTGTTCTGCGAGACCATTT
This sequence comes from Sinonovacula constricta, assembly GCA_007844125.1. Taxonomy (NCBI): domain Eukaryota; kingdom Metazoa; phylum Mollusca; class Bivalvia; order Cardiida; family Solecurtidae; genus Sinonovacula; species Sinonovacula constricta. The sequence goes on from CM017566.1 coordinate 51,816,391, forward strand.
TTTCATCGAAAAGAACCGAGTGTTTCATCCTTACTAGTGTAGCTAAGCAACAATAAAGTGTAGCTTGCAATTGTATAAAAACAGACAGCAGGCATTTATAGGAAAACGCAACTGTTTGGCGAGGTCTTGTACAGAATATGATTGTCAATGTACGTCTGTTTAGTAACTTCATTGCGCATTTCTTTCTTTTTCTCTCTTACGTATTGTGTCTTTATGTCAAATAGTCGGTAAGTGCAGTCTACTATTTGATCAAACACGAGATTACACAGGTTACCCGTCTACCAAGCACCGGGAAATTGTTCCTGCCCAGACCAGTTACATGTAAGTACGAACAATTAACAATGCCCACTCAGGCTAAACAATGAAAGATCTTTTGGCAGGTCTCACCGTATTTTTTTTCTGACCGCGTTAGATAATTCGGCTCCTAAATTCGCAACAACAAAAATATATCAAATAACCTGAATACTGTATTGCACGTTATTGTATAAAACTTTGTTTAATCTTCTGAACCAATACAATTTAAATACAAGATTTTAACAAAACAGGATTTATTCAGTTGTTTGACGAATTAAAATGAGAAAAAATGTCTGATAGAAAGAATTAAAATCATATTGTTGAAAGAAATGTGTATTTTTATTTGTCACCATTTATCACTAATTTGATGAAGTTTTATTGTATAAATTGTTAATAATACACAAATACCATAGCTGTTTACATAACTATTTAATGTCATACTCCGACGCAATCGGTAAAGCGTCGGCTTCAGGTACGAGAGGCCCCGACCGGACCTGGTAGCGCAATCGGTAGAGCGTCGGCTCCAGGTACGAGAGGCCCCGACCGGACCTGATAGCGCAATCGGTAAAGCGTCGGCTTCAGGTAAGAGAGGCCCCGACCGGACCTGGTAGCGCAATCGGTAGAGCGGCGGCTTCAGGTACGAGAGGCCCCGGGTTCGCGAGGTGTGCGGATAATATGATCAGGTGCTGTATCATGCCAGGAGTTTACGGCATGCTATACACAGAGAAGGCAACACTGTGACTTCGTTTATATCTGCTTCAAGTGGATACCGTCTTCAAATATATGAAATACTGTTTGTGGGACGATAAACCCAAAGAACATACATCCTACGCAGTTCCTGCTATAGGCACACAGCCAACAAGGTTAATATTCTTAACTGTTTAAAGATAAACAAAGTTACTGACTCTATTTTGGGAGGTTCAAATTAAATTTTTTCTGTTTTTGCTTGAAAACCATGGTCGGAGCCATTGGCTTCTGAATACGTTTCACTCCATTCATACATGGTGTGATTTTTATCTTCGATATCGCGGTATTTAATTGATATCAGCCAATCAAAACCACGCTTACATTTTGTACTTGTTGAGGTAGCTAAGTATCTGGAAACTTGAATTCTCTTTGCACTGATGGCGTCATTTTGGAAGGAAAGCCGAAACAACGAAAGAACGAGCTATGTCATTGAACTGAAATCTTCATCGGATTATGAAGCGACCGATGAAATATCATTACCAGAAACGGCGACAAGTGAACTAAATACCCCATGGATGGATGGAGAGTAACGGAATGAGTGGTCGTGGGCGTCCGACGATGCTTGAAAACTTCAGATTATTTGTTTGAAATAAGCAAAAACTATGGAACTATTTTCTGTACATTTAAGTTTTTACACAAGGCAGATGTAAAAATCAGCATTTATATTTTAAAACATACACGCATTCTCAAAAACAACATGAAATGCAAACTGAAATCATTTAAGTTTAACATTATAAAAAATATGACTTTATCCCATCTATATGTCACAAACCCAGAGTGTAGGCAAACTGCAACTTATTTTATTTTTCAAATTCCTAAGCGACGTTAACCTTCAATCTCTTCACAGCGATTACGTCACGCGTTGCTACTTAAATCTCTGCCCCCAGCAAGGACCACGTGACGATAGAACATCACGTGAAGCAAACATGGCGGCCTCCATAAACACGCCACGAAAGACTTTCATAATTTCATATTTTTTCATATTTTAAGTTACTTTTTATTTTTAATAAGATAAATTAATATTTTTAAAGGAAAGACACTATGTTTTAAGGAGATAAGTCCAGAAAAAAATAAAAAATTAAAAAAAACTATCCGCCTGTATTTGGGCGAAAAACTTGCTGGTGGCAGTGATATAATGTACTGTCAAGGGAAGTAATCACTGCGGGGAGTTTGGTTAACCTTACGTCATACTGAGTCACATGGCCTAAAAAAAAACTCCGAGCCTGAGGCAAAGAGAGATATGGTAAAGCAAGATTGTAAGAGAGTGATGCAATGGACGATATATAAGTGAGAAAAGGCACATTACATTTTATGGTCCTGCTGTCATGTAACGTAGTCAGAAAAAAAAACTTGTATAAAAAGGAATTGTCATCAATTATATTTATTTTGCAATACCCGGCTAGCAAATTAGTGAAGTTTAAAGTAAATTTTTATTTACATTTTTCAGTCGATGCAATCAGAATGACAGCATAAAGGTGGTACCCGACAGTTCGCCTACGTCACATATGTAAAGCAATGTCTTACCACAGTTTGGGAGAATGTGGATCCGACAGCTTGCCTACGTCAAATACGTAAAGCAATGTCTTACCACTGTTAGGGAGAATGTGGATCCGACAGCTTGCCTACGTCAAATACGTAAAGCAATGTCTTACCACTGTTTGGGAGAATGTGGATCCGACAGCTTGCCTACGTCAAATACGTAAAGCAATGTCTTACCACTGTTAGGGAGAATGTGGATCCGACAGCTTGCCTACGTCAAATACGTAAAGCAATGTCTTACCACTGTTTGGGAGAATGTGGATCCGACAGTTCGCCTACGTCAAATACGTAAAGCAATGTCTTACCACTGTTTGGGAGAATGTGGATCCGACAGTTCGCCTACGTCAAATACGTAAAGCAATGTCTTACCACTGTTTGGGAGAATGTGGATCCGACAGTTCGCCTACGTCACATATGTAAAGCAATGTCTTACCACTGTTTGGGAGAATGTGGATCCGACAGTTTGCCTAAGTCAAATACGTAAAGCAATGTCTTACCATTGTTTGGGAGAATGTGGATCCGACAGTTTGCCTAAGTCAAATACGTAAAGCAATGTCTTACCACTGTTTGGGAGAATGTGGATCCGACAGTTTGCCTAAGTCAAATACGTAAAGCAATGTCTTACCACTGTTTGGGAGAATGTGGATTCGACAGTTTGCTTACGTCAAATACGTAAAGCAATGTCTTACCACTGTTTGGGAGAATGTGGATCCGACAGTTTGCCTACGTCAAATACGTAAAGCAATGTCTTACCACTGTTTGGGAGAATGTGGATCCGACAGTTTGCCTACGTCAAATACGTAAAGCAATGTCTTACCACTGTTTGGGAGAATGTGGATCCGACAGCTTGCTTACGTCAAATACGTAAAGCAATGTCTTACCTCTGTTTGGGAGAATGTGGATCCGACAGTTTGCCTACGTCAAATACGTAAAGCAATGTCTTACCACTGTTAGGGAGAATGTGGATCCGACAGCTTGCTTACGTCAAATACGTAAAGCAATGTCTTACTACTGTTTGGGAGAATGTGGATCCGACAGTTTGCCTACGTCAAATACGTAAAGCAATGTCTTACCTCTGTTTGGGAGAATGTGGATCCGACAGTTTGCCTACGTCAAATACGTAAAGCAATGTCTTACCACTGTTTGGGAGAATGTGGATCCGACAGTTTGCCTACGTCAAATACGTAAAGCAATGTCTTACCACTGTTTGGGAGAATGTGGATCCGACAGTTTGCCTACGTCAAATACGTAAAGCAATGTCTTACCTACTGTTGGGAGAATGTGGATCCGACAGTTTGCCTACGTCAAATACGTAAAGCAATGTCTTACCACTGTTTGGGAGAATGTGGATCCGACAGTTTGCCTACGTCAAATACGTAAAGCAATGTCTTACCACTGTTTGGGAGAATGTGGATCCGACAGTTCGCCTACGTCAAATGTAAAGCAATGTCTTACCACTGTTAGGGAGAATGTGGATCCGACAGTTTGCCTACGTCAAATACGTAAAGCAATGTCTTACCACTGTTTGGGAGAATGTGATCCGACAGTTGCCTACGTCAAATACGTAAAGCAATGTCTTACCACTGTTTGGGAGAATGTGGATCCACAGTTGCCTACGTCAAATACGTAAAGCAATGTCTTACCACTGTTTGGGAGAATGTGGATCCGACAGTTTGCCTACGTCAATATAAAGCAATGTCTTACCACTGTTTGGGATAATGTGGATCCGACAGTTCGCCTACGTCAAATACGTAAAGCAATGTCTTACCACTGTTTGGGAGAATGTGATCCACAGTTTGCCTACGTCAATACGTAAGCAATGTCTTACCACTGTTTGGGAGAATGTGGATCCAACAGCTTGCCTACGTCAAATACGTAAAGCAATGTCTTACCACTGTTTGGGAGAATGTGGATCCGACAGTTTGCCTACGTCAAATACGTAAAGCAATGTCTTACCACTGTTTTGGAGAATGTGGATCCGACAGTTCGCCTACGTCAAATACGTAAAGCAATGTCTTACCACTGTTTGGGAGAATGTGGATCCGACAGTTTGCCCACGTCAAATACGTAAAGCAATGTCTTACCACTGTTTTGGAGCCTCGGTGTTTAAATCTCCAAAATCTCTGGAAACAACATAATGATTACAAAACAGTTCAGAACAGTTCAAAACAGTTCAAAATAGTTCAAAACAGTTTAAAACAGTTCAGAACAGTTCAAAACATTTCAGATCAGTTCAAAACACTTCAAAACAGTTCAAAACAGTTCAGAACAGTTCTAAACAAGACATTTATAGTACAGAAGACTGGCCAAACCAGAGGCCGTTGACCCCCTTTTTGAGCACAACTTTAATGGAGGTATGGCTTACATCAAATACAATTAACACTGGCTTACCCACCATGCTTGTGACTGTTACAGGGATGGATCCAGGGAGGGGGGGGGGGCGGGAGAATAGAGCTGCGAATACACATACATGTAATCTTTTAATGTAAATTGTGTCTGTTGACTGTTAAAGTCGAAGTTAGGTTGTTGTTGTGTGTGTGTGTGTGTGCGTGCGTGCGTGTGTGTGTGTGTGTATGTGTGTGGAAGGTGGGGGCGTATGGATCAAGATCCATTCAACTTTATCGCAGTAAAAAGTATATATATACTTTTTACTGCGATAAAGTTGAATGGATCTCGACCCATACCCGCCCCCCCCCCCCACACCAATTTTTATGGATCCGCCCCTGGGGCATTTAGGCATAATTATCCATTAAAAACGCTTAATTCTAAGTAAAGACGGTTTTTAATACTACATCAATTGTTCGTCAGTTCAAATCGTGAAAAATCCAAATCTATAAATAAGCTCAAAAATATTTCTGCTAAAAATAGATACCTACGTCATAGCAGATTACCCGGATAATGGTAAAACGAGATCTCAAAAGTAATCAGTTACGTGGTTTTCTAAATTTAAAAATAGATAACTGTGCAACGTGGTCCAGGTAGGAAATAAATGTTATAAATGACGGGTAAGGTATTTTGCTTCACTATTAATATACATTTAGGGCATCAATAAACATCATCGAATCTTTTCGGATAACATTAATTAATTTGGTCATTTGAGAAAAAGATCTGGTCCAAACTGTGGGGGATGTCACCTTTAATCCAATGTGAACTTACAAGATAATTAAAAGAGTGTTAATGAGCCGTTTATCTTAACAAAGGGAGAAACAACAGATAGTGTACTAATGACTTGAGCTACCACAATATGTTTCAACATAATATCAACAGCAGCCTTTTGTTGATTTAATGTGGATGTTAATTAAATACATGTCTACGAATAACTGCGCGAATGTTGTTGAATTTGTTTTCTTGGTATTAGTCTCAATCTTTCAGCAATCCGGATACAATGTCTACTTGAAGCAGATCTAGTACTGCCATCACTGTGAATAGCATGCCGTTGTATGATACCGCAACAAGTCACATTATCCTGACACTGGGTCAACCAGTCGTGAAACTATCCATATATTTGACAGGATGTAAGTAGGTGAGCTAGGGCACACACACTTTTACGACTATCATGAGCCCGGGCTCATGTTCAATCCCCGGGGCTCAAGTTCAAACTCCGGGCTCAAGTTCAAACTCCGGGCTCAAGTTCAATCCCCGCGCTCAAGTTCAAACTCCGGGATCAAGTTTAAACCCGGAACCTCCAGAACCCGGAACCGACGTTCTACAAACTGTGCTACTGTGGCAGAAATGTTTACTATATATTTATTAATTAATTACCTCCCTTTATGATCTACCTGATTGATGGTCATTTTACAAATAATATATGATTAGCTTGAGGGCCACTTTCAGTACAGATAAACACAGACACAAACAGACACACACTTCACATCGGCTATTTGGTCATTGGCAACCAAAGGTAAATCTTACCTCCTGTCTTGATCAAGTTACACTTAACATACTTTCACTTAACATGCTCTCACTCTCTCTTGTTAATATTGCTCTTTTGTTAACCTTAGGATAAATGATTATTGATGTTACTCTTAGGATAAAACATAAAGTTTGATACTTCTGGCTTTTTATTTCTTTCCCAAACACTCTGAGATAAATTGACTCCCTTCAGGTAAAATAGTATAAAAACTAGTAATGGTGAATCCAGGGAAACAGGATTAGTACTGTTACACTACTATGCCCGATCTAAAATGAGGGACGTTTATCAAATCCTACAAATAAAAATACTTTTAAGTTTTCGTATACTTACGACTCATGACATTACAGCAAACCCGAGCCAGGATGGACGTCAGCGTTGCCGTACACAGCGCAACGACCCGTAAATTAATCCGTTGTGTCATGGCACATGGACAAGTCCTGCAAAACTGAACCGGCCTGTAATCGTTATCACTAAAATATGTTTAATCGTAAAATATTTAAGCGAAATATAAAAACCCGACGAAACCTGTCACTTTTACACCTAAGTAATTGACAACCGGTTTGAAGGTGTTGTTATAGATCAAACATTAACCCCTCAAAAATGCCCACACTGAAAACCATACACCCTATTCCACGATTCAAGCCTTGACTGTGAGAAATATACCTGCGTATAAGCCAGTGATTAATGTTACTATTTATAGAAACTTCCGCTTAAGGTAAAAATAATACAAGTTACAAGCCCACGTTCTGTTTATTGACCTGACACAGGGTTTAGTTAAAAGTTGTAAAAAGGAGAGAACTGAAATTACTTTTTTTCGATCTTTTTTCTGTTTTCTTTACAGTTTTTCTTATTTATCTATACCTGAACGTAAAAAAGAAATAACATACATGTAGTTGTATTTAGCGAAGAGATAACATGAATATTGATTATTTTATCGATTACGTTAAGCGTCGTTGCGCCATATGTTTGATCTTTGCCAGGATAATTGAATTTGACGACGAAGTCTGTATTCTAGCGAGTTGGGTGAAAATGAGTGTTTAAAAACACGTTTTAAGTACCTGAAATTGTTCTAATTAAAGATTTAAAATTCCCGTTTTGTCTCATAGGTTTCAAATAATACCAAAACGCGTTCACAGTTAAATGAGTCCTATCAGTATAGTTTCCATATCAGTTTGTTTGTTTGTTTATTGGGTTTATCGTCCCGCCAACAGTATTTTAGTTATCTGGAGACGGTGTCCACTTGAAGCAGATATAGTGCTGCCTTCACTGTGTATATCATGCCGTGAACACCTGGCACGATACCACACCCAGTCACATTATCCTGACACCGGGCCAACCAGTCGTGGAACTACCCTTATATTTGCTTGAGCGTTAGCAAGGGAGCTATACCACTACCATTTTTAACGACTTTGGTATGTCGCGGCCCGGGATCGAACCCGGGGCCTCCCGTACCTGGAGCCGACGCTCTACCGATTGTTCCATATCAGTGAATATCCCTTATGGCAGCCATCTTTGATGGCAACTTCAGGGGACTTTCATATGAATTGTATAGAAGCGTAAATTTTATTTTCGTGTAAGTTATCCACTTGTTGTCCAAAATGTATTGCTCTTGAATTTCATATTTTAAAATACAATATATTTTAAAATTGAACAATGCACAAAGAATTAAAACACAGACATAAATAGAATTATTGGCTCATCCTTAAGTAAAATGAACAGTGAATCTTTTTTGGTTGTATTTTTTGTTCCTTTTAAACTATCCAAATACAGGTTTGATATTTGAAATACTTCATAAAAGCTTAATTTTTTATATAAAATTCAGTAAAATAGACTGAAAAATAATAACACAGTGGTGAGTTTAATACAGAACATATTTCCAGATTTCGGCCTGCGTTAGCTTCTGCCATCCAAGATGGCTGCCTTAAACTGTCTTATCAGTGCCAATGACATCACATGGAAACTATCTATATACGGACCATAGTTACCTATTTTAGAATCATCCAACATGTAAATAAAACCGCTTCCCTAAAGCGTTTTGATAAGTCAATAAGTGTATCCGTGTTATAACGTTGTAACATCATACATGCAAACACGGATTTTACCTCAGAGTCTCACGTAGCGGGGTGTGGATCCGTGAAGCATTACGTCACGCGCATAAATTATATTTTAAAGTTCAATTACCACAACATTGTCGGGCACTTGTGGTGGGATTTGACAGGCTGGTAAACTGAGTCAACACAAACAGCAAACAACAACAATGACGTGTTTACATCATCCTTACCAACACCATACATATGACCATCACTATCATCACTATTGTCAATTTCCTAATTATTTAATAATCGTAACTATTACCAGTTATCATCATCATCATCATCATCATCATCATCATCATCATCATCATCATCATCATCATAATTATCATCATCACCATGATCATCATCATCAACAACAATAACACCAGTCATAATCATCTGTCATCATCATCACCATCATCATCATCATCATCATCATCATCATCACCATGATCATCATCATCATCAACAACAATAACACCAGTCATAATCATCTGTCATAATCATCTGTCATCATCATCATCATCATTATCATCATGATTATCATCATCATCATCATCATCATCATCATCATCATCATCATCATCATCATCATCATCATCATCATCATCACCACCATAATTATCATCATCACCATGATCATCATCATCATCATAAACAACAATAACATCAGTCATAATCATCTGTCATCTTCATCATCATCACCATGATCATCATCATCCCCATCATCATCATCATCATCATCATCATCATCATCATCATAAACAACAATAACATCAGTCATAATCATCTGTCATCGTCATCATCATCATTATCATCATCATCATAATCATAAACATCATCATCATCATCATCATCATCATCATCATCATCATCATCATAAACAACAATAACATCAGTCATAATCATCTGTCATCGTCATCGTCATCGTCATCATCATCATCATCATCATCATCATCATCATCATCATCATCATCATTATCATCATCATTATCATCATCACCATGATCATCATCATCATCAACAACAATAACATCAGTCATAATCATCTTCATCATCATTACCATCATCATCATCATCATCATCATCATCATCATCATCATCATCATCATCATCATCATCATGATCATCATCATCATCAACAACAACAATAACATCAGTCATAATCATCTGTAATCATCATCATCATCATAATCATCTGTCATCATCATCATCACCATGATCATCATCATCATCAACAACAACAATAACATCAGTCATAACCATCTGTCATTGTCATCATCATCGTCATCATCATCATCACCATGATCATCATCATTATCATCATCATCATCATCATCATCATCATCATCATCATCATCATCATAATCATCATCATCATCAACTTCATTATTTTGTTAGCATCACATAACCTATCCAGTTATTAATACCAAACACATCAAAAATATATTAAAACATCATTGTATTTATTTTTAAATAGTTACTACTTCATTAAAATCAATGTTATTTGCTGTTAAATTTAATTTTATTTTTAATTAAATCACAGCAACCAATTATGGTCACATATCTGCGACGTTCCGCTTTATGTTGGAGGAAGACCCCAGACAAATGTCAGGGTAGAACTGCGGGCGCACCGAAGGTCAGCTGGAAGACCTTCCCTCATTAAATCTTTGCCCCGAACTGGTCTCGAACCCGCACAGTGAGATGCTTAGCAGTTGGGTGAGTTACAAGTCGGCGACTCCATCACTTCGCCACGGGCACACAACGCCACGGGCACACTACGCCACGGGCACAGTACGCCACACGGGCACACTACGCCACGGGCACAGTGCGCCACGGGCACACTACGCCACGGGCACAGTACGCCACACGGGCACACAACGCCACGGGCACACTACGCCACGGGCACAGTACGCCACACGGGCACACTACGCCACGGGCACAGTGCGCCACGGGCACACTACGCCACGGGCACAGTACGCCACACGGGCACACTACGCCACGGGCACAGTACGCCACACGGGCACACTACGCCACGGGGGCACACTACGCCACGGGGACACACTTCGCCACGGGCACACTACGCCACGGGCACACTACGCCACGGGCACACACTACGCCACGGGCACAGTACGCCACGGGCACAGTACGCAACGGGCACACTACGCCACGGGCACACTTCGCCACGGGCACACTACGCCACGTGCACAGTACACCACGTGCACAGTACGCCACGGGCACAGTACGCCACGGGCACAGTACGCCACACGGGCACACTACGCCACGGGCACAGTACGCCACACGGGCACACTACGCCACGGGGGCACACTACGCCACGGGGGCACACTTCGCCACGGGCACACTACGCCACGGGCACACTACGCCACGGGCACACACTACGCCACGGGCACAGTACGCCACGGGCACAGTACGCAACGGGCACACTACGCCACGGGCACACAACGCCACGGGCACACTACGCCACGGGCACAGTGCGCCACGGGCACACTACGCCACGGGCACAGTACGCCACACGGGCACACTACGCCACGGGCACAGTACGCCACACGGGCACACTACGCCACGGGGGCACACTACGCCACGGGGGCACACTTCGCCACGGGCACACTTCGCCATTGGCACACTACGCCACGGGCACACTACGCCACGGGCACAGTACGCAACGGGCACAATACGCCACGGACACAGTACGCTACGGGCAAAGTTCGCCATGGGCACAGTACGCCACGGGCACACTTCGCCACGGGCACACTACGCCACGGGCACAGTACGCCACGGGCACACTACGCCACGGGCACAGTACACCACGTGCACACAACGCCACGGGCACAGTACGCCACGGGCACACTACGCCACGGGCACAGTACACCACGTGCACACAACGCCACGGGCATATTTTTAGTTAAGGATACACTTTATGTACAAAGAAACTGTTGATATCTGTTATCAGATAGCTAACAGGCCTCCTCGTAAACTAAAACGAACAACATTGTAAGTGGGTTGCTACATTCTAAATTATAAACGGGAAAAACCAGTTTACGGCACTTGTTGCCTGAGATTCAAAGCAATAAATTATTGTATATTGTACTTATTTGTACAGACAATTTATAACTTTTCAGATAGGCTCAGAAATGGATCCAGGGGGAGGGTGGGGGATGCACTCCCACAAAACCCGCCCCACCCCACCACACCCCAGTGTTATCAGTGTTTTTAGTTTATTTTTTTACCTTTTAAGAAAATGCAGCCAGTCAGACCAAAAGAAATACGTCGATACACTACAAACATTTATGTTGAATAAAATATTATTGCAAATTAGTGTACTACCAAGGTGAACTCTACTTGTAATAATTTGAAGCGTTCAGATAGATGCACCACATCTTTCAAGGTGCGTTTTCCACGTTATTTCCTACTACAATGTATTTCCATGGTCTACGAATAACTTTTATACTTCTAAATCTTGCAACTATGCAAAACGCAGTCTAAAAGATGTTAGTTATTTCTATATTCTCTAGTAGTTAGTGCAAATTCATGTATATGAATGAAGAGAAACGTATTCATTAGCCGTCGGCTCCGACGATGGTGCACATTGATTGTCAGTTAAAGATGGTATCCGACAGTTTGTCTTCATCAAATACAAGTAAACCTGGATTTGGTTGGGGCGGGAGGGGGTGGGGTGGGGGTGGGGTGAATTAGGGCATCATTTCTGCAAACTGTCAAACCCATGTTTAACAAAAGACGACTTTGAACACTGTCTAAATTGTAAGACAGTAGAAATCGTTAAATGAATCACTCTACATGCCCATTCTTTATTAAAGTATAAATAAGCACGATTGTGAATTTCTGCTAAAAATAGACATCGACGTCAGAGCTTATTTGGACTTTTTTTCCCTCGCCGTTAATTATGAATTATTTGGCGAGCATTAGTTTCAAGTTGGTTTAAAAGCGGATTACCCGAATGATTATATAACGTTACGGGTCACGTGGTTTTCTTAGTTTAAAAATAGCTAACTGTGCAGCGTGGTTTAGTTAGGAAATACCCATTTGTAATGACAAGTGATGTGTTATGCTCCACTTAAAATGTATATGTAGGACGTCAATAATCGGCATTTTGCGAGAACTTCTCAGGCAACAATAATTTATTTGGTTCTTTGAAAGAAAAAAAATCTGATCAAACAGTCGGATAGCACCTTTAGGGTTGACAGGCGAGTAATTTTACTTGTTGTTATATTCTATATTAGTTCCAAGACCAAAACATCGATTTACGCAAGATATCTTATGAAATTAGATATGCTGTTTTAAAATTGAGGTATTCATTATGAACTGGATTACGTTGACTAAAACTGGTCTAGATTCATTGTTAACTTTCGTGCCCTGAAACGCAGAACATCGAATTTAAACCAGGTAAACAATGTAATAAACACCCATGTTGACAGATCGAGTTTCTGTATGAATTATATAAGGTTTTATATGTATGTAGCATGTATATACCAGCCTGTGAAGTTTTGGCACCTATGTGAGAACATGTTAACTCCAGGAAATGTGTTGTCTTTTGTGTCTTAAGGGTGGTATCCGACGATTTGGATTAAAGATTTTTTTTTCTCTAAAATAAGCAAATAAGTCATTGTTACCTGAAAAGCTCCTACAAAATACTGTACATTGACGCCCTAGATCTGTTTGTTTATTTGTTTATTGGGTTTATCGTCCCACCAACAGTATTTCAGTTATCTGGAGACGGTGTCCACTTGAAGCGGATATAGTGCTGCCTTCACTGTGTATAGAATGCCTTGAACACCTGACGCGATACCACACCCAGTCACATTATCCTGACACCGGCCTACCAGTAGTGGAACTACCCTTATATATTTGCTTGAGGGTTAGCAAGGGAGCTATACCACTACCATTTTAACGACTTTGGTATGTCGCGGCCCGGGATCGAACCCGGGGCCTCCCGTACCTGGAGCCGACCTAGATCTGTGTTAACAGCGAAGTATAAACCCCCATTTGTCACTGCAAACATGTATTTCCTATCGGAATCACGCTGCTGCAGAGATGGCTATCTTTTAATCTAAGAAAACCACGTGACAGCTCACTTTTGAAATCCATTATAGTCATCCGGGTTGTCTGCTGTGACGTCAATATCTATTTTTAGCAGAGATCACTTTCGTGCTTATTTATAGATTTGGAAAGAATGATAATTTTTTGCTATTTGTAGGCCTACTGTCTAACAATATGAGACGAGTTCAAACGCGTTTCAACTTCGTCTTTTATGCAGACATTATACCAAAATTACCTCAAACAGTGGAAACATACTTTATCACATAACCTACAGCGCGAGCGTGAGGTAACAATCATGCGTTATTTTTGGTAACTCACTAGTTAGTTATCGTAGTGTGACGTCATTATCGTAGTGTGACGTCATTAAGTATGTGTGGTGTATATGCCACTTCTCGATCACTTTGTTGTCGCAGTTTTATGCATTTTGTCGGACAATTTCATTTTAATTAATAAAAGAATAACATTTTAGTAATGTTATAAACGAATCTGTTCCCTTTGTGTGGAAAATGGTCCAGTAAAGACTATCTTTTGTGCGGATTCTTCCAAACCGAATTACACATGTCAAGGCCGGCTGTTCATCCTATAAAAAGATTATGCATTGTAAACAAAAACAGCTGGTGTTTTGGTTATGTGATAAATAGAATCTAATATTCGTGTTCATTAGGTACTGAAAATAATAAACTCCTCTTCTAAAATGATATGAAACTCGGCAGAGCCTCGTTTCGTATCATTTCATCCAACTCGTTTAATATTTTCAGTATCTACTCTATATAACATGGAAACTATCTATTGGATATGGGAAAACTTTAGGATACCACCTTTAAATTTTGGGAATATAAACAGCCCGTCTTACATCCACGCCCGTCTTACAACCACGCCCGTCTAACAAACACGGATAAAACATACATGGCAGACGTCTTATATCTGATACAAGTCCTGTAAATAGGTGTAGAGTGGTGTGTCGCCTGTCAATACACATCATAAAGCCAGCCGATAACGATCACATGGTAGGATCGATGTTCATAAAACAGTATAGCTATAAACAACGCAGATGAATGTCAATGTTTTATTGTTTTTAGTCTGGGGTAAAATAGAGGACGGTCAATTAATAATTTTATTGCTGAAATTAAATTCAATTGCGTGTATTTCAACTGCGTGTATTTCAAAATACATTGCAGCGACCATTTATGATCATTAAAGCAACGTCCAGCGTTTTGGTGGAAGAAGACCCCAGACACATGTCTGGGTAGAACCACCGGCGCACCGCAAGTCAGCTGGAAGACCTCATATTAAGTCCCCGAACGGGAAAAAGTAAAAATGGCTGCCGACTTAATGGCTGTTATGTTGCAGACTAGCAAAATGTAGTAGAGACAGACTGGTCTCTGCTCAGCTGCCTGCTTGCGCCAAAACCTTCCTCCACATGTCCGCTGGAAGACCTTCCCACAATCCTTTGGCCAGAGCAGGCGTCAATCTAACACAGTAAGAGGTTAATCATTCAAAGAAGTTACAAGACACAGACTCTACCACTGCACCACAGGCACCCCACGATTGTAACAATAATAAATTGGTGGAGAGATTATAAATAAATTGTCATAAGGGCATGTGCTAAGATTTCAACTTTATATAAGCATAAACCTTGAAGGAACATAATTAGTATAACATTTTTTTTTTCATTCATTTCCCGCTTAATGTTTTTGATGTTTATTGGATTATTGACTTGATGATGAATATTTGTATTGTATATAATGTTAGCTCATAAACGTGAGTAGTGATAATGAGTTTAATAAAGTTGATTTGATTTTAACAAAAGTTGAAAAGAAAAATATATAGATAAAGAAACATATTCAGAAGTACATTATATTCGAAACTTTTATCTACCAATTCTTTCTTAATTATTGAAACACATGTACCTCTCCAGTCATACATTCAGATTATTTCCTTTCTAAACCAATCAGACTATTATCAGGAAATGTGAAACATCTACAACACTGATCTACAATACTGATCTACAATATTGATCTACAAAACTGATCTACAATACTAATCTACAACACTGATCTACAATACTGATCTACAACACTGATCTACAATACTGATCTACAACATTGATCTACAACACTGATCACAATACTGATCTACAACATTGATCTACAACACTGATCTACAATATTGATCTACAATATTGATCTACAATATTGATCTACAAAACTGATCTACAACACTGATCTACAATATTGATATACAATACTGAACTACAATACTGATCTACAACACTGATCTACAACACTGATCTACAACACTGATCTACAATACTGATCTACAATATTGAACTACAAAACTGATCTACAACACTGATCTACAATATTGAACTACAATACTGAACTACAATACTGAACTACAACACTGATCTACAATATTGATCTACAACACTGATCTACAATATTGATCTACAATACTGATTTACAACACTGATCTACAACACTGAACTACAATACTGAACTACAACACTGATCTACAATATTGATCGACAACACTGATCTACAATACTGATCTACAACACTGAACTACAACACTGATCTACAATACTGATCTAAAACATTGAGCTACAATATTGATCTACAATATTGATCTACAACACTGATCTACAATACTGATCTACAACACTGAACTACAACACTGATCCAATATTGATCGACAACACTGATCTACAATACTGATCTACAACACTGAACTACAATACTGAACTACAATACTGAACTACAACACTGATCTACAATATTGATCGACAACACTGATCTACAATACTGATCTACAACACTGAACTACAATACTGATCTACAATACTGATCTAAAACATTGAGCTACAATATTGATCTACAATATTGATCTACAACACTGATCTACAATATTGATCTACAACACTGAAGGTAGAACTGATGGAGACTTTAAACTATTATAATACCTACTGATTATGTACCTAGGAGCTCGGGCACCTGTCTTCCTTACCAAAAGTAGAATTGATGGAGACTTTAAACTATTATAATACCTACTGATTATGTACCTAGGAGCTCGGGCACCTGTCTTCCTTACCAAAGGTAGAATTGATGGAGACTTTAAACTATTATAATACCTACTGATTATGTACCTAGGTGTCCGGGCACCTGTCTTCCTTACCAAAGGTAGAATTTATGGAGACTTTAAACTATTATAATACCTACTGATTATGTACCTAGGTGTCCGGGCACCTGTCTTCCTTACCAAAGGTAGAATTGATGGAGACTTTAAACTATTATAATACCTACTGATTATGTACCTAGGTGTCCGGGCACCTGTCTTCCTTACCAAAAGTAGAATTGATGGAGACTTTAAACTATTATAATACCTACTGATTATGTACCTAGGTGTCCGGGCACCTGTCTTCCTTACCAAAAGTAGAATTGATGGAGACTGTAACCTATTATAATACCTACTGATTATGTACCTAGGTGTCCGGGCACCTGTCTTCCTTACCAAAGGTAGAATTGATGGAGACTTTAAATTATATTAATACCTACTGATTATAAACCTAGGAGCTCGGGCACCTGTCTTCCTTACCAAAGGTAGAATTGATGGAGACTTAAACTATTATAATACCTACTGATTATGTACCTAGGTGTCCGGGCACCTGTCTTCCTTATCAAAGGTAGAATTGATGGAGACTTTAAACTATTATAATACCTACCGATTATGTACCTAGGTGTCCGGGCACCTGTCTTCCTTATCAAAGGTAGAATTGATGGAGACTTTAAATTATATTAATACCTACTGATTATGTACCTAGGTGTCCGGGCACCTGTCTTCCGTACCAAAGGTAGAATTGATGGAGACTTAAACTTTTATAATACCTACTGATTATGTACCTAGGTGTCCGGGCACCTGTCTTCCTTACCAAAGGTAGAATTGATGGACACTTAAACTATTATAATACCTACTGATTATGTACCTAGGTGTCCGGGCACCTGTCTTCCGTACCAAAGGTAGAATTGATGGACACTTAAACTATTATAATACCTACTGATTATGTACCTAGGTGTCCGGGCACCTGTCTTCCTTACCAAAGGTAGAATTGATGGAGACTTTAAACTATAATACCTACTGATTATGTACCTAGGTGTCCGGGCACCTGTCTTCCTTACCAAAGGTAGAATTGATGGAGACTTTAAACTATTATAATACCTATTGATTATGTACCTAGGTGTCCGGGCACCTGTCTTCCTTACCAAAGGTAGAATTTATGGAGACTTTAAACTATTATAATACCTATTGATTATGTACCTAGGGGTCCGGGCACCTGTCTTCCTTACCAAAAGGTAGAACTGATGGAGACTTTAAACTATTATAATACCTACTGATTATGTACCTAGGGGTCCGGGCACCTGTCTTCTTTACCAAAGGTAGAATTGATGGAGACTTTAAACTATAATACCTACTGACTATGTACCTAGGTGTCCGGGCACCTGTCTTCCTTACCAAAGGTAGAATTGATGGAGACTTTAAACTATTATAATACCTACTGATTATGTACCTAGGTGTCCGGGCACCTGTCTTCCTTACCAAAGGTAGAACTGATGGAGACTTTAAACTATTATAATACCTACTGATTATGTATCTAGGGGTCCGGGCACCTGTCTTCCTTACCAAAGGTAGAATTGATGGAGACTTTAAACTATTATAATACCTACTGATTATGTATCTAGGGGTCCGGGCACCTGTCTTCCTTACCAAAGGTAGAATTGATGGAGACTTTAAACTATTATAATACCTACTGATTATGAAAAAAGCTAACCTTGTTGGGGGAACAAACAAAAAAATGACACAAATTTCCATAAAAATATAATTTCAACTTAATAGTGATGTTTTACAGTTAAAGGAAGTAGACATTGTAACATTATATATGATAGAAGAATAATTTGATCATGCAATTGAGGAAGTTTACTTAACTGAAAGTCTACGAAATACTTCTGACTCCCAAAGACTTTAAGCATTATAAATTAATTAACAATAATTATACAAGGTTATATAAGGCAAAATAATCATAATTTATAGAAAGAAAATGAAATAATTACAAAATATATTTTATTAATCAAATAAAAATATATAAAATTGTATTATTTATTTATAAACAAATCTAAACAATCATAATTATATTTAACTGTAAATAGTACATGTGTATCTGAATGAAATTTGAAATAATAATGGATAAATAAGATAATATGACAAAATAATAGTTTTTTTAAAGAATTTTTTTGTCACATATTCTTCTCGCCAACAAAAAGTCAAGTTTCTATTAATATCACTGCACAAGATACACCCAGGGGATAAACGTATTGAGGACGGAATTACCCGAGAAGCACCAATTGTCCTTAGTTACTGTTGCTATGCTTCTCTGCTGCTATCCGATTGGTTACAAAAAAAGTTTATTTGGAATACTTCGTCATTATGGTGGTTTTGTATCATTTGTAGTTGAAACCTCCAAGCGATTTGCCGGGTAGAACCACTGACATATCACAGCATTGTATAACCAAGACTTAGTATTTAGACGACCACTATGTAGATACTTGTTTGTTTATGATTAATATATTGTTATTGGATTTATTGTCCCACCAACAGTATTTCAGTTATCTGGAGACGGTGTCCACTTGAAGCAGACATAGTGCTGCCTTCACTGTGTATAGCATGCCGTGAACATCTGGCATATCACACCCAGTTACATTATCCTGACACCGGGCCAACCTGTGTCCATTTGAAGCTGATATAGGGCTGCCTTCACTGTGTATAGCATGCCGTGAACACCTGGCATAATACCACACCCAGTTACATTATCCTAATACCAGGCAAACCAGTTGTGAAACTATCCTTATGATTTGCTTGAGCATCAGAAAGGGAGCTATACCACTACCATTTTTGATGACTTTGGTATGTCACGGCCCAGGATTGAACCTGGGGCTTCCCGTACCTGGAAGCAACGCTCTACCGATTGCGTTACCAGACCGGTTATATGTTGACTTATATGCATATATATATTTACAATAAATATAACATGCGTTTACAACACTGAGTATTTTGAAGGCCACAATGTTTTAACTGGGTCTAAAAAAACCAATATAACAACAGTTGTTTATAAAAATGTGTATTTCGTCGGTACCCGTATTTTGCAAGTTTAATTTGTAATACACTATTAGGTCTTTATAGTCCAAGACTAAAGTGTGAAGATCTGTTGTTTCTGATGCAAGAACTCAATAAGACACTGTACAGGATTGTATTGTCGCAGTGTTGACACGTTACCGACAAGAATCAACTTCTTCTTTGCTCTGGTCACAGCGACATTCAATCGACGAACATCCTTCAAAAGCTCCCCACTCACAGCCTGCAATAATTTAAAAAAATATAAGCAATTCAATCACCTTCTAACTCAAGAGAAAAGAAGTGAGTATTAAAAAAAGTGAGCAATATTACCTATATTATAAATTTTCACTCTGTGACATGCCAATATCCTGGCTCCACTTCAATACGAGTCTTTGTAAACATAACCTATTATGATTTGCCAAAAAGTTTCATCTTCCTATGAACATTTAACTGACCTATGGTGTACCTAATGTCCCACCAGAGTCGAAGAGGATAGGAAGGTAGGTATGGTGTGCCAGTGGTTTTACCCAGGCATTTGTCCGGGGGTCTTATAAGTTTAATTATGTGGGTAAAGTGGCTAGAGATTTGACATCAGAAAGTCCAGGCTGGAAGATCAGGCTCTATACTTATTAGGAGGAATATGTAAAACTTTAAGCTACGAGTTTAACAATCATGTTTGAATTTGGGATGGGATGGGATTTGTCGGCATTTTTGCCAATACTGTGCAGCGACATTTCTATCATTATAGAACAGGGGCACTTATGAGGTGCCCAGGGACCGAACCCGGCCGGTCCATTATACTGACACCAACAAGTCAGGCGTAATGCTGTCCACTTAGCCTCGAGCATTAGGAGGGAAGCCACTACTATCAACTTTAAAATTTTTGTTTTGACCCGGCTGGGGTTTGAACCTGCGACCTCCCGATCCACAAGCCGACGCTCTGCCACTTGAGCTATTACAGCCAGTGTGTTTAAATTTGCATTTAATTCAAATAGAAAGCTACTGAATTAAAACTTATAAAGTAACACTGACAGATAATTAAATTAAAATAGAAATATTCTGAAAATGAGAATTACAATTTTTTAAATAAAACACAAATGTATTTTTTCCCCCCCATGGCTGTTAACAAAAAAATTGTGCTCAAGAAAAACCAACAAAGATTAGACCTTAAGATCATACATCAGATATCAGGAAAAAAAATCACGAAAAAAAAGTTTACCTTTTGCTCTCCTTCTTTGTTACTCTTTACAAAGGAGATAATGATGACATCTTTGTCACGACCTTGATACTGATCCACTGTGTTGACCTCAAGGTCACATGAACCAGACTGACCTTGACCTAGTGTGCGTATTAAGGTCACCTGACTACGGTATGGTGCAATGACTCCAATATCACATGAATTTGTTCCAACCTAGAAACAATGGAAAAAATCAAAGCTATAACAACAAAGGGTAAGAAAGTTTATTTTACAAAAACAGCCTGCACTCAATTGTATAGATAGTTTCCATATGATGTCATCGACACTGATAAGACAGTTTAAGGCAGCCATCTTTGTGGGCAGAAGCTAATGCAGGTCGAAATCGGGAAATATGTGCTGTATTAAACTCACCACTGTGTTTTTATTTTTCAGTCTATTTTTCTGAATTTTATATCAAATTTAACAGCTTTTATAAAGTATTTTAAATATCAAAACTATATTTTGATAGTTTAAAAGGTTAAAGAAATACAACCTAAAATGATAAACTGTTTATTTTGTTTTATGTATGAGCCAATAGTTTTATTCATTTCTGTGTATTAATTCTGTGTGCATTTATCAATTGACAAAATATTGTATTCTAAAAATATGAATTTCAAGAGTTTTCTAATGGTGTATAGCTTTTAATTTTCGGACCACAAATGAAGAAATTACAAGAAAATAAAATTTATACTTCTATACAATTCATATGAATATCCCTTGAAGTTACCATCAAAAATGGCTGCCAAGATAAGGGATTTTCACTGATGTGGAAACTTATCTATAAACAATGGTAAAGGTCAACTTTTGCTTATTTTCTAACAACTGGTTAACTTTTAACTTCCTGGGTTAGGTAACTGATGTGGTTATCTATAAATGCATTTAACTGTTTTGTTACTTAACCAAACCGTTTAATTTTTAACAAAAGTTAAATTAATCAAAGTATCCCACAATGCAACATTCTGCTAAATGAGCAGCCATTTTTATTTTTGGTTATAACTTTTACAGAACACTGGGAGAACGGTTAAAGTTTACCAAAAATGGTTAAAATTGGAGCTGATTAAAAACATTTTTACAAAAGCTAAGCAGCAAGTTAACCAAAATGTATTAGGTAACCAAACTGTAACCATTGGTTAAAATATAACCACTGTTTATACAATTGGCCCCTGATGATGTAAACTAGGTCAGTGATGCCAGACTCCATTATAAACATTTGTATGAACAATTGGAAGTCCTTGGGTATTTCTGTCTTTGATATGAGCCTTCATTGCAGGTATGTTTTTTTCTATTTTGGGGAAAAGGCCTGGCCTTTCAGTAGGGGAAATATTTTTTATGTAGCGTCTGCTATTATGCGACATCGCGACTATGGAATAAATGAAAGTTTAAAGTTTGGAACGATCTGGACAGGGCCTGTCTGAAGTTACTTCCCGTGATTAAACTATCTCACCCTAGATAGTGACATTGTTATTCAGTTATAAATATCATCTATTTGGTTAGATAAAAATGAAAATTTTGTAAAAAGCTCGAGAGAAAAATCAAACAATTTGTTTACAATTCAGAACAATTGCAGAAAATACTTTTGATGTCAGATTCTGTTCCAGCAGGTTATACTGGGCCCTGGTTTTTACACTCTCCGGAAACGGATCTTGTGTATTCTAAACATCGACGATTTGAACAAAAATGCGATATTTTAAAGGCAAACAAGCCATAATAGGTGATTCTTTTCAGACTGAGGAGTATTTTGTATTTTTTTTGGGGGGGGGGGGGGGGGGGGGGATTTACGGCACACCGACACTTGATAGGTCATACGGCGCCGAATCAGACTAAGGAGAATTTTTCAACTCGAGGGGATTTTTTTTTAGGTTTAGAAGGAGCCGTTAAACGGCTACAGTTATATAGCAATAAAAGAAGCCCTGCCTTGGATGTACCTGGTGCATTGGCACTTATAGAATCACAATTTTTTGCTTGCCGGAAGAAAAAAACTCAACAAAAAAACAGTTTGTCAAAAGAGCAATCTGTTTAAATTATAGGGTTTTGTAGTGCTACAAGCTCCTATATTAATTTTACATTTTAGGAGATACACCTGTGACTTCATGTTTAATACAGACAACAAAAAACATTGACCTTTGTTGTTTTAATGACATCATAGGCATAGACATATATATTTTTGTAGGGTTTTCCCTTCATACATCTGAGAGATGATTTGTAAATTATCAAAGGTGTTCTGATTTTTTTTTTAATACATTGCAGTGACCAATTATGATCATTATAGCAACGTCCAGCTATTTTGGTGGGGGAAGACCCCAGACAAATGTCTGGGTAAAACCACCGGTGCACCGCAGGTCAGTTGGAAGACTTTCCCACATTAAGTCCTTCGCCTTGAACGGGACTCAAATCCACGCAGTCTAAAGGTGTTCTGAATATTGTATGAAATCAATATTACCTCAAATGTGTGGGTGCAATGTCTCCTAAACAAAAAACATAGACACAGGGCTTTTCCCCTAGATTGTAACTTAAGATTTAAGTAAGCATGGAATCTAAATCAGTACCATCCTTTGCTCCACTTTTTGAGGGAAAAAGGAAGAAAAAGAATAAAAGAAAAAGAAGAAAAAAGAAAAAGAAGAGCTACTGTAATGGCGCTCCCATCAACAGTTATGTCTGTGTCAGTTTACCTTTTAAATTAAGGTCAATATCGCAAACCTATCGAAGATATTCACTTCAACACACTTGCCATTTTAATAGGCCAGGTTAATTAACCTATCTATCAGGCATCTGAATATAATTTTGGCACAGTTATGACCCACTTTTTTTTCCTTGAAATTTTCTTAGGTTGCTTAAGGTTACAAACAGCAAACATAATACTCCCCAGCACTAAGAAAAGTAGAGCGCACTGTCTACTGACAGCTCTTGTTAAACTTTGATATGTCTGTATCGGGAAGGGGACTACTTCGCAAAGTGGGTCAGAGAGAATACGTTCACCTCTGAAAAGGCATTATAATGGTAAGAGTTTGGAACTGAGCCTCTTTTTTTTCTGGTGCAACTTGTGGTTTTCAGCAAAAAACTAAAAGGCATTTTATCTTGGAATGTTGCCTTATCTGGCTTCACACAGTGGAAGATTAATGGGTTGGAAAGAAGGCATTGGGGGTGGAGTGGGTCAACCTGGTTAGACACAGCCTCAGGTTGCAGTGGTCTCAGACATGGAGAGGTGCATCAAGTGCGACTAAATGTTTTACAATCTCTTATTGTTGAGCTGTGATCTCACAACATACCATTATCATGCGGGTAATCTAAAGAAAGCCATCTCAATTGCCATAGTGGGAAATCATCCAGTGTAGGTGGTCAATACTCCTCTGAGCTTACCTGTATGAAAGCTGCCACCATCTTCATTACCAGCTGAGCTTCTGTCTCATTCTTTACCACCCCTCCATGATCTCTGGTCTCAGGAGCAGAGATCTGCAATCATAGGATCTTATTTATTTGTTGTTTGTTACATTGCACCTGCATGATTATTGTATAATCAGCAATATGCAGCTAATTAATGGTGGCGGAAAACTCTCAACTTGTCACCACATGTCAGCTGGAAGACCCCCTGACATGAAGTTTTCACCTCGACCAGGAATAGAACCGATGCAGTGAGGGAGTTACAAGTCGACAATTCTGAATTGATCACCCATTGGCACCATCCATTTGAAATATATCACAATTTCTTCTAACTTCTGTTAGTTTTCTCGGAGTTAATAAAAAGGTTTACCACAAATTCTCAAGAAACAATATTTAAGAATGAAAAATTACCATACATGATAAAGTATTACCTTGCTTGTGTCCAGAAAAACAACAGACTTGTCAAGGTTTGAGTCCAACACCCACGACAACCATGGGTCCACAACAATTAGCTGAAACATGGACATAGTATATTTAAGATTTAAGGTAACTTTTGGTCTGATACAATGCAGAATAATGCATAGTTTTGTTAAGAACACAGAACTCTATTCATGAAGGCCCAAAAAATTTTATCACGAAAGCCCAAGAACTCTAATCATGAAGGCTGAGAACTCTAACGATGAAGGCCCAGGAACTCTAATCATGAAGACCCATGAACTTTAATTATGAAGGCCCAAGAACTCTAACCACAAAGGCCCAAGAACTCTAATCCTGAAGGCCCAAGAACTCTAACCACAAAGGCCCAAGAACTCTAATCCTGAAGGCCCAAGAACTCTAATCACAAAGGCCCAAGAACTCTAATCATAAAGGCCTGAGAACTCTAACCATGAAGGCCTGAGAACTCTAATTATGAAGGCCCAAGAACTCTAATCCTGAAGGCTCAAGAACTCTAACCATGAAGGCCCAAGAACTCTAACCATGAAGGCCCAAGAACTCTAATCACGAAGGCCCAAGAACTCTAACCATGAAGGCCCAAGAACTCTAACCATGAAGGCCCAAGAACTCTAATCACGAAGGCCCAAGAACTCTAACCATGAAGGCCTAATAACTCTTATCACAAAGGCCAGAGAACTCTAACCACGAAGACCCAAGAACTCTTATCACGAAGGCTCTAGAACTTAAACCATGAAGGCCCAAGAACTCTAACCATGAAGGCCTGAGAACTGTAATCATGAAGCCCCAAGAACTCTAACCATGAAGGCCCAGAGAACTCTAATCATGAAGGCCAGAGAACTCTAATCACGAAGGCCCAAGAACAATAATCATGAAGGCCTGAGAATTCTAATCACGAAGGCCCAAGAACTCTAATCACGAAGGCCCGAGAACTCTAATTACGAAGGCCCAATAACTATAATCATGAAGGCCAGAGAACTCTAATCATGAAGGCCCAAGAAGTCTAACCATGAAGGTCCAAGAACTCTAATCAGGAAGGCCCAAGAACTCTAATAACGAAGGCCCCGAGAACTCTAATCACGAAGGCCAAAGAACTCTAATCACGAAGGCCTAAGAACTCTAACCATGAAGGCCCAAGAACTCTAACCATGAAGGCCCAAGAACTCTAATCACGAAGGCCCAAGAACTCTAACCATGAAGGCCCAAGAACTCTAACCATGAAGGCCCAAGAACTCTAATCACGAAGGCCCAAGAACTCTAACCATGAAGGCCTAATAACTCTTATCACAAAGGCCAGAGAACTCTAACCACGAAGACCCAAGAACTCTTATCACGAAGGCTCTAGAACTTAAACCATGAAGGCCCAAGAACTCTAACCATGAAGGCCTGAGAACTGTAATCATGAAGCCCCAAGAACTCTAACCATGAAGGCCCAGAGAACTCTAATCATGAAGGCCAGAAAACTCTAATCACGAAGGCCCAAGAACAATAATCATGAAGGCCTGAGAATTCTAATCACGAAGGCCCAAGAACTCTAATCACGAAGGCCCTAGAACTCTAATTACGAAGGCCCAATAACTATAATCATGAAGGCCAGAGAACTCTAATCATGAAGGCCCAAGAAGTCTAACCATGAAGGTCCAAGAACTCTAATCAGGAAGGCCCAAGAACTCTAATAACGAAGGCCCCGAGAACTCTAATCACGAAGGCCAAAGAACTCTAATCACGAAGGCCTAAAAACTCTAATCATGAAGGCCCAAGAACTCTAATCACGAAGGCTCTAGAACTCTAATCATGAAGGCCCAAGAACTCTTATCATGAAGGCCCAAGAACTCTAATCATGAAGGCCCAAGAACTCTAATCACGAAAGGCCTGAGAACTCTTATCTTGAAGGCCCAAGAACTCTAATCATGAAGGCCCAAGAACTCTAATCACGAAAGGCCTGAGAACTCTTATCACGAAGGCCCAAGAACTCTAATCATGAAGGCCCAAGAACTCTAATCAGGAAGGCCAAAGAACTCTAATCACAAAGGCCCAAGAACTCTAATCACGAAGGCCAAAGAACTCTAATCACAAAGACTCTAGAACTCTAATCATGAAGGCCCAAGAACTCTTATCATGAAGGCCTAATAAATCTAATCAGGAAGGCCCAAGAACTCTAATCACGAAGGCCCAAGAATTCTAATCACGAAGGCCCAATAACTCTAATCACGAAGGCCCAAGAACTCTAATCCCAAAGGCCCAATAATTCTAATCACGAAGGCCCAATAACTTTAATCCCGAAGGCACGAGAGGTCTAATCACGAAGGCCCAATAACTCTAATCATGAAGGCCCAATAACTCTTATCCCGAAGGCACGAGAGGTCTAATCACGAAGGCCCAATAACTCTAATCACGAAGGCCCAATAACTCTAATCCCGAAGGCACGAGAGGTCTAATCACGAAGGCCCAAGAACTCTAATCACAAAGGCCCAAGAATTCTAATCACGAAGGCCCAATAACTCTAATCCCGAAGGCACGAGAGGTCTAATCACGAAGGCCCAATAACTCTAATCACAAAGGCCCAATAACTCTAATCACGAAGGCCCAGGAACTCTTATCACGAAGGCTCTAGAACTCTAACCATGAAGGCCTGAGAACTCTAACCATGAAGGCCTGAGAACTCTAACCATGAAGGCCTGAGAACTCTAACCATGAAGGCCTGAGAACTCTAATCACGAAGGCCCAGGAACTCTTATCACAAAGGCTCTAGAACTCTAACCATAAAGGCCTGAGAACTCTAACCATGAAGGCCTGAGAACTCTTACCATGAAGGCCTGAGAACTCTAACCATGAAGGCCCAAGAACTCTGACGATGAAGGCCCAAGAACTCTAATCCTGAGAGCCTGAGAACTCTTACCATGAAGGCCAGAGAACTCTGACGATGAAGGCCCAAGAACTCTAATCCTGAGAGCCTGAGAACTCTAATCACGAAGGCTCTCATACTCTAACCATGAAGGCCCAAGAACTCTTATCACGAAGGCCAAAGCTGTTAATTACACAGCATCTGAATGAAAGTACAAACATAAAATAATCTGCAAAACATCATTCCACACACATCTTGTGAAAATTTTAAATTGTCCTTGTCATATAATATTTTGTAAATGGCCGAAGATAACGTGCGGTTTCTAAAAAGAAAAGGTGTTGTGTTTTTTTGTATTGCTATTTGTGGTCATATTGTTGACATTCTAGCTAACGATTGATGCAGGAAGAATCCCGACTTCTGTCTGGGTAGAACCACTGGTGCACTGCAGGACAGCCAGAAAGAATCTCCACATGGAAGTTTTGTTCTCACCCTGACCAGGACTCGAACCCGTGCGGCAAGGGGCTGAGGTGTAACAAGTCGGCGAGTAACAGCTTGTCCACTGGCACCCCAAAAATGTTTTGTATGGTACTATCAGCAAGGTGACGATGAAGGCAAGAACCTACCTTTTCTGTGTAACTTGTCATATGCACGGACAGCGTCTGATTGGCCACTTGGTCTGAGCCACATTTCAGCTGACCTTTATACACCAGGTGGTTACTGATAGACTGGATCTCCCTACAACACCACAGGGCGTAATTACATTATTAATTACCATCATCCAAATTATGGTCATCATGCAGAGAAGAATTCGTTCAATAATGGAGCCTGGAGGCGAACACAGACATATATCAAGGGGGACAACTGACAAACAACATATAATGGAGGCGAACATAGACATATATCAAGGGGGACAACCAACACACAACTGTCTGATTGCCCTTTTATCTGTTTGTTTTCTTGCTGAGTCATAGTAACACAATCAAGGTTATTATAGCGACGTCTGGCTATATTTTGGTGGCGGAAGACACAAGACAAATGTCTGGGTAGAACCAATAAAGCACTGTAAGTCAGATGGAAGACACTCAAAAATTAAGTCCCTCACACCGATTGAGACTCAAACAGACATGGTGAGAGGCAAAGCAGGGAGAATTGTTACTGGTCAATGACTTTACCAATAGGCCATGGGTGCCCAAGACAATGTACACCGGGCTTAAAAACTGCAGGAGCCACAGTGATTTTTTTACAACTTTATCACTATGGGTCCAATTTCATTGGTTCTTCTCAAAACGTTTATCAAATAATAACTGGTGAAACAACAAACCGACAAAACAGAGCGAGTGTAAACTTTACCCTCTAAACTACGTAACTCGCACCCAAAATGCTCTCTAATAGTCGAAAGGACTCGCTTGTAGAAAAAAAACATGCGTCCTGCAAACGCAGATAAACTGACACTTTGTGTCCATGGCAGTTTTATTGCATCCTGGACACAGGGCGAGAGAAAAAATCACGGGAGCCAAGATGAGAACCTGGCGTGAATTGCAGTTTCTACCAGTTCAGCTGTTGACTCATTTGTTATTTTTTATACCACAGACTAGCATGTCGTCATTACCAGTCTTTGCATTACCTGCAATCTCACAAAAGTAAGATCTTACAAAATGTAAGATCTGATGACGGCCTACAAATATACAGTCTATAAACAAGAATGGTTTTTCCCCGATTAATATTTTTTATAACAGCCAATCAACGAGGGTAATGCATAACGCTTTCTGTAAGAGTTGCAAAATGGTTGCTATCAATGATGCAGTAGAAAAGTGTTCGACAAAATTGGGAATTCGCTTGTTAAAACCACCTCAGAAGCAAATTGTTGATGGCATTATGGACAAGAACGTCTTTAGCAGAGTGTCCATGTTTACACTTCTTTGTAAATGGGCGCAGCCATGAAATTAATCGTTCAGAACACTTCGGATCATCATTTACTTTTGCGATTTTGTAGGCGACAATCTGATTGGTTGGGAAGGTTTTATTGACTCGTTGTCAGATCCTGATTGGGAAGGTATTATTTACTCGTCATCCGATCCTGATAGCGGAGTGGTTTTCAGGATATGATTTTAATCAGATTGTCTTACCTGTTCATCCTGTACTGGATGTTGAGTTGAAATGTCACTCCCTGTCCATCTAGTCTTACGAACAGGCTCTCGTCCATTCCAAGCTGTCTGCAAAACATCATCAAAGCACCATCATTTCTAAACTTGCACCATGTAACTATCGTCTTATAGGTCACTTTTATAATCATTATGAGTCACATCCCTATCATCATCATCATCAGTATCATCATTATCACCATCCTCCTCCTCCTCCTCCTAGGGTCATCATCATCATCACCTTCATTATCATCACCTTCATTATCATCACCATCATTATCATCACCATTACCATCCTCCTCTTAGGGGTGCCCGTGGCGTAGTGGTAGAGTTGCAGATTTGCTGCTTAGCCTCTCACCACGTGGTTTCAAATTCCGTTCGGGGCGAATGACTTAATGTTTGAAGGTCTTCCAGCTCACTTGCGGTGCACTGGTGGTTCTACTTTTACATGTTGTCTGTGGTCTTCCTCCACCAAAAAAGCTGGATGTTGCTATAATGATCATAAATGGCCACTGCAATGTATTTCAAAAACAAACATTCTCCTCTGTCATAATAAACTCATCACAAATTCGTTCTTACTTTTACATTTGGCTTGCATTTTAATACATTTGCCCTGTGCCCTTTTCAAATTTTGGTATATGTTGCAATTCTCATATGACTTTGTCATATTTTCTTATTATTGTGTCACACTTTCTTAAAATGTTTTAATATATAACTTGCACAGATAGTTATCGCCAAAATGGCAACTTCCTGTAATTATCAGTGAACAAAAACTATGCAACAGACCTTTCCACAAATGTTTGCAAAAGAAGTGACTAAGGAGAGGAGATATAACCAATAGCCACCATCCCCTCATCATTCTAAGCCCCAAATTTCATTATTCCAGTTTTGTTTTATCTATTCTTAACCAAAAAACGAAAATAAATTAAATCAAGATCTGGGCATAAAGTATAGACTGAAATCTGATGTTTTGTTTTTTGTTACATCGCACTGACACAAGTCAATTATGGTCATATTGGCAACGTCCAGCTAATTATTGGTGGAGGAAAACCCCAGACTTAAGTCTGGATAGAACCACCGGAGCACCGCAGGTGAGTTGCAAAAGCTCCCCACATGAAAGCTCTCGCTCCGACTGTGATTTAAACCCACGCAGTGAGGGGTTGAGGAGTTTCAAATCAGCTACTAGACTGATATCCTGCAGGAATTTACAATGGATTCGCTGGAAACAGCCTGATTAGAAACTGCAAGTTCCGCAAAGTCTCATTAGCAATACTTAATTTAACCTGTCAGTCTTTGTGAGCCACTGTGGTCTAGTGGTTAAGAGGATAGACCCAGCATAAGAGGGTTCCAGGTTCTAACCCCAGACCGACCACAAGTTTTTGGTTTTAAGGGATTGGGATTAGCCGGCATTTTTGCCGAAACTGCACAACAACATTTCTATCATTATAGCACAGGGGCACGTATGAGGTGCCCAGGGACTGAACCCGGCCGGTCCATTATACTGACACCAACGAGTCAGGCGTAATGCTGTCCCCTTAGCCCCGAGCGTTAGGAGGGAAGCCACTACCACCAACTTTAAAGTCTTTGGTTAGACCCGGTCGGGGTTCGAACCCACGACCTCCCAATCCGCAAGCCGACACTTTACCACCTGAGCTATTGCGGCCGGTTTGGTCCTTAAGCCTTTACTTACTGGAAACACCATTAGGGTAGGGTATGTTATATATTAATTGGCCAAATGGTGTTTCCAGCAAGTCAATTGTTTAGCTTGATTGACCCTTTTTACCAAAATGCCCCTGGTAGTCACTATCTGAGTACTGGTTCTACCCAGGAAGTGGGCAGTTGCGAGGCGATACAGGGGTTTTTCTGCCTATTTTTGGCAAAAAGGAGTCTGGTCATTTTGGGAATTTTTTTCGACAAAAATGCCCATTTTGGAAATTTTTGTATCGATAAAATGGTCCATTTGAGGAAAATTTTGTGTGAACTTATTTTGTTAAATCAGTACATTTTACTATACCAATATACTTTACTAATTAACATTTATAATTAGCAAACCTTTAAAGAAAAATATTTTTTTCATTTAAATTATCCATCCTATGAAATTGAAATTCTTGAAAAACACAGTGACATAGTAGTAATTTAATGGTTCATGTAGAGTATTATCTAACATTACCAATAATGGAACCAAATCTTTTAGCAAAATTAACAATTTCAATAACTAGAAACAAACAGAACATCAGGTGACCAGTTCGTTCGTTCTACAGGACTTTAACAGTTCGAACACTTCACCTTAACAAGTTACATTACAACATTATTTTTCTCTTCTTTCTGGTTTTGAAAGCTTCACAGAGTTCTTCCAATGTTTCATCAGTAAGGTCAAGTCCTTCTATGCATGTAAACATCAAAACGCATGACGAATTTTCTTGCTGTAATACTTACTGCTGTGCAAAGACATTGTCGCGAAAATACATTACAATAAGATATGCGAAAGAGTTCGTAATTTATCGCTGTAGTATGCTTACATCCGGGCACTTTTTTTACGGCATAAATGTGGAAAAAACAATTGTTACCATCCCTTTTCGTATATTTAATACGATTTCTGCAGATATTCTGGAATGAGGATGTTTTCAATTGGGAAAAATGTTAGCTGGATTTTCATTGGGAACAGGGCCGTTTGCTTTGGGAACGCCTCCGTTCACCGGAGGCACAGACAGTGATGAAAAACCCCTGCAATATACCTGTTTCAGAAATGACTATAAACAAACATGATAGAAAGAAATATGAAAACACTCACCTGGCTTCCTTGCTCTGTACAACTGGGGGTAGCTGTTCTGTGTCTCCAACCAGGACAAACCTGTGTGACACAAACAGCGGCCCGAGACATGCCGGTTGTAACACTTGCGATGCCTCATCTACGATACACACGTCAAACTGGCGCTTGGAGAACACAGGGTGGTTGGTTCCCAAGCAGCTTGTAGCAACAATTGGCTGGAAACCGGAGGCAAGATAATCAATAAAATTGTATCTTAAAGAAAAATATCTTCCCACATTTGTCTGTCCTACTTACTATCATTTAAGTATGCTGGAGAAACAAGCATGGCTTGATTAAATTTGAAGAAGCAATACGATGACTTTTATGGTCATATATGCGAAATCCAGCTAACAGTGGCAAAAATCTCAGGTAAGAGAAGTATAGTTCAGGCTAAAACCTTTTATTTTATCTCCTCCAAACCCTTTATACCTGGTACTTATTAGAACCATAAGGTTTGGTTGAGAATTATGGGATATTGGGAGACATACTAAATCCTTTATCTTTCCTCCAAACCATTTGAACCTGGTACTCATTAGAATTATCTCAATATGACAATTTCAAGGAGTACCCGCAATATAGGGTTTGGTTGAGAATTATGGGATATTGGGAGACATTCTAACTCCTTTATTTTTCCTCCAAACCCTTTGTACCTGGTACTCATTAGAATCGTCTCAATAAGACAATTTCAATGAGTACCCACACTATAAGGTTTGGTTGTGAATAATGGGATATAGGGAGTCATACTAACTTCTTTATTTCTCCTCCAAACCTTTTATACCTGGTACTCATTAGAATTGTCTCAGTGTGACAATTGCAATGAGTACCATGAATATAAGAATTATCGGATATATGACAACACAAGATCAGATTTACTTCTCTGGCAGAGGAAGACCCCAGACAAATTTCTGGGTAGAAACACTGACAGACATACCTGTGAGTGTAAGAATGCTTCCAGCTGTGCCTTAGTTGTGAAAGACCTGGTGAGTCTCTCTGCTGAGTATTGCTGGATGTCCTGATGTATCTTTGAGACTCGACCCAGTCGTAGGAAAGGTACTCCATCCTGGGAAAGACAAATACAGAAATTGTTTGTTTGTTTATTGGGTTTATCGTCCCACCAAGAGTATTTCAGTTATCTGGAGACGGTGTCCACTTGAAGCAGATACAGTGCTGCCTTCATTGTGTATAGCATGCCAAGAACACATGGCATGATACCAAACCCAGTCACCGGACCAACCAGTCGTGGAACTTCCCGTATATTTGCTTGAGCGTTAGCAAGGGACTAGAGCTCTACAATTTTGTATGACACGACCTCGGTTCAAACCCAGAGCCTCCTATCTTAGAATTCAGGAAGAGTTAGTTATAATGTACTATGTACAAAGATTTGTATTTACTTTTTTCAGCTTTAGGAGGATGTTGTCGACGGCAGAGTGTGTGTAGCTTGTCAGGAGGACAGACAGGCCCAGTGTATGCAGCACCTTCACCATGGCAACGATTGTCGATGTTTTACCTGATGAAAAGAACAGTTTGTTATGGCTTTTATAGATAGTTTCCACATCAGTGAAGATCCCTTATCTTGGCAGCCATCTTGGATGGTAACTTTAAGGGATTTTCAGATGACTTGTATTGAAGCGTAAATTTTATTTTCTTGTAATTTCTTTGTGTGGTCCAAAAGTTAACAGCTAAACACCATTGCAAAGCGCTTGAAGTTCATATTTTTAGAATACAATTTTTTAAAATTAATAAATGCACAAATAATTAATACACAGAAATAAATAAAAATTATTGGCTCATCCTTAAACAAAATGAACAGTGCATCTTTTTTTTTGGTTGTATTTTTTTTTTACCTTTTAAACTATCAAAATATAGTGTTGATATTTAAAATACTTCATAAAAGCTGTTATATTTGATATAAAATTCAGTAAAATAGACTGAAAAATCACAACAAAGTGGGTTTAATAAAGCACATATTTCCAGATTTCGGCCTGCATTAGCTTCTGCCTTCCAAGATGGCTGCCTTAAACTGTTTTATCAGTGCCTATGACATCACATGGAAACTATCTATTTGCTGGAATCACCATTTATGCTTGCCATATGCCTGTGGGTAAAGGGCTTAGGTAAAAAAAAAATTCAATGACATCATTCAAATACATAAAACCCAAATGGTGTTTCCTGCAAGTAAAGGGTTAACATAAAATATACCCCACTCTAATGGTGTTTCCTGCAAGTAAAGGGTTAACATAAAATATACCCCACTCTAATGGTGTTTCCTGCAAGTAAAGGGTTAACATAAAATATACCCCACTCTAATGGTGTTTCCAGCAAGTAAAGGGTTAACATAAAACATACCCCACCCTATTGGTGTTTCCAGCAAGCAAAGGGTTAACATAAAACATACCCCACTCTAATGGTGTTTCCAGCAAGCAAAGGGTAAACATAAAATATACCCCACTCTAATGGTGTTTCCAACAAGTAAAGGGTAAACATAAAACATACCCCACCCTATTGGTGTTTCCAGCAAGCAAAGGGTTAACATAAAACATACCCCACTCTAATGGTGTTTCCAGCAAGCAAAGGGTTAACATAAAACATACCCCAACCTAATGGTGTTTCCAGCAAGAAAAGAGTTAACATAAAACATACACCAACCTATTGGTGTTTCCAGCAAGTAAAGGGTTAACATAAAACATACCCCAACCTATTGGTGTTTCCAGCAAGTAAAGGGTTAACATAAAACATACCCCAACCTATTGGTGTTTCCAGCAAGTAAAGGGTTAACATAAAATATACCCCACCCTAATGGTGTTTTCAGCAATTAAAGGGTTAACATAAAATATACCCCAGCAGTTTATGGTTCAGGTCATACATACCTGGCAGGCATGCAGTTAAGGGTACAGAGACTGTTGATGAGTATGCAAATATATTTCACTTTCCATTTTTTTTATCATGGCATACTCATATTTAGTCACCAATAAATGCAACATGTGCCTGCATTAATAACATCACTATTTATGTCATGAACCTTAGGATGTCATATTAAATGTTGTTTTTAATACATCACAGATACTAATTATGAATTATAGTGACATCGATTTTGGTAGAGGAAGACCCCAGACAAATGTCTGGGTAGAACCACTAGTGCACTAAAAGTTCTTGCCCCAATCAGGACTCACACCCAGGACTGGGAAGTTACAAGTCAGCGGCACAGTCACGCCCTCCTCTCATTGCCGCAGTCATGCCCTCCTCTCATCGCTGCAGTCACGCCCTCCTCTCGCCGCACAGTCACGCCCTCATCTCATCGTCGTACAGTCATGCCCTCCTCTCATCGCTGCAGTCACGCCCTCCTCTCGCCGCACAGTCACGCCCTCATCTCATCGTCGTACAGTCATGCTCTCCTCTCGCCACACAGTCATGCCCTCCTCTCATTACGCACAGACACGTCCTATATTCATCTCTACAGTCACATCCTCCTCTCATCGCCACACAGTCACGCCATCCTCTCATCGCCACAGTCACGCCCTACTCTCATCGCCAGTCAAGCCCTCCTCTTATTGCAGCAGTCATGCCTTCCTCTTGCTGCACCGTGACGCCCTCTTCTCATCGTCGCACTCACACCATCCTCTCACTGCCGCACAGTCACGCCCTCCACTCATCACCGCAGTCACGCCTTCCTCTCATCGCCGCAGTCACTCCCTCCTTTCGTCACAGTCACACCCTTCTCTCATTATTGCAGTCATGCCCTCCTTTTGCCGCACAGTCATGCCTTCCTATCAACGCTGCAGTCACACCGTCCTCTCATTGCCAGTCATGCCATCCGCTCATCGCCGCAGTCACACCCTCCTCTCATCGCCACAGTCATGCCCTCCTTTCATTGCCGCAGTCATGTCTTCCTCTCACCGCACAGTCACACCCTCTCACCGCACAGTCACGCCCTCCACTCGCCGCAAAGTCATGCCCTCCTCTCATCGCCGCAGTCACACCCTCCTCTCGTCGCAGTCACGCTTTCTTCTCATCGCCGCCATCACTCCCTCTTCTCATTGCTGCAGTCACGCCCTCCTCTCATCACCACACACACACCCTCCTCTAATCGTCGCAGTCACGCCCTCCTCTAATCGTCGCAGTCACGCCCTCCTCTCATCGCCGCAGTCTCGCCCTTATCTCATCGTCGCAGTCACGCCCTCCTCTCATTGCCGCAGTCATGCCCTCCTCTCGCTGCATAGTCACGCTCTTATCTCATCGTCGCACAGTCACGCAATCCTCTCATTGTCACCCAGTGATGCCCTCCTCTCATGGCCATACAGTCATTCCCTCCTCTCATCGCAGCAGTCACTCCCTCCTCTCGCCCCAGTCACGCCCTTCGTTCGTTGCCACAGTCATGCCCTCCTATCATCGCAGCAGTCACACCATCCTCTCGCCCCACAGTCACGCCCTTCGTTCTTTGCCACAGTCATGCCCTCCTCTCATCGCAGCAGTCATTCCCTCCTCTCGCCCCACAGTCACGCCCTTCGTTCATTGCCACAGTCATGCCCTCCTCTTATCACTGCAGTCACGCCCTCCTCTCATCGCCACACAGTCATGCCTTCTTCTCATTGCCACAGTCACGCCTTCCTCTGGCCGTACAGTCATGCCCGCCTCTCATGGCCGCAGTCACGCCC
This sequence comes from Sinonovacula constricta, assembly GCA_007844125.1. Classification (NCBI taxonomy): domain Eukaryota; kingdom Metazoa; phylum Mollusca; class Bivalvia; order Cardiida; family Solecurtidae; genus Sinonovacula; species Sinonovacula constricta. Next base: position 51,853,715 of record CM017566.1, read on the forward strand.
TCCTCTCATCACCAGTCATGCTTTCCTCTCATTGCCACACAGTGATGCCCTCCTCTCATACAGCCAAAAACAACATAACCCAAGGCTACTGTTTAGTGTAAGCAAACAAAATGAAAGCAAACCTGTACAGTTTTGCTTTGTTAAGAATCATGTCTTTATCTTGAGTCTTAATTATTAGATATAGAAGTTAAAGAAATATTAATTGCAGAAATATAATTACTGATATCACAATATCAAGCTTAAAATTGCAAATCTAGACTCTAAATAATTGTCTGGGTATAACCACTGATGCACTTCAGGTCAGATGGAAGACCTCAAGTGGAATTTTATACCTCAATTAGGACCCAAACTTGTTTTGGAAGCTGTGTGACGGACTCTTACTGCTGAGCAGCAGGTAGGTCTTAAGTGGAGACTTAAAAGTAAATAGTTTGTTTTGTTTTTTGTTACATTACACCGACACAATTATGGTCATATTGGTGACGTACCACTAATTATTGTTGGAGGAAGAAACCAGACTTATATCTGGGTAGAACCACAGGTGCACGGCAACTTAGCTGGAAAACCTCCCCACATGAAAGTTCTCGTCCCAACCGGGACTCGAACCCTCGTGGTGAGGAGCAGATGACTTACAAGTCAGCGACTCTAACAGCTCGGCCATGGGCATCCCAAAAGTAAATTAAGATGTTGAATTTGAATCAATTTAGAACCTTACCGGACCCAGGGAATCCTTTGATAAGAATGTAATCTTTACTCATCAGCACCTGAAAAAAATATCAACATCATGGTATGTTTTGTAACTTTGTAAGATTGGTTCATAAATTTTAAGTAGACATCTTTCCAATGAGTTAATTTTTTTAAGCATGTGCATATACCAATAATTGAGCCTTGCAATATACTAGTGCTCTACAACTGAATTGAGGAATTTGTGGACTCATGATTTTATAAATGTAAATGTATGTGCAGCATTGAAGTTGGTATGTGCTTCATTGAAGTTGGTATGTGCTTCATTGAAGTTGGTATGTGCTTCCTTGAAGTTGGTATGTGCTTTATTGAAGTTGATATGTGCTGCTTCATTGAAGTTGGTATGTGCTTCATTGAAGGTGTGATCCCACAGTCTGGACCATGTTTTTCTCAAATAATAAAAAAAGTCATTGGTACCTGAAAAGGTCCTACAAAATGCTGTTCATTGATGTTCTATATCTGTATAAACAGTAAAAAATATATCTCTACTCATCATTGCAAACAGGTATTTCCTATCTGAGCCATGCTGCCGAGACATTGATTTTAAAGAAATTCACGTAACTAACTTTTGAGATCACGTTGTAACATCATTCGGATGGTCCGCTCTGACGTCAATATCTATTTTAAGCAGAGACTGACTGCTATCATGCTAATTTACAGATGTGAAAAGAATAAAAATGTGGAGCAATTTTTTATTGCAATTTGCACTGTCTAACAATAACTATAATCTTTAACATCATCTTTACTTAGATTAAAGTATCTGTTTATGTAGAAATTATGCCGAAATTCCCCAACACAGTGGAAAAATATTGCTACATACTTTTGATACAGGCAAAGTGTATGATTAAACTGACCTTTAAAGTCAACATTTGATGCAACGAAGTCTGCTTGTGCACATGAACAAACATAAAGTTGAGAACTTAACATGTACATAAGAAAACAAATCTTCAGCAGGTAATAAAAATGTATAGCATACATTGGTCTGAAAGCTTAATTATGTTTGTTTATTGGCTTTATTGTCCTACCAACCGTATTTCAGTTATCTGGAGACGGTGTTCACTTGAAGCAGATATAGTGCTGCCTTTACCATGTATAGCATGCCGTGAACACCTGGCATGATACCACACCTAGTCACATTATCCTGACACTGGGCCAACCAGTCGTGGAACTACCCTTATATTTGCTTGAGCGTTAGCAAGGGAGCTATACCACTACCATTTTTAACGACTTTGGTATGTCTCGGCCCGGGATCGAACCCTTGGCCTCCAGTACCTGGAGCCGATGCTCTACCGATGGCGCTACCAGGTCTGGTGAAAGCTAAATTAAAGAAAGAACAATGGTTAAAGTAATATTACCTTCAAGATGGCCGTTTTTTGTGGCTTATTTAGCAATTTGAAGATCTCCTTCACTGAAACAGCAAATGTTTAACTGAAAGTATTATGTCATTTCTATAATTAGATACTGATAATATTGAGTCTTTTATGATTTTTTATTTCTGTTTTAACATGTGGGGGGTGAAAAATGAGTATAACATGTGGGGCTGAAAATGAGTTAAACTTTTGGGGGTTAAAGTGAGTTCAACTTGTGGGAGGTAAAAATGAGTTTGACATGTGGGGGTGAAAATGAGCATAACATGTGGGGGAGAAAACATGTAGGGGTGAAAATAAGCGTAACATGTGGGGGTGAAAATGAGTATAATATATGGGGGTGAAAAATGAGTTTAACATGTGGGGGGTGAAACTGAGTATAACATGTGGGGGTCAAAATGAGTATAACATGTGGGGGGTGAAAAGGAGTTTAATATGTGGGGGTGCAAATGACTATAAAATGTGGGGGTGAAAATGATATGTGGGGATGAAAATGAGTATAACATGTGGGGGTGAAAATGAGCATAACATGTAGGGGTGAAAATGAGTTTAACATGTGGGGGTGAAAATGAGTATAACATGTGGGGGTGAAAATGAGCATAACATGTAGGGGTGAAAATGAGTTTAACATGTGGGGGTGAAAATGAGTATAACATGTGGGGGTGAAAATGAGTATAATATGTGGGGGTGAAAATAAGTATATCATGTGGGGGTGAAAATGAGTTTAACATGTGGGGTGAAAATGAGTTTAACATGTGAGGGTGAAAATGAGTTTAACATGTAGGAGGGGGGGGGGGGGGGAGAATGCGTTAAACAACTACATGTATTAAGGTCAGTATAAGCAAAGAAAATAAAGATGTCATGATGTTTATTTGGAAACAATGAAAGTTTACATATTATGCACTGACTATTTTGGTCTGCTATTCAAATGGGTTTACCGAATTTCTTTAAAATTTGAAAATCTCAAATCAAACAAGTTATTTTGTTCATTTTTCCTTTAAATATGGTCTCCGACAGTTTGGACCAAAATTATTTTCATGAAACATCATAATGAACCATTGTCACTTGAACAGATATCACAAACTCCTGTTTATTGATGTCCTACATCTGTCTGACAAAGGAATCATACCACCACAATCGTCATTTCAAACATGTATTTTCTATCTGAGCCGCTCTACACAGTTAGCTATTTCTAAACTAATAAAGTCACGTGACCACTTATGTTTGAGCTTATTTACACCATCCGCTGTGATGTCGATGTCTATTTTTAGCAGGAATCCCAATTGTTCTTATTTATAGATTTGAATAGAATGAACATTTAAGTTTTGATTAACGAGTTTAACTGCCCCAAAATTGAGATACTGTTGAAAATTGTCAAAGCTAAGATTAAAGTATGATGGTTTTTTATGAAGTCAGATATTGTTACATATATAAGATATAGGCAAACTGTCCCGGATACCATCTTTAAAGGGCAAGTCTGATGTTAGAAGCACTTTAAAGGACAGGTCTGATGTTAAACAAAGGAAGCACTTTAAAGGACAGGTCTGATGTTAAACAAAGGAAGCACTTTAAAGAGCAAGTCTGATGTTAAACAAAGGAAGCACTTTAAAGAGCAAGTCTGATGTTAAACAAAGGAAGCACTTTTAAAGGACAAGTCTGATGTTAAACAAAGGAAGCACTTTAAAGGACAAGTCTGATATTAAACAAAGGAAGCACTTTAAAGGACAAGTCTGATGTTAAACAAAGGAAGCACTTTAAAACAACAAGTCTGATGTTAAACAAAGGAAGCACTTTAAAGGACAAGTTTGATTTTAAACAAAAGAATCAATTTAAAAGGAAAGTCTGATGTTAGAAGCACTTTAAAGGACAAGTCTGATGTTAGAAGCACTTTAAAGGACAAGTCTGATGTTAAACTAAGGAAGCACTTTAAAGGACAAGTCTGATGTTAAACAAAGGAAGCACTTTAAAGGACAAGTCTGATGTTAAACAAAGGAAGCACTTTAAAGGACAAGTCTGATGTTAAACAAAGGAAGCACTTTAAAGGACAAGTTTGATGTTAAACAAAGGAAGCACTTTAAAGGACAAGTCTGATGTTAAACAAAGGAAGCACTTTTAAAAGGACAAGTCTGATGTTAAACAAAGGAAGCACTTTAAAGGACAAGTCTGATGTTAAACAAATGAAGCACTTTAAAGGGCAAGGCTGATGTTAAACAAAGGAAGCAGTTTTAAAGAACAAATGATGTTAAACAAAGGAAGCACTTTAAAGGACAAGTCTGATGTTAAACAAAGGAAGCATTTTAAGGGACAAGTTTGATGTTAACCAAAGGAAGCACTTTAAAAGGACAAGACTGATGTTAAACAAAGGAAGCACTTTAAAGGACAAGTTTGATTTTAAACAAATGAAGCACTTTAAAGAGCAAGTCTGATGTTAAACAAAGGAAGCACTTTAAAGAGCAAGTCTGATGTTAAACAAAGGAAGCACTTTAAAGAGCAAGTCTGATGTTAAACAAAGGAAGCACTTTTAAGGACAAGGCTGATGTTAGAAGCACTTTAAAGAGCAAGTTTGATGTTAAACAAAGAAAGCACTTTAAAAGGACAAGTCTGATGTTAAACAAAGGAAGTACTTTAAGGGACAAGTGTGATGTTAAACAAAGGAAGCACTTTAAAGAGCAAGTTTGATGTTAAACAAAGAAAGCACTTTAAAAGGACAAGTCTGATGTTAAACAAAGAAAGCACTTTAAAAGGACAAGTCTGATGTTAAACAAAGGAAGTACTTTAAAAGGACAAGTCTGATGTTAAACAAAGGAAGCACTTTAAAAGGACAAGTCTGATGTTAAACAAAGGAAGCACTTTAAAGAGCAAGTTTGATGTTAAACAAAGAAAGCACTTTAAAAGGACAAGTCTGATGTTAAACAAAGGAAGTACTTTAAAAGGACAAGTCTGATGTTAAACAAAGGAAGTACTTTAAAAGGACAAGTGTGATGTTAAACAAAGGAAGCACTTTAAAGAGCAAGTTTGATGTTAAACAAAGAAAGCACTTTAAAAGGACAAGTCTGATGTTAAACAAAGGAAGTACTTTAAAAGGACAAGTCTGATGTTAAACAAAGGAAGCACTTTAAAAGGACAAGTCTGATGTTAAACAAAGGAAGTACTTTAAAAGGACAAGTGTGATGTTAAACAAAGGAAGTACTTTAAAGAGCAAGTTTGATGTTAAACAAAGAAAGCACTTTAAAAGGACAAGTCTGATGTTAAACAAAGGAAGTACTTTAAAAGGACAAGTGTGATGTTAAACAAAGGAAGTACTTTAAAAGGACAAGTGTGATGTTAAACAAAGGAAGTACTTTAAAAGGACAAGTGTGATGTTAAACAAAGGAAGTACTTTAAAAGGACAAGTGTGATGTTAAACAAAGGAAGCACTTTAAAAGGACAAGTGTGATGTTAAACAAAGGAAGTACTTTAAGGGACAAGTGTGATGTTAAACAAAGGAAGCACTTTAAAAGGACAAGTGTGATGTTAAACAAAGGAAGTACTTTAAAAGGACAAGTGTGATGTTAAACAAAGGAAGTACTTTAAAAGGACAAGTCTGATGTTAAACAAAGGAAGCACTTTAAAAGGACAAGTGTGATGTTAAACAAAGGAAGTACTTTAAGGGACAAGTGTGATGTTAAACAAAGGAAGCACTTTAAAAGGACAAGTCTGATGTTAAACAAAGGAAGCACTTTAAAAGGACAAGTCTGATGTTAAACAAAGGAAGTACTTTAAGGGACAAGTGTGATGTTAAACAAAGGAAGCACTTTAAAAGGACAAGTCTGATGTTAAACAAAGGAAGCACTCTAAAAGGACAAGTCTGATGTTAAACAAAGGAAGCACTTTAAAGAGCAAGTCTGATGTTAAACAAAGGAAGCACTTTAAGGGACAAGTCTGATGTTAAACAAAGGAAGCACTTTAAGGGACAAGTCTGATGTTAAACAAAGGAAGCACTTTAAAGAGCAAGTCTGATGTTAAACAAAGGAGGCACTTTAAAGAGCAAGTCTGATGTTAAACAAAGGAAGCACTTTAAAAGGACAAGTCTGATGTTAAACAAAGAAAGCACTTTAAAAGGACAAGTCTGATGTTAAACAAAGGAAGCACTTTAAAAGGACAAGTCTGATGTTAAACAAAGGAAGTACTTTAAGGGACAAGTGTGATGTTAAACAAAGGAAGCACTTTAAAGAGCAAGTTTGATGTTAAACAAAGAAAGCACTTTAAAAGGACAAGTCTGATGTTAAACAAAGAAAGCACTTTAAAAGGACAAGTCTGATGTTAAACAAAGGAAGTACTTTAAAAGGACAAGTCTGATGTTAAACAAAGGAAGTACTTTAAAAGGACAAGTCTGATGTTAAACAAAGGAAGTACTTTAAAAGGACAAGTCTGATGTTAAACAAAGGAGGCACTTTAAAGAGCAAGTCTGATGTTAAACAAAGGAAGTACTTTAAAAGGACAAGTCTGATGTTAAACAAAGAAAGCACTTTAAAAGGACAAGTCTGATGTTAAACAAAGAAAGCACTTTAAAAGGACAAGTCTGATGTTAAACAAAGGAGGCACTTTAAAGAGCAAGTCTGATGTTAAACAAAGGAAGCACTTTAAAAGGACAAGTCTGATGTTAAACAAAGAAAGCACTTTAAAAGGACAAGTCTGATGTTAAACAAAGGAAGCACTTTAAAAGGACAAGTCTGATGTTAAACAAAGGAAGTACTTTAAGGGACAAGTGTGATGTTAAACAAAGGAAGCACTTTAAAGAGCAAGTTTGATGTTAAACAAAGAAAGCACTTTAAAAGGACAAGTCTGATGTTAAACAAAGAAAGCACTTTAAAAGGACAAGTCTGATGTTAAACAAAGGAAGTACTTTAAAAGGACAAGTCTGATGTTAAACAAAGGAAGTACTTTAAAAGGACAAGTCTGATGTTAAACAAAGGAAGTACTTTAAAAGGACAAGTGTGATGTTAAACAAAGGAAGCACTTTAAAAGGACAAGTCTGATGTTAAACAAAGGAAGTACTTTAAAAGGACAAGTGTGATGTTAAACAAAGGAAGTACTTTAAAAGGACAAGTCTGATGTTAAACAAAGGAAGCACTTTAAAAGGACAAGTCTGATGTTAAACAAAGGAAGTACTTTAAAAGGACAAGTGTGATGTTAAACAAAGGAAGTACTTTAAAAGGACAAGTCTGATGTTAAACAAAGGAAGCACTTTAAAAGGACAAGTGTGATGTTAAACAAAGGAAGTACTTTAAGGGACAAGTGTGATGTTAAACAAAGGAAGCACTTTAAAAGGACAAGTGTGATGTTAAACAAAGGAAGTACTTTAAGGGACAAGTGTGATGTTAAACAAAGGAAGCACTTTAAAAGGACAAGTCTGATGTTAAACAAAGAAAGCACTTTAAAAGGACAAGTCTGATGTTAAACAAAGGAAGTACTTTAAAAGGACAAGTCTGATGTTAAACAAAGGAAGTACTTTAAGGGACAAGTGTGATGTTAAACAAAGGAAGTACTTTAAAAGGACAAGTGTGATGTTAAACAAAGGAAGCACTTTAAAAGGACAAGTGTGATGTTAAACAAAGGAAGCACTTTAAGGGACAAGTGTGATGTTAAACAAAGGAAGCACTTTAAAAGGACAAGTCTGATGTTAAACAAAGGAAGCACTTTAAAAGGACAAGTCTGATGTTAAACAAAGGAAGTACTTTAAGGGACAAGTGTGATGTTAAACAAAGGAAGTACTTTAAAAGGACAAGTCTGATGTTAAACAAAGGAAGCACTCTAAAAGGACAAGTCTGATGTTAAACAAAGGAAGCACTTTAAAGAGCAAGTCTGATGTTAAACAAAGGAAGCACTTTAAAAGGACAAGTCTGATGTTAAACAAAGGAAGTACTTTAAGGGACAAGTGTGATGTTAAACAAAGGAAGCACTTTAAAAGGACAAGTCTGATGTTAAACAAAGGAAGCACTCTAAAAGGACAAGTCTGATGTTAAACAAAGGAAGCACTTTAAAGAGCAAGTCTGATGTTAAACAAAGGAAGCACTTTAAGGGACAAGTCTGATGTTAAACAAAGGAAGCACTTTAAGGGACAAGTCTGATGTTAAACAAAGGAAGCACTTTAAAGAGCAAGTCTGATGTTAAACAAAGGAGGCACTTTAAAGAGCAAGTCTGATGTTAAACAAAGAAAGCACTTTAAAAGGACAAATGATGTTAAACAAAGGAAGTACTTTAAAAGGACAAATCTGATGTTAAACAAAGGAAGCACTTTAAAACGACAAGTGATGTTAAACAAAGGAAGTACTTTAAAAGGACAAATCTGATGTTAAACAAAGGAAGCACTTTAAAACGACAAGTGATGTTAAACAAAGGAAGCACTTTAAAAGGACAAGTCTGATCTTAAACAAAGGAAGCACTTTAAAGGACAAGTCTGATGTTAAACAAAGGAAGCACTTTAAAGGACAAGTCTGATGTTAAACAAATGAAGTGTTTACCTTTCTCAATGTGGCTTTTAGACAGGGTGTTCTGTAGCTCTGGTTTTACACGGTCAATGATAAGTCGACGGAGTGTGCAACTTGAATAAAACAATAATGGTTACAAGACAATATTTTAAAAGCGATGACATTGAGGATTTTTGTTGATTTCTGTTTGATTGTATTTTATTTCATGATTTGTCCTAGCATCCACGAGTGAAAATATTATTTGCAAAACCAAAAAAAAATGATATTATTTGTTTATTGTTTCTTTACTGGGTTTATAGTCCCACCAACAATATTTCAGTTATCAAGAGACGGTGTCCACTTGAAGCAGATATAGTGCTGCCTTCACTGTGTATAGCATGGCATGATACCACACCCAGTCACATTATCCTGACACTGGGCCAACCAGTTGTGGAACTACCCTTATATTTGCTTAAGCGTTAGCAAGGGAGCTATACCATTGCCATGTGAACACCTGGCATGATACCACACCCAGTCACATTATCCTGACACCTGGCCAACCAGTTGTGGAACTACCCTTATATTTGCTTGAGTATTAGCAAGGGAGCTATACCATTGCCATGTGAACACCTGGCATGATACCACACCCAGTCACATTATCCTGACACTGGGCCAACCAGTTGTGGAACTACCCTTATATTTACTTTGACATTAGCAAGGGAGCTATACTACTACCATTTTTACTACTTTGGTATGTTCGGCAGGTTGTTGATCCCGGGGCCTCCCGTATCTGGAGTTTACGCTCTACTAATTGCGCAACCAAGTCAAAAAAAAAAATAAAATAAATAAAAGGAAGAAATTAACTTCCTCATAACTAAATCTGATTTTAAGAAAAAAGGTCTGTCGAACGCATCCGTTTTTTTTAGCCTAAGACTCGGTAGGTAAAATGTGAGGCTAACACACCAATACCATCTACAGTAAAACCTCTCCACAGCAACATCTGGCGGAGGCACGAAAAATTGTTGCTGCTGAGAGGTGTTGCTGCTAAAAGGTTTCAATCAGACGAGAATTTTTTTTTTTTTTAATAGTTTTGTACTTTAGGCACTCAGCATTTGCTTGTCTATTACAAAAACAATATCGTCAGTAACGGACCTGTATCTGAGTTCTGCCGCAGCCCAACTCAGTAGCAAATAAAACTTTTTATGAGGCATTTCAAGACAAAATGACCAGTATTCCAGTATCGAGTCATGCAAAGACTGATTTACTATTTAAAAATCGAATTTAAAGTCAGACATCCTAAAACAATGACAGTTTGCATTTAGCACTTAACGTAAACATCTTTTAAAGTAAGCAATCAAAACAGTGATACCTTTTAATCTTTCGATCAATTAAAGAAAACAAACCAACCCGCTAACATCATCAATAGTTGACACTTCTTTCACACGTTCCCGCAATACCCTAGATCTACAACGGCATGTTTGTAATCACCAGTATACAGTGCACACCTGTATACGTGACCTAGCCGATCTGGATCTACGCCATTTGCCTAAGCCTTGTTAATTCCTGCATAGCATATCCGAGGATTAAATGCCTTAATGAGGATGAAGAATACGTTTTACCTGCGCGGATCGTTGGTCATGAGGCGTGAGACGTTGGTGTAAAACATTCCCGATGTGCTGAAGTTATCACATTTGTCAATACGGAACAATTTGTCTCCCAACGTTGCAAGTCTGGTCACTACATCACTGAAATTATAATACATCAATAGAAAAAGATGTGTGACTGCGATTAAAGACTAATTAAAGTTTGGGCCATAGATTTTCGTCTCAAATAACCAAATACAATCAAACCTGTATTAACAGGCCACTCTTGGGACAGGGCAAAAGTGGTCTCTTAAGACAGGTGGTATCTTAATGCAGCATGGTTATTTTTTGTGAGAACCACACTTGAAATTTACAAATTGTTTTGTATAAGCAAAAAGAAGAGAAAGCAATAACATCAATATATTTTATTAGTGTAATAGAACAGTTAGGCATGTAAAACTCAACCAATCTCTATAAAAAAAGATGCATGTAAATCAGCACATAAATATGTACAATGTAAGTCATTGTTATTTGAAAAGGTCCTGCAAAATGCTGCTCATTTACGCCCTAGATCTTGGTGAATAGCCAAGCATAAATTTCCACTCGTCATTGCAAATAGGTATTTCCTATCTGAGCCACGCTGCAGAGATAGCTATTTTTAAACTAAGAAAACCATGTGACAACTTTTGAGATCATATTATATCGTCATCCAGTTAGTTCGCTCTGACGTTGATATCTATTTTTAGCAGAGATCACTATCATACTTATTTAAAGATTGTTAAAGAATGAACATTTAGAGTGATTTATGTCGCAATATGTGCCGTCGAACAACATAGAACATGTTCTAAGTCGCCTTTACTTAAACGAAAGTGTAAGTTTATGCAGAAGTTATGCCCAAATTCCATAAAACAGTGGAAGAAACGTGGTAACATGCTTTTGATATATGCAAACTGTTGGATACCAACTTAAATAAAACTGCCCCAAGATAAAATCAGTTTCTAAGCAAACTGCGCAAAAATCAAACATATCTACTGTTCAGGTATAGTTAAATAAAGCATTACGAAATAATGAGAATTTGTTTTGTTTTTAGAATACGTTGCAGCGACCATTTATGATCATTATAGCAACGTCCAGTTGTTTTGGTGAAAGAAGACCCCAGACACATGTCTGGGTGTAACCACCAGCACACCGCAAGTCAGCTGGAAGACCTTCTCACATTAAGTCCTTTGGCCCAACAGAAGACTCGAACCCATGTGGTGAGATGCTAAGCACTCATATCGTGAGAATTCACAAAAACGTGAGGAGTATAATCAGTTTTTTCACAATCGTATTTATATATACGTCAACTTTTATTTACGGAGGAAGACCTCTGACAAATGTCAAAGAAGATCCATCAGCACACAGGTGGGGATCACACTAACACACATTATTACATGAACTATAGACGCAACACAATTGGTCACACCCCCAAAATAGTCGAGTCAATAAATACATGTATAGATATTGACCCGCTTTTGCTGAAATTAACCGGTCTATTAATAGAATGCGAAATTTCCATCAATATTATGCGCGCGCATCTACACAACTTCCTTAGAATCGTACGCATTGTGGGATACTTGTCCCAGACGAAGAATATTCACAAAGTAAACAATGTAAACTTTTTTCTTGCATTTAAGTTTAGATTATTAAAGAAATAAAAACTATTTATTATTAACTATTTATAGTTCATGTAATAAAACAGTTATTTACTTATTAGCTGGGAAATATGCTGTTGATATTGACCGGCTATCGCCTCGGTCAATAATGATTTTTTGGTCAATATCACAGCATATTTCCCAGCTAATAAGTAAATAATTGTATAATCTTGGTTACTTTTCCTTACTTAAACTAATTAATCTTGACAATCACTAATAAATTTCATTGACCAAATTTTTAATAATTAAAATTTTATGAATGAAAATAAAAAAATTGTCTCTTATCTTTAAGGAAATAATTCAAGATTTAAGAAAATTTCCTAGTTTAATTCAGAAAAAAACAGTCTTAACAAAAGAAATTTAAAACTTCGGTCGACCAAGCTGGCAATGTCTACAGAACTATTGTTCCATCGAGCTAGCAATATCTACAGTGACACCATCTCAGACATCTGAACATACGGTCGGACCTGCAGACTCAGTAAAAGGTTGGCAAGCTAACTGAGGGTTTACAAGTGGTTGGGTTCAGTAAATGGCTGTTAAGTATTGTTTGATTTAGTTTATTATACATGTTTTCATAATAATTCAGAATTTTTAAAAAATGTGGCTGAAAATTCTGATGTACCGTCGGTCCATTTAACTTATAAAATTTACTGGACCGACAAGAGATTTTGGTGGACTCGGGCCAAGGTCCACCGGGTTTTATCGAGCCTGAATAACTGATTCTTTATGATCAGCTGGAAGTATCCTCACATTAACTACTTCATCCTCACATTAACTACTTCAATGATAATGTATTGCAAATGTTAAATTTTCCAGCCATGTTCACTTTTGTGGTTTCATAATTTTCTAATTTTAGAAACACAGGATGTAAGCACTCAAAGCATTGTTTAAAAAGCAAACAAATATTTTGAAAGATAGAAAGCGATGGGATTGGATTAGCCAGAATTTTTGCCGATACAGTGCAGCGACATTTCTATCATTATAGCACAGGGGCACTTATGAGGTGCCCAGGGACTGAACCCGGCTGGTTCATTATACTGACACCGACGAGTCAGGCGAAATGCTGTCCCCTTAGCCCCGAGCGTTAATAGGGAAGCCACTACTACCAACTTTGAAATCTTTGGTTTGACCCGGCCGGGGTTTAAACCCATGACCTCCCGATCCGCAAGCCGACGCTCTACCACCTGAGTTATTGTGGCCAGTAAAAAGAGAAAACTACAGTTGGTCAACAGAAGACTTTTCTAACATGCTTTTTGTTGTTGTTTTTGCAGGAGAAGGTAAAAACTTATTTGTTTGATTAGTTAAATGATAAGGTATCTTTTTTGACTTAAATTATAATTAAACAATAATTTACTGCATTAGTCTAGCATTTTATGATTACATCTGCCTCTAGATTAAACAGGCTAGGCATATTAATGTAAACATTTGACATTCTGCTACAGGAGTCAAACTATATGACTGCCTTTCATTTCACATTCTATCAAGGAAAAAATGTAGAACTACTTTTTGTCGCGTAGGAATAGTTAAACTTTGTCAGGTCAGTGTGAAGCAGCAACAGTGTATTTACAAAAAGCACTGTACCTATCTGCGTGAATGGAGACTTCTGAAGAAGAGAGGCAATGAATATAGCCAGTACACACACGGCGGCCCAGGAATTTTAGTCTTTAAGGTGTTAGCATTATAATTTTAAAAAAAATATAACAAAAACATGCACAAATTTTAGATGCAAGATACTCAACCTGTCTATGAGAATGGGGACTTCTAAGAGAGGCAATGAATGAAGTTTGTACACAAAGCGACCCGGGAATTGTTAAAATTATATATATATAGTACAAAAACATGCACATAATATTATATTAGATGCAAGATACAAAAAATTGTTTTTGAGATAAGAGACTTCCTGTGAAGGGAGGTGATGAATGAAGTCTGTACAAACAAACCAGGAAATAAAGTTGTTAACATTATATATACAATAAAAATATTACAACAAGAAACGTAGCCATGCCACGAAACTAGGTTTTCAACGATTTAACACAAATTATTAAGTGGTAACTGCTTTTCTATTTTAAGTAACAGTGACACGACCCGACTCATATCCAATTCCAAGCTAGGTCTTCATGCAAGCTTGCTTTATCTAAAGTTTCAGCAAGATTGGTTTTATCTAAACTGACCTGAAGTTATTGACCCGAAACCCTCTGTTAGATGCCGCCTGCTCGCCATACCCCAATCTAATAACCTGGATTTTCATTGAAAATCTGGTTGAAAATATGCACATATATTAGATGCAAGATACTCTACCTGTCTGTGAGAACTGAGACTTCCTGAGAAGAGAGGCGATGAATAAAGCCAGTACATACAGCAACCCAAGATGGCTGCTGACAACTGATTACCACGCTATCCTGTTCAACTAGGCCCAGGCTTGTTAGTGGAGCCATGCTAGGGAAAATTGAGTATAAGTGATTTTCACTTACTTTCATACATTATTTTCAAGACAAATTTATATGAATTAAATATGCGTTAAATATGCGATAAACAAAAAAATAATCATATGAGTACCATTTCAATAAGTGTCTTTTGTTCTATTGCAGCAAAATCAATTTTTTGTTAATAATTTTTGTCATTGTGTTTCCTTTAAAAAATCTGAAGATAATCTGGGTAGAACCAGAGGCAGCTCTTATCAGGCACAAGACAACATCCATACGTAAAATTTCATTTGTTTTGTTTTTGAATTACATTGCAGCAACCAATTATGATCATTATAGAAACATCCAGTTTTTTGGTGGAGGGAGACATTAGGTCCGGATAGAACCACTGGTGCACCGCAAGTCAGCTGAAAGACCTTCCCACATTAAGTCCTTCGCCCCGAAAGGGACTCAAACCCAGGCTGTGAGAGGCTAAGCAGTCAGAGTTACAAATCGGTGACTCTACCACTACGCCACGGAAGCCCTGGTCATAAAATTTCATCTCAAGATAAGGTACATCTTCCGAGGCGTTAGCCAGGGTTAGCACTCAATGAACGAAAGGTGATATTCCAATATATTACCCTACATGGAAGAGCATTGTCATTTTTTCTATACTAAACAGGAAATGCTAAGAACATTTAAAATCAAAGGCCTGAAGGGCAAAAAAACGGAAGTTGTTTACGATCCCTATATGCTCTCGAGCTTTCGCTCGACGTCATAAAAACTAGAAAACCTTCAATTACATTTATTAAAAACAAGTTGACAAAGCAAGTATTTTAAACAAAATAACTGCAGTATATTTAATAAGTGCATTGCAATCGAACTGAATAATCTATTTTTAGATCCTCACATAGGGTAATATTTTTAATATTACCAAGAGTGCAAATTATTTGGAGATTTCCATAAGGTGTTTTAAATGACATTATCAAGTATATTTATTTACTAGAAACATGATGTGAGTGCATAAATAATGCACAATATCTTGCTTCCTTAAAATGTATATTTAGTATAAGTCAACTGAGGTATGTCTTAAAATGTCAAAAAAACATTTATTAAGTGTTTCTGATAACAAGAGAAAAATTATCACATTGCTGTTGTTACGAAAGAGAAAAAATAATGCTGTTTAAAAGTATTAGATGTGTAATCAATCTCAGGAATATTCGTGTAAGGTCGGCATTTAGTATTTTACGATGTTACATGTTCGATCATTTACGTCAACACTCAACAACATATTAAAATATAATTAATTATAACATTCATCTAAAATCTAACAAATTGTGTTAAACTTTCTTTGTTGTTAAAACTTAATAACATAACACCAAAGAATATGTTTGATGAAAAAACTCATTTTGTTACTAATCTAAGAGCTATTCTCAAAATCAATGTCATATTTAAGGTTGTTGCATCTTAGAGACATTTCTGATTTTGTTAAATAAAAAATAGGAAAAGATTTTGTTGGCTCTTTTAGTGCTCATAGCCAGAGTACAATCAGCGCGATCATTGTTAAAATATGATACATTTTGATATTTTCCCCCCACATAATTTACACCGTGAACCGATAAAAATACCTTCCAGTGCCATCTTTCTTCCTGAACGTAACAAGGAGAGTATCGTCTGTTTCTTCGTAACTATGGTAACCCGGTACCAGGCTCATGTTGCTGAAGCACTGACCACATGACTCTCTGAAATATTATAACAGGGTTGAAGTTAATTGAGCCTGCTGAAAATATTTCTAGTGACAACCCTGTATATAGTCAATAAACTTTTGAGGAGGCTAGGCTATGCGAGCGCCGAAGGTGCGAAGCGTCATTTTTGAAGTTACGCACAATTACAAGGGAAATAACCTTTGTAGAAATACTTTTGAATATATTCGGTTCTCTTCTTATGAATAACAGGTAAAATGCGGACATGCGGCGAACTTAACGCAATATTATACGACCGACTTAAAATCTGACATGTATAAGTTTTATCATTTTGAACCTTTTCAACTTGATTGGTGTGGTATATCATTCCTAACACTGGTTAGGCATCGACTTTCTTAGTGTTTTGGTACTTTTAGATTTTCTAATTTTCGAACGGAGGTTACGCACGTGCGTCAAGTGCGTAATGGTAGAAACGTGCCTGGAGTCAATCTCCATCAAGGTCAACAATATGATCAACAAAGAAGAAAATCACTACAATAAGCCGTCTTCTCTTATACAACTTAATGTAGCTTCTTTAGGAACGTCAAAAAGTGGAGCACCAGGAGCTGATGGCATCCATTATGAAATTTTAAAACAACTACCAAAAGAATCGAAAGAAAGCGTTCTCGACAATAACTTATGGAACCAAGGCGTAATACTGGATTCATGGTCTGAAGCAATATGTAATAGGTAATACCAAGTTATAGTCTACGTTCAAGCTACTGCTCGTTCAGCCGACTTTACAGTTTACCCCCTGGTCATTGGGTATATTCGTCAATTCCGTACTATTGCAGCCGACACATGGCGCTGGGAAGTCATATTACTGACCCAAATAACCCTCGCAGGTACCCATTTATACACCTGGGTGAAGTGGAACAATTCGAAAACACTTCTCCTAAAGAGGATATAACATAATATTTGGAGTTTTCTTATTTCTAAAAAGGAGAAGCATTTAATACCAATTTTAGAAGACAAAAATATCTTTAAATTCAAAACTGGATGGAGAATTTTCTTAAAATTTGGCATACACGTCTACATTAAAGTATACAACTCATCCGTTGTGTTTTCAACTTCTATATATTTTCTATTACACTTGCTTTACCCTAAATGTACTAAAACTAGGACATAATCTTATAAAATCTATGAACTAAAATATGTGAATCTTTAAAATAAAGTCTTTAACCTTTCTTCAGGGCTTTTGCACCAAATATCAGCAATGGTCTTCTTTGATTGGTCAAGCTGGAACTCTAGATCTAACATCAAACACCATTGGCTGAAATAGGTCATGTGATCAGAGGTCAGGTGACCTAGGGATTCTCCAATCAGAGATGACATCTTGCCATTGTCTCTACACTCTATATGTCTGTAACGGAAACACATTAAGTGAACAATGAAATGATTCAAAGTGGATGGGATGGGATGGTGGATGGGATGGGGTGGGATGGGATTTGCTGATACTGTGCAGCAACATTTCTATCATTTTAGCACAGGGGCACTTATGAGGTACCTAGGGACTGAACCCGGCCGGTCCATTATACTGACACCGATAAGTCAGGTATGATGCTGTTCCCTTAGGAGGGAAGCCACTACTACTACTACCAACTTTAAAATCTTTGGTTTGACCCGGCCGGGGTTCGAATCTGCGACCTCCCGATCCGCAAGCCGACGCTCTACCACCTGAGCTATTGCGGTCGGTCAGTAACATGTAGAAACAAGAGATGTCACATCAAATCTTCTCGACTATCCAAATGTTTGATAATAAGGGTTAGAGGCGGTATCCGACAGTTTGCCTATATCTAATATATGTAACAATACCTGGTCTCTGTTTGGGGTATTTGTACATAATTTCTGCAGAAACAATCATACTTTAGCCTAACCTTTGATGATTTTAAACTGTATCTTAATTTAAGGGCAGTGAAACTCGTTAATTAACAGGTAAAATGTTCATTCATTTCAAATCTATAAATAAGAACGATTGGGATTCCTGCCAAAAAGTAGACATCGACGTCACAGTGGATGACGTGGATGAGCTAAAAAGTAAGTGGTCGCATGGTTTTCTTAGTATAAAAATAGCTAACTGTGCAGCATGGCTCAGATAGGAAATACATGTTTAAAATGATGATTGTGACATTATGGTTCACTGTTCAGGCAGGTGTAGGACATCAATAAACAGCATTTTTCAAGGTGTGTTCAGGTAACAATAGTTTATTTAGATGTTTAATGAAGATATTTTTGGTCCAAACTGTCGGATACAACCTTTAAGCATGAAAGTTTTGTAGCAGTTTCACCAGTGGTATGTTCACAGAGCCTCTATAGCTCGGTTGGTAGAGCGACCAGCTGATATTCAGGAGGCCTGTGGTTTTAATCCCGATGGAGGCTCATTTTCTCTCTGCTCTTGTTACATTTGATGCCATGACATACTGCAGGAGCCTGTTTGTATTGTGATATGCAACGGTGCTGTAGAGTGGAACCAGGTATGACATTCTGGGTGTAAGGACAGAGGAGTGTAAGGACAGAGGAGTGTAAGGACAGAAGAGTGTAAGGACAGAGGGGTGTAAGGACAGAGGGGTGTAAGGACAGAGGAGTGTAAGGACAGAAGAGTGTAAGGACAGAGGGGTGTAAGGACAGAGGAGTGTAAGGACAGAGGGGTGTAAGGACAGAGGAGTGTAAGGACAGATGAGTGTAAGGACAGAGGGGTGTAAGGACAGAGGGGTGTAAGGACAGAGGAGTGTAAGGACAGAAGAGTGTAAGGACAGAGGGGTGTAAGGACAGAGGAGTGTAAGGACAGAGGGGTGTAAGGACAGAGGGGTGTAAGGACAGATGAGTGTAAGGACAGAGGGGTATAAGGACAGAGGGGTGTAAGGACAGAGGGGTGTAAGGACAGAGGGGTGTAAGGACAGAGGGGTGTAAGGACAGAGGGGTGTAAGGACAGAGGAGTGTAAGGACAGAAGAGTGTAAGGACAGAGGGGTGTAAGGACAGAGGAGTGTAAGGACAGAAGAGTGTAAGGACAGAGGGGTGTAAGGACAGAGGAGTGTAAGGACAGAGGGGTGTAAGGACAGAGGGGTGTAAGGACAGAGGAGTGTAAGGACAGAGGAGTGTAAGGACAGAGGGATGTAAGGACAGAGGAGTGTAAGGACAGAGGGGTGTAAGGACAGAGGAGTGTAAGGACAGAGGAGTGTAAGGACAGAGGGGTGTAAGGACAGAGGAGTGTAAGGACAGAGGGGTGTAAGGACAGAGGGGTGTAAGGACAGAGGGGTGTAAGGACAGAGGGGTATAAGGACAGAGGAGTGTAGCCATTTCATTACAGGTTAGTTCAGGGAATCTACATATTTGGTAGAGTGACCCAATAGATTTGGGGAGGTATGCGGTTTAAATCCCAGTGGAGGATCATTTCTTTCCACTCCTTTTACCTTTTTACATCAAACTTCAACCTGCATATTCTGTGGCTGCATTTTTTAGATAAATTCAGTGCCATATTTAAACAAATATGCCCCCCCCCCCCCCCCAGTAGCATAGATAAATCAAGAAATAAGGGTAGCCAGAGTTATGTAACTTGTCAGGGTCATGACCTGTGCAAACTTTCATGCCACTGCTCTTTGCAGAAACTGAGAAATATCCAACTTGACGAAAAAAGTTAACCGGAAGGACGGTTCAATTACAACATGCCGGGGCATAAAAAACAAGTTGAAAAATCTTAATCAGTTCATATCTGCTGACAAAAGAAAATGCAGCAGGTCCACATGCATGAAGCAAGCCAGGATTTTACATACACCTGATAGCAATAATTATTTTTTATAATAATTTTTTCCAACTAGGCACATATAAATGAAGATAAAAAATCGCCCTCATGTAAGGTTTCATTTATAAACAAGGAATGATCAATGTTACTTTGAATTTTATTTGTTTTTCAGGGTTCAAGCAGAACCCTAGATAAGATGATTACAGCTCCTGCTAAGTACGTTTTTTTGCACCTCGAAACCTTCATACCTGGTATTCATTATAATTGTCTCAATGAGACAATTTCAATGAGTACCCACACTATAAGGTTTGGTTGAGAATTATGGGATATAGTGAGTCACACTAACTCCTTTATTTCTCCCCCAAACCCTTTAAACCTGGTACTCATTAGAATCGTCTCGATGTGACAATTCCAATGAGTACCCACACTATAAGGTT
The DNA here is from genome assembly GCA_007844125.1 of Sinonovacula constricta. Taxonomy (NCBI): domain Eukaryota; kingdom Metazoa; phylum Mollusca; class Bivalvia; order Cardiida; family Solecurtidae; genus Sinonovacula; species Sinonovacula constricta. Next base: position 51,873,870 of record CM017566.1, read on the forward strand.
TGGTTGAGAATTATGGGATATAGTGAGTCATACTAACTCCTTTATTTCTTCTCCAAACCCTTTATACCTGGTACTCATTTGAATCGTCTCAATGTGACAATTTCAATAAGTACCTACACTTTAAGGTTGGATATAGAATTATGGGATATGGGGAGTCATACTTACCTTTATTTCTCTTCCAAACCTTTTATACCTGGTACTCAATAGACCAGACAAATCTAATGAGTACCAGCAAAATAGGGTTTGGTTGAGAATTATGTAACGAAAAATCCTCTTATCTGTAACTCAAGTCTCAAGTTTAAAAAGAACATATTTAGCTTTCTAGTGATGATATTTATGAGAATCTTACTTCTGATAGATTGCACAGTTGATCAGTTGCGGACATTTCTCACATGCTCGAATGTTGGATATGGGGTCCGGCAGTCGACCTAGTGAAAATGTCGTTTCCTCAGCAACAGTTTTCACCACTTGACGGGAGATGTAGTATGCCATCTCATTGCGTAACTGGACAAGGCCTAAAAAAGGAATAATAAAAGGTTTTGATTTGTTACTGAGATACGCTGCAGTGAATATTGTCCAAATAAGGTCATGACAGCAAGTTCCAGCTGTTTTGGTGGAGGAAAACTACTGCAGGTCAGCTAGAAGACCTTCCCACAGTAAGACCTTGGTCCTGAACAAATTTTGACACCATGTTTGTTTGTTGGGTTTATCGTCCCAGCAACAGTATTTCAGTTATCTAGACATGATGTCCACTTGAAACAGATATAGTGCTGTCTTCACTGTGTATAGCATACTGCGAACACCAGGAGTGATACCACACCCAGTCAAATTATCCTAACACCGGGCCACCCAGTCGTAGAACTACCCTTATATTTGCTTTATCGTTAGCAAGGGAGCTATACCACAACCATTTTTAACGACTTTGATATGTGGCAGCCCAGAATCAAACCAATGGCCTCTCGTTCCTGGAGCCGACGCTGTACCAGTTGCGCTACCAGGCCCTGTAATTCATTATTGTTGAAGGTATATTTTAAATTGCAAAAACTCTTTAAAAGCAAACTAGAACAAAGAACTAGTCAAACCTGCATTAATAGACCACTCATGAAGAAGGACTAAATTGGTCTGTTAAAGACATTTGGTCTCTTAATGAAAAAATTATAATTTCTTGCAGGAACTACATGATTCATCCTGCTGGCCTAAACAGTTTTTCTTGGTGATCGTAACAGAGTGCCTCTCACCTCGCTGGTGGACCCAATCTGCAGGTATCAGCTTCATGCTGGGTTCTTTGAGATAAAGCAGAAGTCCTGTACCAGGGTCTGTTCGCCTGTCCGAACTCATCATGGAGTACAGCGTCACCTGGTGGATGTGATTTTTTATATATATATTTTATATGTTCATTAAATTTTTGTTTAATTTGGGTTTAATATCCCACCAATTATATTTCAGTTCATCCAAGAAAATATAGGGCTGACTTCATTGTGATTGTCACATAAACATTATTTTTTGTTTTGTTTATTGTATTTATTGTCCTACCAACAGTATTTTAGTTATCTGGAGACGGTGTCCACTTGAAGCAGATATAGTGCTGCCTTCACTGTGTATAGCATGCCTTGAACACCTGGCATGATACCACACCCAGTCACATTATCCTGACACCTGGCCAACCAGTCATGGAACTACTCTTTATATTTGCTTGAGTGTTAGTAAGGGAGCTATACCACTTCCATTTTTAACGACTTTGGTATGTCGCGGCCCGGGATCGAAACCGGGGCCTCCCGTACCTGGAGTTTTTGTTTTTGAAATAAATCACAGCGACCAATTATGAACATTATAGCGACGTCCAGCTATTTGGTAGAGGAAGACCAAAGACAAATGTCTGGGTAGAAGAACCGGCGCACCGCAAGTCTGCTGGAAGACCTCATATTAACTCCTTTTCTCTGAAAGGGACTCGAACCTATGCGATGAGAGGCTAAGCAGACAGAGAAGTTATAAATCGGTAACTCTACCACTACACTACAGGCGTTCCTCACATAAACATACAAATCTTAAAATAAGATAATGAGCAATGAAGCTTGAGTATTATGATGAAAATAAACAAAAATAAAAAGGAACAATATTTCTGATATAAAGTATGTGATAATACCAACAAACAATGGTGATAACTGATAAATAACTTTGATTTCAAATATGGAAAATGGCTACAGTACTACTACAACTACAACCACTAATACTGCTACTACTACCACTACCACAACTACCATTACTACTACTACCACTACTACTATAACTATTACTAAAACTGCTATTACTACTAGTACTACAACTACTACCACCACTATTATTACTACTACCACTGCAACTACTACTACTATTAACACAACTACTACAACCACTACTATTACTACAACTGCTATTACTACTACCACTACAACTACAACAACCACTACCATTACTACAACTACAATTACTACTTCTTCAACCACTATAACTACTACTTCTACTACAACTACTATTACTACTACTACTACTACAACTACTATTACTACTACTACAACTACTATTACTACAACCACTACTACAACTACTACTACAACTACTACAACTACTACAACTACTATTACTACTACCACTACAACTATTATTACTACTGTTTAAACTATTACTACTACCACTACTTTAACTATTACTACAACCACTACTACAACTACTACTACAACTACTACAACTACTATTACTACTACCACTACAACTATTATTACTACTGTTTAAACTATTACTACTACAACTACTTTAACTATTACTACAACCACTAAAACTACAACAACCACTACTATTTTTACTATCAGAACAACTCTCCTCACCTGTCCCTTATGTTCTACAGAGTAAGTTGTCCTGCCTGTCTTTAACTCGAGTGGAATTACTTTCTTCTGACGTTCTTTCTAAAATAAACATCAATAAATCTGTTATGTTGGCGGCGATAAGGCAGAGGAAAAGATATTTGTATTCAACATTGTTTTATTCTTGTTTGTTTGTTCTTTGTTACTTGTACTGACACAATTATGGTCATATTGGCAACGTCCAGGTAATTATTGGTGGAGGAAGATCCCAGACTTATTCTGGGTAGAACCACCGGCGCACCACTGGTTAGCTGGAAAACCTCCCAACATGAAAGTTTTTGCCCAGACCGGGACTCGAACCAGTGCGGCGCGGCGATGCGGAGTTACAAGTCAGCGAGTCTAACTGCTCGTCACAGGGTCTCCTGTTTTATTTTGGTTTTTTGTTTTGAAATACATTGCACCAACCAATCATGATCATTATAGCAGCATCCAGCTTTTTGGTGGAGGAAGACCCCAGACACATGTCTGGGTAGAACCACCGACGCACTGCAAGTCAACTGGAAGACTTTCCCACATTAAGTCCCCTGCCCCAAACGGGACTCGCAGTGGAAGGTTAAGCAGTCAAAGAAATAACAAATCAGCAATTCAACACCAATAAATATGTTGTGTTGGCATTGACCATTTAATGCAACAATATGTTTTTAATAATTATATATTTTTAATTATTTACAAACTTTTGACAGATTTATGTGAATATATTTTAAACAGTCTGGAAGATGTACTCAGTTAAGTTTGTAATTAAATTTCATACATAAATTAAGAGTCATTCTTCCAATTACAAGGTCTTTTTAAAAAAAAAAAATTGGTAAATTTGTATCAGATATATATTTAAAAATTTCAAGTGCATGAAGTTATTTAATTTTTCCAAAACACTTTGAGATCTTAACCTGGAGTTGTTTGTTTGTTGTTGTTGTTTTTAAATACATCACAGCGACTAATTATGATCATCCAGCTAATTTGGTGGAGGCAGACCCCTGACAAATGTCTGGGTAGAACCACCGCCGCTCGGCAGGTCAGCTGGAAGACCTTCCTACAGTAAGTTCTTCCCCCCAAATGTGACTGAGAGGCTAAGCAGTCAGAGGAGTTACAAGTCGACGACTCTATAACTATGCCACATCGCCCCCTACCTGAAGTTTTACTTCCACGGTCAAATCAATCTTCCCTTTGACCCCATATCTGAAATATAAATTGGCATGAAAATATTTATGTTTATTGTGGGTTTTTAGGGTTGTCCCACCAAAAGTATTTCAGTTATCTGGAGACGGTGTCCACTTGAAGGAGATATAGTGCTGCCTTCACTGTGTATAGCATGCCGTGAAGACCCAGTCACATTATCCTGACATCTGGCCAACTGGTCGTGGAACTACCCTTATATTTACTTGAGCATTAGAAAGGGAGCTATACCACTACCACTTTTAACGACTTTGGTATGTCAAGGCCCGCTATCGAACCCGGTGCCTCCCGTACCTGGAGCCGACGCTCTACCGACTGCGCTACCAGGTCCGGTTAAACATTTATGTGATTAAGTCAACAATATCCATGATTCGAAAACATTTAAAAATTTAATATTTAAAATATGTGATGACTGACAGTAGAATTGTTTTGTTAAAGTTAATTTCACATGCAAAGCTTTTGTTTGCTGTGTGTAATCTACTAATATAATATCTGTTATCTAAACATGATCCTAATGGCCAAGTAGTGCAATCATAGCTGAAGACAAATACAGATAAATTCCAGTGTACCACAGGTCAGCTAGAAGGTCTCCTCGCTAGAAAAGTTCTCGCCCTGACTGAGGCTCAAACCCACACTGTGGGCTGAAGAGTTACACGTCAGGACTCTTACAATAAGGATTCTGCTTCAAAGTTGTATCGAAAAAACAACAACACGACCCTCCATATCTGACTGGAATGAAAAAATTTCTTAAGAGGATAATAACAGGTCAATTTTTTCTTTAATGGTGATGAAAGCTATGGAAGTGGTTTTTAGACAACAGAACAATGTCTGGGTAGAACCAGTGGTACACTGCAGGTCTGTTGGAAGACATTTCAACATTGACCTTTGCCCTAATCGGGACTCAAACCCATAGGGTGAGGCTAAGCAGTCGGAGGAGTTACAAGTTAGCGACTAACATTCTGCCACTAGCCCCACACCAGCGCCCACCCCATTCATGAGAAGGTGGCACAGTAAGAAGACAAATATAAATATGTTTGGGTGTAAATCTCTCGATATGTTGAGTTACCTTAGATATAGATACTTAGGGGGGGGGGGGGGGGGGGGTATGTTGGACGTAAATGGGGCATATGTTGTTTTCAGGAAGAAAAGGGTTACACGGTTACCTTGGTGACCAGATATTTTCTTCTATATCGCTGACTTTGGTTACCATAATCTCTGAATCAGCAGATCTAAAAAAAGAAAATAATATTTATTACTTAATGCGATGCTTTCTATTAATTCTATAATGTATTTGTACATATTTTTCACACAAATACACAAAGGTAATATACTGGTGTAATTTCATTATAGTGCAATAAGTTCTATTAGGAACAATAGTTTATTTATTTATTGGGTTTATCATCCCACCAACAGTATTTCAGTTATCTGGAGACGGTGTCCACTTGAAGCAGATATAGTGCTGCCTTCACTGTGTATAGCATGCTGTGAACACCTGGCATGATACCACACCCAGTCACATTATCCTGACACCGGGCCAACCAGTCGTGGAACTACCCTTATATTTGCTTGAGCGTTAGCAAGGGAGCTATACCACTACCAATTTTAACGACTTTGGTATGTCGCGGCCCAGGATCGAACCCGGGGCCTCCCGTACCTGGAGCTGACGCTCTACCGATTGCGCTACCCGGTAGGATTAATAGTGTGCCTTTGCAAGAAAATGAAAGTTAAAATAAGTTATCTGGTTAAGTGGAAGATTTAGCCCAAGTTCTTTCTTCCAAACCAGGATTTGAACTTAAATGATGGGGAAATAAGGGTTTAAAGATAAGGACTCTCACCACGCAGCCAAGTTTAGTCAGAAATTAAATTAAAATTAATCTGAAACCAAAGGCCTCATGTTTGTTTGTTTGTTTGGTTTGTCGACCCACCAACAGCATTTCAGTTACATGGAGATGGTGTCCATTTGAAGGAGATATAGTTGCTGCTTTTACTTTGTATAAAACCGTGAATACCTGTATACCTGGTTGTCCCAAACTATTTCAGTTTTGAGACTATGTTATTACAAACACCTAGTCACGTAGCCTGAGACAGGGCCAAGCAGTTGTGGAACTACCCACATACTTGATTGAGCATTAGCAAAAGAGCTATACTACTACCATTTTTAACAACTTTGGTATGCCAGGAATCGAACTCGGAGCCTCACATACCTGGGTTTGAATTTCTACAGATTGCACTACCAGGTTTGGTGGCTAAAGTATGAAAATGTATGAGAATATGAGAACATATGAAAACCTTTGGTTTCCCATTACATCCTGCCCGATATTGGTGTAACGTCTAATCCAAGCCACAATCTGGGGGAGGTAGGTTTTTATTTCCTGGAGCACTTGATTCTCGTCTACACTGTTGGCATAACTGGAATGACGAACAGATTATTAACTGGAGACAAAACAGCTGAAAAGCACACTCACATTAAAGTTGTTTGTTTTATTTTACATCAAAATACAATTAAGGTCATATTAGCAAAGTCCAGCTAATTACTGGTAGTTGAAGACTCCAGACTTAGGCCTGGGTAGAACCACTGGCACACCGCAGGTTAGCTGGAAAACCTCCCCACATGAAAGTTCTCACCCAGACCGGGACTCGAATCCAGGCGGTGTTACAATTCAGCGACTCTAACTGCTCGGCCAATGCGCCCCCATTAAAATTGTCAATTGGGATTTAAATCTACACTTTACCGTGCAGGAGAAGCTCATCCAAAACAGACTTCCCTAACTGGAAACTGTTTTATTTTGCTTTTTTGTTACACCGCACCAAAAACAACTATGGTCCAGCTATTGGTGACCAGGGTTGTCATTAGGAGGCGGCTGGCGGCCAATTTGACCACCTCAAATGAAATTCTGGCCGCCTCAAATTTGAAGGGAAAAAAAGAAAATGAGTCAAGAGCATGCCCCCGGACCCCCCTAGCAGCGATTCGTGCCTTTGGCGCTCGCATAGCCTAGCCTCCTCAAAAGTTAATTGAGCCTGCTCAAAATATTTCTAGTGACAACCCTGGGTGACATCCAGCTACATCTATGCCATAGGTGCTCTGCTAAATGGAAACTAGATTGTTTCTATTCAAAGAAGTGAGGTTGTTTTATTTCTTACATATAAAGCATGCATTCAAGAACTAAAAAGGAATAAAATTATGTATTTGTATTTTGGGTTTTACGGCACACCGACACTTGATAGGTCATACGGCGCCGAATAAATTGAAGATTAACGAAAATAGAATATAATCAGGTTAAAACTAAAATATGTTAGTAGAAATAAAAATCTTATCAGGTTAAAAGTGTGAATTATAAGTGAAAACAGGTTAACATATTAAACAGTTAAAAATTACAACGCTAGAATAATACATAGTGTAAAATTTTATAACTTATTAAGAATACCAATTTCGTACAGGAAGCAAACAAGTTTGGAGTCTGACACTGTTTTAAATAGTTTGTATATGTTATTGACATTAAAATATTTAGAATATTATGTTTGTTGCCTCTTCTACAGTTAATTGGATTCATTTTTCATCCATGTAATCAGATCATATATTTAATTTTACATTCTTAATAGCTGGTATATATTTAAACACTACAAATGTACATTTTTTACTTTGTTCAACAGACAAGTTAAATTAACTCATATATGCACAAATTTATCAAATTTAGACAAATAGAGCAGATCACGATCTTTTTACAACATCGGACACCCACGACCGATCCATTCTGTTACTCTCCATTCATCGCCCGGGGGATATTTAGTTAACTTTCACCATTTCTTGTAACGTTATTTAATAGGTCGCTTTATAATCCGATGAAGATTTTAGTCCAATGATAAAGCTCGTTTCTTTCAATTGTGGCACTGGGCGCAGCCATTGTTATACTTCTAGTCTCCACGCTGAATAGTATAGATTTTGGAAACAGTGTTATGATTGGCCAATTCTTGTTCTATGCAGTTCAATAAGACGGCAGGAAATTTACCAATAAACCCATGGTCGACAAATGTAAAAAAAAACAGTATAGTCAAGCGTGGGTATCTGACGATGGATTTTCTAGCCCCCTATTCGCATCCCCAAGATCAAAATCTGCACTATTGTCTGCTAGTCTCTAGGAATACTTGTGGTTTAAAGTTATGACTTACATTTCCAACAAGTTCTTACTCTGTCTCACTATAGACTCCGCTTCCTTCATAATATCTATATCCTTTAGTATCTTATTTCGAAGTACCTGTAATACAAAAGATGATCAAATACAGAGCATACATTCAGATCTATTTATTTTTTTAAAACGGTAACTGTTGGCCTTACTCTAATTTATGTCATTTCTCATCTTGTTCATTGTAATTTTTACAATTGACTGGCAAGGGAATACCTTTCTTATATTCTTTTGCAAATTTTATTATATTATCTTGCAATACTGATGACATTTTGTCTTATTGTAAGATGACACTTCATTGGGAAATGTATATTTAAATAAAAGTATACTCTTAAAAGTCTTTATTGCAAAATTAGGTTAAATTAAATTAATCATAACTAAATAATTAAATATGAAAATTCTGTATACCTTTAGTAAAAGAAGAACTCATATAGAACTCAGCATACATAAGTAAAGAAATATTAAAAAAAAAAATTTAAAAAAAATAAAAATATGAACGACATAAATAACAAAGGGTAACTCAATAAAGAAAAAATAACGTAGCATTAGTTAGAAAAGAAATACATGTTTATTATAAAAATTCAGCCAAAAGGGAAGATCCTCTGTAATCTGGAATCCTCTATAAACTGAACAATTAATTCGGTCCGAATGGAGGCCAGACTAGAGAGGTTTCACTGTATACTCTTGAACGCAAGTTTTTCAAGGTCTTTATTTACACCGTGGTAGTATCCAGAGGCTCTCTCTTTCAGTGCTCCAGATAATTTTTTGGTCAATTAGTTTTCACTACAAGATTTTTTTGACAAACAGTTTTTAAAATATCCAACCAGTTTCCTAGATGCAGTCATTGCACTAATTGTACAGGGTGATTTTTACCCTAGCACATCATGTGGCATACCTCTGATTTGACTGCTAAATTCATATATAATCGATTAAACAGTGCACCCGTATCTTTTACCCTGTAAGTTTTGCCAAACCTGTGTGTATATACATTTCTGCCTTCAAAAATTTTACTGTAAACATAATGATGAGGCATTCGATTGTAAATCGTTTTCCACTTCCATAAATCGTTTTAGTACGATAAGATTTTAATTCCAATTCATTTTACATCAAAATCGATTCGTTAAAACGATAAAACGATGCTTATCTGAAGCGCTGCTTTTTATATCTGATAAAAGTGAAATAATTGTCCCAAACCATTTCAGTTTTGAGACTATGTTACCTAGCAATAACACTTGTGTCAAGACCCGTAAATCAACAAATTGTGCTTGCCTAAACAATTTAAGCCAGTAAATATGTCTTATTTTTTACTTAGCAATGTTTCATTTATAACAGAAAAAAAATATCTAATAAGTGTCGAGTCAAACCCGCCATACCAAGAACATGTAAGAACACAAACTACTTCACTTACATTTTGAAATTTGACAAATGGGTGACATATCAATTTGAAAATTTGAAATTGAAAAATTCCACATTCAAACGATACAGGTTGGATAGCTTAATTACAATTACAATTTAATTACAGGCCTATTAAAATCACTTTTTCAAAGACCAACAAATGAACAGCTAACTTAAGCTTGCCTTAACAATCTTAGTAAATCAAGTGGGCTATGCCACTACCATTTTTTGCTTTTCTTTGTGTTATATCACATTGACACAGTTATGGTCATATTAGCGACGTCCGTCTTATTATTGGTGAAGGAAGATCCAGACCCCAGACTTAAGTCTGGGTAGAACCACCGGCATACCTAGGGTAAGCTGGAAAACCTACCCACCTGACAGGGACTCCTACCATTTTTTTAATACCTTGATTTGTTTTCTTGTTCATTGGGTTTATCTTCCCACCTGCAGGTATATCAGCTATATGGAGAAGGTGTCCACTTGAAGCAGATATAGCGCTGCCTTCACTGTGTATAGCTTGTCGTGAACACCTGACATGATACCACACCCAGTCACATTATCCTGACACAGGGCCAACCAGTAGTGGAACTATCCTTATATTTGCTTGAGCGTCATACCACTACAATTTTTTATGAGTTTGGTATGTCGCGACCAGGGATTGAACCCAGGGCCTCCCGTACCTCGAGCAAATGCTCTACCAGTTGCGCTACCAGGTCCAATACCTCGGTATGTAAAAAAAAAGAAGCCTGTGATAGAATCACTGGCATGATCTGAGGTACCTTCTGTGTTTTCAGACCCCGAGCGGTGTGGCTGATATTTATTAGTCCCCTACCGGTGTTTACACTGGAGGGGACTATAGGTTTACCCTTCGTCCGTCATTCCGTCTGTCTGTCTGTCCGCTAAAAATCTGGATCCTTTGATAACTTAAACACTATTAAAGCTAGGCGCATGAAACTTAGTATGTTAATAGGTAGCAATGTGTACAATATGCACGCGCAAAATTTGGGTCGCTACCTTAAAGGTCAAGGTCACAGCATGACCTTGAAGCAAAAAAAATCGTGTCCGGCGCATAACTTTTTGAGGGACCGGTAGGGGACTACTGTATTGCCCGCAATACTATCAAATGCTTGTTTTCATGTGAAACTGGAAAACTTCACATTTCATTACTACCTGTTGAAAGACACTGTGGATGATACTTCCATACAACATCTGGATATTCTTACTGTCACAACCTTTAAACTTCTCCTTCAGTATGGATCTGAAACGAATCAGAACAGTGAGCGATTGTCAGAGTGCACAACAATATGGCTACAAACGTTTTTGTAAATTAGGACAAGAAACTAATTATGGTGTTCAGAGTCATTAACAATAATTTTAAGTAAGAAAAGTTGAATACCAAGTCCTGAAATATGTTCACGACCCACTTTACTTATAATGTATAATATTTGCTATCTAATTTTTAATATGACCTTGACCTTTTGTAACAACTGTTAGTCCACATGCGAGGACTTCTCACTGTGAGATGTTATATGAAGATAACAAAGATAATAATCACTATGCCACGGCGCCCAGCCATTTAAATGTCAATCACTACGCCAGCGACGCCCAGCCATTTAAATGTCAATCACTACGCCAGCGACGCCCAGCCATTTAAAAGTCAATCACTATGCCACGGCGCCCAGCCATTTAAATGTCAATCACTATGCCACGGGCGCCCAGCCATTTACATGTCAATCACTACCCCAGTGACGCCCAACCATTAAAAAGCCAATCACTATGCCACGGCGCCCAGCCATTTAAATGTCGATCGCTATGCCACGGGCGCCCAGCCATTTAAATGTCAATTACTACCCCAGCAACGCCCAACCATTTAATAGTAAATCACTATGCCACGGCGCCCAGCCATTTAAATGTCAATCACTACTCCAGCGACGCCCAGCCATTTAAAAATTAATCACTACGCCACGGGCGCCAAACCATTTAAATGTCAATCACTACGCCACGGCGCCCAGCCATTTTAATGTCAATCACTATGCCACGAGCACCCAGCCATTTAAATGTCAATCACTACACCTTGGGTGCCCAGCCATTTAAATGTCAATCACTACACCAAGGGTGCCCAGCCATTTAAATGACAATCACTACGCCACGAGCACCCAGCCATTTAAATGTCAATCACTACACCACGGCACCCAGCCATTTAAATGTCAATCACTACACCACGGGTGCCAGGCCATTTAAATGACAATCACTACGCCATGAGCACCCAGCCATTTAAATGTCAATCACTACGCCAAGGGCGCCCAGCCATTTAAATGTCAATCACTACACCTCTGGTGCCCATCCATTTAAATGACAATCACTATGCCACGGGCGTCCCACCATTTGAATGTTGAGATACACAGAACAACAAAAGTCAGGACCCTTATACTCAACTATTCAGAATTACTGAATTAACTGTTATAAACACAATTCCTAAAAATTAATACCTTTTTATCATGTAATAAAACTAATCAAGAACATGCTAGGACAATTTTGCCACTTGTTTGCTTTTTGTTTATTTTGTTTTCTTTGGTTACATCGCAATGACACAATGATGGTCATATTGACATCCAGCTAATTATTGGGAGAGGCAGGAGACTTATGCTTGGGTAGAACCACTAATGCAGCGCAGGTTAGGACTCAAACCCATGCAGTTAGGGGCCGAAGAGTTATTTCACCATTTATCTGGGGTAATTTTGTGGCATAGCTGTCAACCGGACCTGGTAGCGCAATTAGTAGAGCTTCAGGTACAGGAGGCCCCGGGTTTGATCCCGGGCCGTGACATACCAAAGTTGTTAAAAATGGTAGTGGTATAGCTCACTTACATTCATACCGCTCAAGCAAATGTAAGGGTAGTTCCACGACTGGTTGGCTCGGTGTCAGGATAATGTGACTGGGTGTGGTATCATGCCAGGTGTTCACAGTATGCTGTACATAGTGAAGGCGGCACTATATCTGCTTCAAGTGGACACAGTTTCCAGATAACTGAAATACTGTTATTGGGAAGATAGACCCAATAAACAAACATACATAGCTGTTGATCGGTCAATTGGCAGAGCTACTGGACAACTCACACTCTGGATATTTAGACACTTTGTATGCACTATTTATTAAAATTAACCCTTTCCCTGTTAAGCCATTTTCTGCGCCCTATGCTGAGAAATTTTCTATAAATTTCCTAAGAAAATGACATACGTCACTAAATCGCTTATAATTTGATCTGTAAAACTATATATCATTAGAAAGGTAATTGAATATGGATTCTGAATAATATAAAATTTAACAAGCATTTGATAGTATTGCGGGCAATACAGTAGTCCCCTACCGGTCCCTTAAAAAGTTATGGGCCGGACACGATTTTGCTGCAAGGTCATGCTGTGACCTTGACCTTCAAGGTAGCGACCCAAATCTTGTGCGTGCATATTGTACACATTGCTACCTATTAACATACCAAGTTTCATGTGCCTAGCTTTAATAGTTTTTAAGTTATCAAAGGATGCAGATTTTTAGCGGACAGACAGACAGACAGACAGACAGACGGAATGACGGGTGTAAACACTGGTAGGGGACTAATAATAATCGTATGACTTAAAAATGTAAAAGAAAAAAATCCAGAACTTTTACTTTTTTCTTTGCCATTACACTCCTACAGTACACCTTCAAAAATATGAATATTTCTTAGAAAAAAACATGGTATGTTAGTCATGGGGAGTAACTCTGGACATACTTTTATAGGAAATTAGCCATGCTGTAAACACTCAAAAAATGTAGTGAACAGGATACATATTAGAGCGCTAGTGGTTAGAAAAAGATGTATACTGTACCTCGGGCAGCAGTGAAAGGGATAAAAGTTTTTTTCTTGCATAAAATAATTTACTAATTTATTGACCTATTTTTAACAACAACCTGCTTTCTTAAAAAGTTGCATCGATCGATTTATTTATAAAAAAACGTACTTTCTCATGCAGAAGACGCTAGAGACAACAGTTGTCCCTGACAACAGCAAGTCAGGGTTGACAACCAAAAGTCCTTCCTTGTCGGTCACATGACATACGTCGTCTTGGAAAGGTGCCAGAATGTTAACCACATCGCCTTCATGTACATGGGTGTCTAGCCTGGATGGAGCAAATGTTACCGGTAATTACATATAGTGTTGATGCTGATTTTAGCTGTTTTACTGGACGTTTCAAATGGTTCATGTTACGTAAAATGATTCATAGTCATAAACAGATAAAATACTTTAACTTATTTTGTTATATTGCACCGACACAATTATGGTCATATTGCTGACATCCAGCTTATTATTGGTAGAGGAAGACCCAAGACTTATGCCTGGGTAGAACCACCGGTGCACCGCAAGTTAGCTGGAAAACCTCCCCACATGAAGTTCTCACCGGGACTCAAATCCTCGCGGTGAGGGCTGAGGAGATACGAGTCCTCAAACTAGTATGTTTTAATCGCAAACAATGTCTAAACTTTTGAAAATAATATCAGACTATGCAGCAGCAAAAACTTATAAAAAATTGGCTACCATGGGTGAAAAATTGGTGATTTTATCTTTTTATAATGTTTTTTACTACAACATACATTTTTGAACAAATTCAGGCATAGATCTTTGTTTTGTTTTTAAAATACATCACAGGAACAAAGTATAAAGATGAAATCGCTGTCCAGCTGTTTTTGGTGGAGGAAGACCCCACTCTTAGAACCACTTGCCCACTGCAGGTCAGCAGGAAGACTTTCCCACATTTAGTCCTTTACCCTGAACGGGACTCGAACGACAGACCTTTTTAAAACTTTAAACAAATCACAATTAAAACAAAAAAACAACCAGAATCCATGCAGCACACATGTCCTTGGGCGATCTCCAGGCTGACTGGTCAGGGAAAGGCTGGTTGTCTGAGCAACACTGATAGAATAAATAAAAAAAAAAATGTATAAATACAAAAATATATCACTCGAATTGATACAGCCCATCAGACATATGACCTTACATATGATCTAACACAGGATCTTACACATGTCCTTACAAATGACCTTATGTATGACTTTACATATGCCCTTATGTGAGTTTATGTAGGACCTTATTACGACCTTATTACCTTATTATGACCTTATGACCTTATTATGACCTTATTACCTTATGTATGACCTTATTACCTTATGTATGACCTTATTACCTTACGTATGACCTTATTACCTTACGTATGACCTTATTATCCTATGTTTGACCTTATTACCTTATGTATGACCTTATTACCTTACATATGACCTTATTACCTTATGTATGACCTTATTACCTTACGTATGACCTTATATGTGTAAACTAACATGTGACCTTACACATGACATTGGTCAGTTATGACTGAGACACTAATGAGAAGCCATTTCTATGGGTTAACATTAAATATGGCCTTGGTAGAACCTTGACCATGGTGAATAATAAATGGCACAGTTATGTCTGACACACTTATGAGTAGTCATTTCAAGGGCATGACCTTAAATGCGACCTTTAATATGCCCCTGGTTTTTGGTTTTGTTTGTATTAAATAATTTGTTTATTGGCTTTGTCGTCCCACCACAAGTATTTCAGTTATCTGAAGACCGTGTTCACTTGAAGCAGATTTAGAGCTGCCTTCACTCTGTATAGCATGCTATGAACACCTGGCATGACACTACACCCAGTCACATTATCCTGACACCCCGCCAACCTGTCGTGGAACTTCCATTATATTTGCTTAAGCGTTAGCAAGGGAGCTATACCACTACCGCCTTTAATGACTTTGGTATGTTGTAGACAGGGATCAAACCCAGGCTCTCCCATATCTGGAGCCGACGCTCTAACCACTCTGCCACTAGCTTTAAGTTTAAATAAGAAAAATTAAAACTAGTTTACCTGTCATGGGTTACCTTGGTAACAACATGTCTTCCAAAATGCACACATGGTGCCTGGCTTGGTGCTGGGCTGTCTTTGCTGGGACAAAAAAAGGAAGAAAATATTTTATTTTTATATGCCATAAAAAAAAATGTTTAAAATTATATAATTGCATTTTGCATCAAGACCCCATTTTCATATTTTAAACTTCATGTCAAGAACCTGTAGTTCTTTTGATCATAATCAATATATCTCCGTTCAGCTATAAAGTGGTCTGATTTTTTAAATGATGAATAAAACTGACAAGATGAAAATTATTATTGATATTTAAATAATCATTAAGTAATAAAGCGATTTCACAAAAATATTGAAAGTTCCAAAAATTAGTGTTCCTGACAAAGTGGTTTAGGCACCAGACTCTGCCTAAGAAGGCCCAGACACGAAATGTTACACCTTGGAGAGAAAAAAAGTGTATTTCTACAGGAACAGACATTGGCTTATATAATGAATTCTTTTCTAACCTTAAACAAATCCACTATTATGCATTCACTTGAAACAAATATTCAGAGGTTCATTGTTTATTGTCCAACAGTATTTCAGTTATCTGGAGGTGTCCACTTGAAACAGATATAGTGCTGCCTTCACTGTTTATAGCATGTCGAGAACACCTAGCATGATACCACACCCAGTCACATTATCCTGACACCAGGCCAACCAGGTTATTTTTTTCTTTATAACTAGCCATTTAACCTATTATGGCCGGTTTACCTTAAAAAAAAAAGCATTTTTGTTCAAATGATCGATGTTTAGAACACACAGGATCCATTTCCATTTCGGAGAGTGTAAAAACCGGGGCACAGTGTAAAATGTGGGTCCAGAATCAGTCGTCAATAGAATTTTTGGTCGTTCAAAACGTTTGATTTTTCTCTCGAACTCGTTACAAAATCCGCATTTTTATACAACCAATAGACGATAAATATGATTTAGTAACGATGTCACGTTCAAAGGTGTGATAGTTTTGATCAAGGCAAGAAACTGCTGGCCAGCCCTGTCCGAATCATTCCAAACTTTAAGCTATCTTTTATTCCGTAGTTGCAATGTTGAATAATAATACATGTAATTTGATTTTTCGTGTGTTTTCTCCGCTACTGAAAGGCCAGGCCTTTTACCCAAAATAAATTTAAAAAAAAACACCCTGAGAATCTGAATACAGGATTGTACAGACTTACTTCTGTTTGTAGGGAGACAGTCTTTGTAGCTCGTCACACAGCAACTGACTATCAGACTGGCTTAAGAATTCTTCAATCTCCATCTCCATAGCAACAGGTGTCTTTGACCTTTCTGTTGCCTGAAAACTAGGTGTAGGGTCAACAATAATCTCAATCTCGGAATCACATTTATTATGAGATTTCCAAGAGCTTTCTGAAGGTATTGTTGCAATTGCAACATCAAACTTTTTAGGCAAATTTTCTGTTAATGTTAAATTGCTTTTTCCACTTTGGTAGGTTTGTTTTAAAACAGATTTGCTACCCTTTGCTATCTTCTGCTTGTTAATTGAAGGACAACTATTTCTACTTTGAGCAGTTGGTATGGACTTAACACTATGCAAATCATTTAAAATATCCTCCAAATTTGAGTCATTATTAACAGAACATGAGCCATTTTCAGCACTAATCAACCTTTGTAAACATCCATTGTCACTTTCATTACCACTCATTTTTGATAAAGCTCGTACAGATTCTGTTGATTCTGTTTCCATGGCGACCAGTGAATCGGCTCCATCCTTGGTGTCAGACCCAACCACAAGCACCTTTTCTAAGCTGTACCTTTTTGACGTCACAACTTTCTGTGGACCTGACCTTGAGCTTGCTCCAATTTTGTGACCTTGCTCTTGAATGACCTTTTGACCTTGGATGACCTTCTGACCTTTTGACCCCTGGAGCAGGCTAGGACTATTAAGTTCATTGAGAATATCGTCCAGATCACTATCTCCATCTAGTGTTATATTGCCCAAGTTTGTGCCTAAAAAAAGAAGGTAGAAGAGACTGGTAGCATGTGGTTTAAGCAAAAGGTTACAGCTTAAGAAGGTTGTCTATATTTAAAATCAAGACCTTACTTCTTCCTGAAATAATATTAGTCTTTTGGCAAGAAGATCTTTCAAGTCTTTGCAGTAAACTGACTACTTCAGACTACCCCAGCTAATGCTGCCCAATTACTACTTTCCACAACCCAGACACTGCTGCACAATGACAACTTGTATTAGTACACTTAAAGCCAGGGAAAAGGAATAGTCCTATTAATAGCAACCTGTGCACAAGAGGGAGGGAAAAAAAGGTCTGCATTGTATTTTGGTATATGTTGCAATGCTCATTGGACTTTGTCATATTCTTACAAGCAACAAACAGTTAAGCCACTCCAATAAATGGAATGGCAGTAGCCTGGACACAGATATTAAAAGTCATTTCTTCCAATGCAATTGCAATGTCCAAAGTCCCAGTTCGGATTTAAAATTCCATCTGTTATCATGTGACCCACAATGTGATGCTGGTTTTATTGTTTTAAAGGTGGTATCTGACAGTTTGGTCCAAATTTTTTCGCAAATAACCAACTTAGTCGTTGGTATCTGAAAAAGTCTTGCAAAATACTTTTTATAGATAACAAAGATCTGTGTGAACAGTCAATGATAAATCACCAATCGTCATTGCTGAGCTGTTTTAAATCTAAGAAAACCATGTCACCACTTAATTTTATATAGTCATCCGGGTAATCCGCTCTGACGTCGCTATCTATTTTTAGGAGACCACTCTCGAGCTTTTTATAGAGTTGGAAAGACTGAACATTTAGACTTTTTTTTTTCACGATTAGCATAGTCTAAAAATAAAGTTAGTGTTCAAAATCGTCTTTATAATGACTAAAGTATGGGTTTGTGAAAAAAAGTATGACCACATTCCCTGAAGCGGTGGTTAGATAATATTTTGTGTATTTAATACAAGCAAACTGTCAGATACCAAAGTCATTATAACCATAACTGTGTTGGTGTTTAAGAATGAAAACTACTCTATATTGAGAGACCTTAGAATTTTAAACAAGAGCTACCTGTAAACAGTTCGCTCCACTTTTCTGAACAGAATAATAAAAAATTCTTTTAAAACAAAAGAAGGGACATCACTCTGCCAATATTAAGGTTACCTGCCCCTTTTGAAATGGGTTTCACCTTTGACAATTTTAAAGTGAATATGTTTTGACAGTTTTTTGAGAAAATGTAACTTTATCAAAACCTTAACAAACAAAGAAAATTCTAAATCAAAAGGACACAACAATTTTTTCAAATGGGTTCAGCTTTTGATGAAGTGCTCCAAGTTTGCAGTGAATCCCTTTATGACAGTTTTGTTGTGTTTTTATTACATCTCACCAACACAATTATTCTCATATTGGCAATGTCCAGCTAATTATTGGTGGAGGAAGACCCCAGACTTTTGTCTGGGTAGAACCACCGGCCCACTGCAGGTTAGCTGGAAAACTTTCCCACATGGGAGTTCTGGGACTTGAACCCACACAGTGAGGGGCTGAGGAGTTACAAGTCAGTGACTCTAACCGCTCGGCCATGGGCTCACCGCTGACAGTTATTGCGACATAGTCTGCAACAGAAAATCACAGATCACTGAGAGGGTTGTTACAATAAGTTAAAAAACCAAAGTGGTGCAAAGAATACCCGTCAAAACTTCCTCAGCATTTACATGCATGTGATCCAGACATTACTTAGTACCATATGTAACAGACTGCTTCGATTAAACTCAATTTCCTCTTTTCTTTTACAAGGAACAATACGCTTTTTAAATATTACTTTCTCACCTCCCTTTTGAGCAGGTATTTTCAGATAACTGGGATAAAAAGCAGCCAGTACATTTTTGTGCTTAGTTTCAAATCTGTTTGCATAAATTGTATTGTTGAGATATTTTTAATTCATATCATCTGCAAAAATCGTCTCCAGATAACTGAAATACTGTTGGTGGGACGATAAACCCAATAAACAATAAACAACTGCAAAGATATTTAAACAAGAGGGCCATGATGGCCCTTAATCGCTCACCTGATGACACAGGCTTAACGTAGGCTCAAATCTGGCATTAAGTAATTAAGAGTTATATACTTTAGAAATCTTTGGTGAAGATTGGACCATTAGTGTGGCCACTGGGTTGATAATATTTTCTAGAATTTTACCAAGTAACCTACTGAATCCACATGACTCACTTCAAAACATATGTAAGATTTCATACTGGCAAACATGATGGTCAAGTTTGGTGAAGATTGGGCCATCAATGTAGCCTCTAAAGTGTTTTCACAAGCTTTTTCTAAAATTTGACCTAGTGACCTACTTTATGACCCCACGAGACCCAATAACGAACTCATCCAAGATTTCATGCAGACAAACATTCTGACCAAGTTTGATGAAGACTGGCCTATAAATAGGGCCTCTAGTGTGTTTACAAGCTTTTTCTAAGATTTGACCTTGTGACCTACTTTTTGACCCCACGTGACCCAGTTACGAACTCATCCAATATTTCATGTAGACAAACATTCTGACCAAGTTTGGTGAAGATTGGGCTATAAATGTGGCCTCTAGTGTGTTCACAAGCTTTTTCTAAGATTTGACCTAGTGACCTACTTTTTGACCCCACGTGACCCAGTTACGAACTCATCCAAGATTTCATGTAGACAAACATTCTGACCAAGTTTGGTGAAGATTGGGCTATAAATGTGGCCTCTAGTGTGTTCACAAGCTTTTTCTAAGATTTGACCTAGTGACCTACTTTTTGACCTCACGTGACCCAGTTACGAACTCATCCAAGATTTCATGTAGACAAACATTCTGACCAAGTTTGGTGAAGATTGGGCTATAAATGTGGCCTCTAGTGTGTTCACAAGCTTTTTCTATGTTTTCACCTAGTGACCTACTTTTTGACCCCACGTGAGCCAGTTACGAACTCATCCAAGATTTCATGTAGACAAACATTCTGACCAAGTTTGGTGAAGATTGGGCTATAAATGTGGCCTCTAGTGTGTTCACAAGCTTTTTCTAAGATTTGACCTAGTGACCTTCTTTTTGACCCCACGTGAGCCAGTTACGAACTCATCCAAGATTTCATGTAGACAAACATTCTGACCAAGTTTGGTGAAGATTGGGCTATAAATGTGGCCTCTAGTGTGTTCACAAGCTTTTTCTAAGATTTGACCTAGTGACCTACTTTTTGACCCCACGTGACCCAGTTACGAACTCATCCAAGATTTCATGTAGACAAACATTCTGACCAAGTTTGGTGAAGATTGGGCTATAAATGTGGCCTCTAGTGTGTTCACAAGCTTTTTCTAAGATTTGACCTAGTGACCTACTTTTTGACCCCACGTGACCCAGTTACGAACTCATCCAAGATTTCATGTAGACAAACATTCTGACCAAGTTTGGTGAAGATTGGGCTATAAATGTGGCCTCAAGTGTGTTCACAAGCTTTTTCTAAGATTTGACCTAGTGACCTACTTTTTGACCCCACGTGACCCAGTTACGAACTCATCCAAGATTTCATGCAGATAAACATTCTGACCAAGTTTGATGAAGATGGGATAAAAATTGTGGCCTCTAGTGTGTTCACAAGGTAAATGTTGACGACGGACGCCGGACGACGGACGAAGCGGTATCACAAAAGCTCCCCTTGAGCACGTTGTGCTCAGGTGAGCTAAAAATGGCATGGATTTGTGTTGCTTGTCAAATCTTGGTCATTAGTAATCTTTTGTCAAAAATGTCAAAACTTTAAAGTGAATATTTAATCAAAGAACACATGGTAATATAAAATACATTTTAATTATAATTAATAGTTTTATTAAATATGAAATAAATACAGTCAAATCATTGAGTTTATGAAACCAGATTTGAAACTAAGCAACAACATAAAAGTGATGGTCAATATTCAGTGCTCGGGATTAGCATTGTTTTCTCGTTCTTACAAATTGTTTGTTTGTTTATTGGGTTTATCGTCCCACTAACAGTATTTCAGTTATCTGGAGACGGTGTCCACTTGGAGCAGATATAGTGCTGCCTTCACTGTGTATAGCATGTCGTGAACACCTGGCACGATACCACACCCAGTCACATTATTCTGTCACCAGGCCAACCAGTCGTGGAACTTCCCTTATATTTGCTTGAGAGTTAGCAAGGGAGCTATACCACTACCATTTTTAACAACTTTGGTATGTCGCAGCCTGGCATCGAACCCGGGGCCTCCCGTACCTGGAGCCGACACTCTACCGATTGCGCTACCAGGTCCGGTCTTACGAATTGATTTTGATGTAAAACAAATTGAAATTAAAATCTTATCATACTAAAACGATTTGGGGAAGTATAAAAGGATTTACAATCGATTTCCTCATCGTTTTGTTTACAGTAAAAATTATCAAGGCAGAAAATATACACACTGGTTGGGGCAAAACTTACAGGGTAAAAGATACGGGTGCACCGTTCATTCGATTACATATGAATTCAGCAGTCAAATAAGAGGTATGCCACATGATGTGCTAGGGTAAAAATCATCCAGTATGATTAGTGCAATGGCTGCTTCTAGGAAACTGGTCGGATATTTAAAAAACTTTGTCAAAAAAATCTTGTAGTGAAAACTAATTCACAAAAAAAATTATCTGAAGCACTGATTATTTTTTCCATATATCTAAAAAAGAGACCTAAAGCAACTGTATTTTTTCACTTTTAAACTTTTAAGAAAACTTGAGACTGCAAGATGCACATCAAATTGTATAGATTGTGATAAGAATGAAGTAAAGTACTTGAAGCACTCCTTGAAGAAAAAAACAACAACTTAAAAATAAATTCTTATATAAACTGTATGAAAATACCAACCCACAAGGGAGATAACTTATACATTTCTTTTATCGAGAATGAATAATTTATTACCTGAATTTCCATCTATCTGATACTTCATCATTTTCTCATTATTTTTCCTCCTCATCTGTCTTTCTTGTTTTTTTCTTTCTTCCATCCTCTGCCTTTTCTCTTCTTCTAGTCTTTTCTTCTTCTCTTCTTTTAATTTCTTTACTCGCTCCAACTGTTCAGCCACTCTTTTATTCATCTCAATCACTGCTTGTTTGTTCTTCTCCTCTTCTGTCATTTCTGGCACTCCTGGGGTGCCCCCATGAAATTCCAGATTCTTCATAACCGTGAACTTATTAGATTCATCTTCAGCCCCATGATCTTCCTTTTGATTTCCAATGTCGGATTTTGATTGCCTCTTGGCATCTGGTGAAAGCCCTGGTTTGGCCATTCGTTTGAAAGTATGCCCTTCAGGGTAAACTTTCGTTGGTGTGACTATTTCAGAAGCAGCTTCAGGTATGTTTATGCTGTCTTGTCCCATAGCATGTTCTCTTATTTCAGTCACAGATCCATCTTTACCTACTTCAGCAGGACCATCCAAATCTCTTGGCAACCTAGTCTGAGCAATGGGATCGTTAATCTTTGACTGTTCAGGAAATTTAACCTGCAGCGAACCTCCAAGTTTAGCTTTACGAGCTTGCTGTGCCACATGTTTTTTCATTGCTTCCTTTGCCTCTCTGTGCTCCTTAGCTTCTTGTATGGGATTTGATGCAAATCTGTTAGTCGAGAGCAAGAAACTTCTAGCTAGTTGTCTTTTTGATTTGTTCTTTTCATCCAAACTGTCCGGAGTGGCTGGGATAATCCCGCTGTCAAAGCTTCCACCATCTGGTGAGCTACATTCCTCTAGCTTATCAAACAAACTGGTCTTCTTCTTCATCTTTTCATCTGGGGTCATCAACAGCTGGGTCTCCGGTATAACTTTTACCGCCTCTGAAACATCTGGGAACTTCTTGGGAATTTTTTTCTTAAACTCATCAGTTCTAACATTTTCTTTAGCAACAAGACCAGAACTAGATTTGTTTCCTTCTTGCTTCTCTGAAATATTCATTTTAGATGATTTGCAAGGTTTGAAATCCTGTATGTCATCATCAGAAATTGATAAGACCTCGTTACTTGACAGAGGATTTGAGCTGGTCTTTAGGTGAACAGCTGTCTTGTTGCTTAGAAGACCATGTTCAGTAAAGAGACCAGATTTCTGAGCTGAAGGTTTTTGGAAAAATGCTGATATTTTTTTCTGGTTCTCATCTTGGGCCTAAAAAAACAACAACAATGACAATAAAAGCATGCAACATTAACAAACATGATCTGTAATAATGCGATGACTGATCTTGTGAAACAACCTTGTTATTTTTCTAATTGACACTGCCACATGTTGACAACAATTTAAAAACTGGGAGTTTTATCAAGCTATGTAAACTCCACCCATTAGGTTTTAATGAAATTAAACTATTTTGTTTTATTGGTCATAATTTGAATAACAAACTTTTAAAATATTTACTTAAAAAAAATATACTAATTTTGACTCATTTAAGACAAGACAAGTAACAGACTTGCATTTGGCATATTAGCCAGTAATGACCATTATCAACATGCACTGGCTGGTAGCCCAGTTAATTATTTAATAGATGGACAGATAAGCATTGTACTAAGTGTGTATACAGAGTACAAAATGTACCTTGTTTGTTTAGTTGTGTTTAATCAAATTTTAAGAGCTTGTTACTCAACATGTTTGTGTTTCTCGATGTCCATGGATGTAAAGAACAAATATTTGGCAATAAAATATGCTTTAGCTAAATAAAAACCTTGTCTGAGGCCAGTTTCTTGGATTTCCCCATCTTATTTTCAGATCTGTCACAGCTGCCTATGTCGTCACCCAGACTCAAGTACGGTCCACTAAAACATGATTAAACATGTTATATCGTTATTATGAACAAGTAACCAAATATGGGATGATGAATGATGTTGTCTTACCCTTTTAAAATATTTACAGTCAAAAAGTTAATAACAGTAAACAATTAATGGGACAAGGAGCCATCAATGAATCAGTGTTTTGTAAACAAACATAAAGACCTGCCCTACCTAAACTAACGATAACTTCAATACTTATGATACAAATCAACAATAAACCAAAACATTAAATCAGCATCATAGCTAAGTCACAATTTTATTGAATCCCTTAAGTCTATTATTAAATTAATTCATAAAAACACTGATATTCTGGTAAAAAGGAATGATTTCCCTGTTTGATGAAACATATAACAATGACATAATGAAAATAATACATGACATTGACACAGTTACATAAAGAAGGAAGAATAACAGTAGGGGATTGGGATTTGCCGGCACACTTAGCTTAGCTGTATCACAATTTTATTGAATCCCTTCAGTCTTTTATTAAAGTAATTCATAAAAAAAGTGTTATGTTATTCTGGTAGAACATCTGCTTGCGGATCGGGAGGTCGCGGGTTTAAATCCCAGCCGGGTCAAACCAAAGACTTTAAAGTTGGTAGTAGTGGCTTCCCTCCTAACGCTCGGGACTAAGGGGACAGCATTATTCCTGACTCATCGGTATAATGGACCGACCGGGTTCAGTCCTTGGGCACCTCATAAATGCCCCTGTGCTATAATGATAGAAATGTTGCTGCACAGTATCGGCAAAAATGCTGGCAAATCCCAATCCCCACAATATAAAGATGTCAAGATATTCAATTTTGTTATTCTTCTTTCTTTATGTAACTGTGTCAATGTCACGTATTATTTTCATTATGTCATTGTTATGTTTCATCGAACAGGGAAATCATTCCTTTTTACCAAGATTCATTTTATTAAAACATTTCATTCTATTTGAAACAAGAGGGTTTTCATCTAGGAAGGAAAAGCATGGTTAGGAATTCTGTCTGGGAAGGAAAAGTGATCAGACAGGATTTTTGTCTGGACCTTCCAAAACAGCTGAAGTGGTGCAGTTTGTTTATTGGGTTTATCATCCCACCAACAGTATTTCAGTTATCTGAAGATGGTGTCCATTTGAAGCAGAAATAGTGCTGCCTTCACTGTGTATCGCATGCCGTGAAAACCTGGCATGATACCACATAGTCACATTATCAGACGAGTCAGGCATAATGCTGTCCCCTTAGCCCTGAGCGTTAGGAGGGAAGCCACTATTACCAACTTTAAAGTCTTTGGTTTGACCCGGCCAGGGTTCGAACCCGCGACCTCTCAATCTGCAAGCCGACGCTCTACCAATTGAGCTATTGCGGCCGGAGCATTAGCAAGGGAGTTATACCATTACCATTTAAATTACAATGTGTTACCTCCCTTGAGGCCAGAGGGTAGGTATTTGGTATATATTTAATGCAAAAAGAAAATTATTTTTCTGTCTTTTAGACCACTGAGAACACTCTAGACTGCAAACAACTGATGTCCATGTAGGGATGCTATCACCTAATATCATTTTCAGTATAAGGAAGAAATCTACTTGTTATCAAATCTTTTTGAATTTCAGTGGGGGTTTTTTTCTCCAGATTTTGCCATCATCAACTTGCATGGACAGAAATTTCTGTACAGGTATGAGAACTCTTGCACTATCAGGCAAACATATCAAAGTTCTTCTCTGGAAATGTCGATATTGCGGCCTGAACAAATATTTCTTATGCCAACATTTCAAGTTATAGATATCAGTATATAGACCATTAAAGTGAACTTTTCTAATTTATATGCAAATACTGGGAAATAGATGTATTTCAGAGGCGAAAAACACTGTTGATCCACAACTACATATTTAAATATTATTAAGGCGCAATGAAACACCATAGTGTTTCATACCAAAATAGAAGAAGCTGGCTCAAAAGATATTTCCCAAAAACATAAACCATGCCAAAAGCAGGCTCAATTTTTTATTATAGATGGGTTGTCAACACTGAGACAATAATGAATTGTCTCCCCTTAATAATCCTTAAATGCAAGTAGGTCCTTTCATTTGTGGGATGGGATTGGATGGGATTAGCCGGCATTTTTGCCGATACTGCACAGCGACATTTCTATCATTATAGCACAGGGGCACTTATGAGGTGCCCAAGGACTGAACCTGGCCGGTCCATTATACTGACACTGATGAGTCAGGCATATTGCTGTCCTGTTAGCCCAAAGCGTTAGAAGGGAAGCCACTACTACCAACTTTAAAGTCTTTGGTTTGACCCGGCCGGGGTTCGAACCCACGACCTTCTGATCCACAAGCCGATGCTCTAACACCTGAGCTACTGCGACCGGTCCTTTCATTTGTTTTACGCAGTTTTTATGTTTTTGCTTGTTGGAGTGTATGTTGACTTTTCTGCCTTTCTTGTGATACCCGCATTAACCATCATCAACAAACACTTCCATTTTCTTTTTAAAATAACATATCTCTATAAGTATTTACATGAATTTTAAGCTTATATTTATGCAAAAGTAAAAACCTTCACTGTTTGTACTTGCAATTTCTATAAAAGAACAGGCAATAAGGTCCAAAAATTCCAACTAAAAGGACCTACCTACTGTTTGGAATGCCTGGGATAGTAACTACCTAACAAGGGAGACAATTTTTATTTCACCAATGTACCCCATCAACAATTAATGTAAATGAATGCTCATTACTTGTGGGATCAGGGTTACAATAGGGTCCATTGGTAAAATGGAAATTATCTCCCTTGTTAGTTGATATCTGAGATATTTCAAACAGTAGGTAGGTCCTTTTAAGTAGTAATTCTTAGACTTTATTGCCTGTTCTTTTGTAGATATTGCAATTAACAACAGTGAATTTTCTTACTATTGCACAAATATAAGCTTAAAATCCATTTAAATACTTATAGAGATTTGCTATTTGCAGTAAAAACGTCAACATACCACTTCAAAGAGCACAAACATAAAAATATGGTAAAACAAATGAAAGGACCTACTTGCATTTATTAGTTATTCAGGGGAGACTATTCATTAATGTCTCTCAT
The DNA here is from genome assembly GCA_007844125.1 of Sinonovacula constricta. Lineage (NCBI taxonomy): Eukaryota > Metazoa > Mollusca > Bivalvia > Cardiida > Solecurtidae > Sinonovacula > Sinonovacula constricta. The sequence continues at coordinate 51,901,349 of CM017566.1, forward strand.
TGGTCTCAGGACTTAAACCAAATTACATTTTCATAGTATTCCTGTCCATTTGGTATCAGTTTTTGTCTTGTTCTGACTCAACCAGATTCGTTTCCCTGTTTTGGAAACAAATTATCTCGGTAAAAATGAAAATCATGGACCAAGGTTCATATCTTGCTGTACTACATTTGTAGTTCAAACAACTACTTATTTATGTAAATGAATGTTATTTAGGCTCTAAAAAGCATCAAAATTGAACAATATATGCAATATCTGCATTACTATTTACCCATTTTGCAAGGCTCTGTCACGTGACCTAAGAGCTTTCAGTTTTGGACATGTTCATTTTTAAAGAAACTAACAAATTCAATTTTTATAGTGAAAATGTAAACAGTTTAGCGTAAGCTGGTGCTTTGTAACAAATATAAAGTTTCTAAACATTTAGATTTTACAAAAGCTTGAAGTAGTGAAAGTAATGCAGTTTTCTTCATTTCTGTGTTAAAAAAATGTATATGTTTTATTACAGAAAATGAAAGTAAATAAGGTCATGTGACAATAGCCAAGCCATGTGACAGGTTAAGACAAAAATGTCAGTTTTTGGCCATCCAACTCAATGACTGAAACAGTTAACTGTTAATAACTTAAAATGTAAGGTAAAGAAGTAGCAATTTATTTTCATTTATGTTATTCTTACAAAATATTGAACTAGTTGGTAGACATTTTGTTTTTAGAAAATACTCTAAAATGTAAGATCTACTTGAAATAACTTCAGGTTGGTACTAGTCCAAAAAGGCCGCAAACCAGAAAGGCTGTACCAAAAAGGCCGCAAACCTAAAAGGCCGCAAGCCTTAAAGGCCTTATATATAAAAGGAGATGGTGAATCTAATATGTTATAAATCTTAATACAGTAAATGTTATATGACTATATATAATTATAATAGTCACTAGAAAGGAGACCTGTTTTGAAATAATATTAATTGACATAATTGTGTTATAACATTAATTATTACATTCCTACTTCATATTGTCTATTTTAAATTGGAAAGTTTGTTTTTAACAGTTTGTATCGTTTTTTATGAAATTTCTTTCGCACTGATTGAAGCCAAAGTTCAAAGGTAAATTAATTAGCAATACGATATTATTGCAGTACCATAATTACTAATTAGAATTGATTAAAGACCTCAGTCCCTTTAATGTTAAGTATAGATAATTATTTGTTTATTCACATGTAACATTATGCAGGTTGTAGCTGAAAGAGTGATAATTGAGTAAATGCACATGGGTAGGTATAGTATAAATGGAATGTTTGACAACCATATCCCCCACTTGTTATTTTATCATTAAACTATCTAGCATTAAACGCATATTCATAATCCTATACTGCATGAAACTTGTGGCCTTTTAGGTTTGCGGCCTTTTAGGTAAAGCCTTTTTTGTCAACGGCCTTTTTGGTCTACGGCCTTTCTGGTTTTCGGCCTTTCTGGTACCCAACCCTTCAGGTTGGGTAACTCAATATGCTATCCCCATAACTCTAGCATAGGGTACAGTTATGAAAGAGCGAACTAGTCTAGAATTTATGGAAATCAGCAAGAAAGAACTGTAAAATTTATGAATAAGACCACAACAAATTTAAGCTTCTAATTTAACAAGTAATTTTTTAATCTATGTGTAAAATGATCACAATAGTCTAATTTAAAGACAGGGTGAAAAGTCATTTTCAACAAACTAGCTATAGAAAATATCAAATTTGATTTTCTTAATGTTCATGCTCTTCAAAAGTTTTGGACTGGGAGAGAAGACGGGGGATTTCAGTGTTGGACAATGGATCTGTCTAGCCGTCTATTTATATCTATTCTATGTGATGTCTATGACTTTGTTTTGGGTTTCCATAACCAATCTACCAAACAGAACGAATAATGATTTATCTAAATTGTCTGATATTTTTTGTATCCATTTAGGGATAGTGAATATAACAAATTTGCGCTAGATCTATGAACAAAAATATGCCGAGTATTGCAACGTTCATTAAAATTTTCTTACCATTTTCTAAATTGGCGCTATTGAATACTCTTTATTTTGAAGAGAGAAAAGCTACGTGTGTGCTAGTTTGCGGAACAGGTTTTCAATCGCGGATTTCGGTATACTTTGTACCTTGTGAATATCTTCAAACTACTTGCAACTCGGTTAACGTCTGAAGGCAGTGATGTCAAATGTTCTTTTACTTAAGCACATATAGATAGTTCCCACATTAATGACGATCCCTTATCTTGGCAGCCATCTTTGATGGCAACTTCAGGGGATTTTCAGTAGAATTTTTATAGAAGCACATATTTTATTTTATTTTAATTCTTGTAAAAGCTATACACCATTGGAAAGCTCTTAAAATTCATATTTTAAGAATACAATACTTTTTAAAATTGATAAATGTACGAAGAATTAATACACAGAAATAAATATCATTGGCTCATCCTTTAACAAAATGAACAGGGTTTCTTTTTAGGGTTGTATTTTTTTACCTTTTAAATTATCGAACTATAGAGTTGATATTTGAAGTACTTCATAAAAGCTGTTTAATTTGAAATAGAATTAAATAAAAAAAAAAAATGAAAAATAAAAACACAGTGGGGAGTTTAATACAGCAACTATTTCCAGATTTCAGTCGGCATTAGCTTCTGCCTTCAAAGATGGCTGCCTTAAACTGTCTTATCAGTGCTATGACATCACATGGACAAACATATGACGAGGTCCTATGAGTATTGCAACGTTTATTAAAATTTGAAAAGACACATGACAAACGAATTTACATATGTCTGTCAAAACAAAAGAAGAGAGAAAAACAACAACAACAACAACGAATGAGACACAACTTAAAAGAGCGAAACAAACAATGACCGCTTCGAACGGTCAGTCGAAAGATTTTTCTTTTTTCTATTCTTCTGACATTTCTTTTCTTGGATTTGGGGGTGGGTGGGGTGGGGGTAGGGGCGCTGGTGTGTGTGTGGGGGGGGGGGGGGGGTAGGGGCGCTGGTGTGTGTGTGGGGGGGGGGGATACCTCTATAGACAATATTAAGGGCATGGATATGTCAGTATAGCAGTATTGACATACTGTCTACCTGTGCACGTGGACTGTTCTATCCAAAATAATATAGACTACACTCAAGATGTGACACGACATTTGCACGTGCAAAGAGACTGGTGCACGTGATAAGACATTCGTTCCAATTTGTAAAAGAATATCAAACAAATGCGGGTGTTTGTCAGTGTAGATCATGTGGGGAAGATATACATTTTACAGACAAAAGTTGACATGTCTATGAAAAAAAAAACGGTATTGAGTTGCATCTGCATACTGCGATCTTTTAAAATGCGCCGCCCGCGAAAACGAAATCCACACAAATTCTAGGTCAAGGTCGCTTATGATCAGCTGTGCCCTAGATACCACTACACTGTGTGTACTGACACATTTGTAGTGTCGGCTGTCAGCAGTCAGTAGTCTGCATACTGCAGCAAGCTTGATTCGGTCGATTTTTTATTGTCGCAATCGTGTTTTGCAAAGGCAATTGAGTGAAGCATGTATACATGGACTTTAGAAGTTCAGTGAATTAGTAAGGTTAAACTATGGTTTCTTTTTATATCGCGTGATCTCAATTAAGGGTGAGTGCTTTATCTATTTGTGTCTTAATAATGTGCCAACTATATCGTTTTCCATTAATGCTTATAATAGGTCAGTGTCTGTGTTGATTTGAATCTCGGGTCTCTACATGTATGGATTTATATGTATGTGTATAAGTTTGTTGTATAATCGGATTTGATATGTGTGTTTGTGTATTGCTTAATTACAAATATTGATAAAATGTGGGTTTTATATGACGCTAACGAAATCTTTTTCTGTTGGCTCCCTAGTCATGTAGGCAGACAAGAGTGCAAAATCCGCCTCAGCCCTCAATGAGACAGATCATTGCATCCCACATACTGATTTTAAATCACTTATTAACCTACATATTTTAACAAAGTGGCAAACAAGTTGGGACAGTATTGTTTATAACAAATTACACATTATTAAACCTAACATCAGTGCCAATGTCTCTGCTTGCAGAGAAAGTCGACGGGAAGACGTTGCTCTTACCCGCTGTTGCATTGGACATACTAGATTAACTCATTCATATCTTTTAAAAAGAGAAGTTCAGCCTGTAAACGTGTTCCTTGCCAGGAACCACTGACAGTCAACCATATTTTTTATTACAGTGTATCGACACAGACCATATTCGGTCAAAGTATTTTAATGTCAATAACATGTACAAACTGTTTAGGAGAGTGTCGGATTCTAAACTTGTTTGCTTCTTGAACGAGATTAATATTCTTAATAAGTTAAAAAATTTAAAACTGTTTATTTAGCAACCGTTATACATTTTAGACCGTTTAATATATTAACCTATTTTCACTTATAGTTCACATTATTTTAACCTTATAGATTTTTATATTTTTCTATATTTTACTTACATAGTTTAGTTTTAAACTTATTATGCTCTATTCACATTAAACTTTGTTGTAACGACCGCAGGAGTAGAAATATAAGCGCTTCAAACCAGCCTCGCTGCTGGGTTAACTCTTTAGCGACGTGGTTTAAGCGGCTTCCCGATGTGCGCGGTTAAGCAACGGTTACCGTGGTCGGTGTACGGATGGGTGACCGTTGGGGAGCGCCGGCCTGCGTTACATTTGTATTCGGTGCCATATGACCTGTTAAGTGTCGGTGTGCATAAAACCCAAATCAACAAATAAACAAATAAAACATGGGTAATGTATATAATTATATATTATGTATATATTATATATTATTATAATTATATATTGCACATTTTTGTATTTTATCTTATTAAAGGAGGTAGCCGTCATGTACCAATATCTAACCACCGCTTTCGGTGATTTGGTCATAATTTTTGCATAAACCTATACTTTAGTTGTTATAAAGATGAAATATTTGTGTTTTTTTGAGAATTAATATTTGGTCCAAACTGTCGCATACTTCTTATAATATGAGTCCTGTTCCGGGCAAAGAACTAAATGTGTGAAGGTTTTCCAGTTGACTTGCAGCGTGCCAGTGGTTCTACCAAGACATTTTTCTCTGAGGTCCTCTAAGTTCACCCACCAAAGTTGCATGAGGTTGATATAATGATCACAAGTGGTCACTGCAATGTATTAAAAATATAAAACTAAATGTTCTAAAAGCACTCTTGACAACTCTGTATCATACACGTGATAGTTGGGTGCCGAGACAAATTTTTAAGCAAACAAAAATACGCATTTTCATAGAATTTATACATATAGCTCATAAACATTTCTCAGACCCTCGCCAAGTGGGTTCGAGTCACTGTCAGGGCGAGAACTTTCATGTGGGGAGGATTTCCAGATAACCTGCAATGTGCCAGTGGTTCTACCCGTGGCTGAGTGGTTAGAGTCGCCGACTTCTATCTCCTCAGCCCCTCACCGCATGGGTTCAAATCCCTGTAGGGGGGTGAGAACTTTCATGTGGGGACGTTTTCCAGCTGACCTGCGGTGCGCCGGTGGTTCTACCCAGGCATAAGTCTAGGGGTCTTCCTCCACCAATAATTAGCTGGACGTTGCCACTATGACCATAACTGTGTTGGTGTGATGTAACGAAAAACAGACGAAAAAACTTTCTACTTGAAACAGTCAAATGTTAACCCTTTAACTGTTGAAAACATCATTAAAGTGGGTTATGTTTTATGTTAATTGTTTGTTGAATGGTGTTTCCTGCAAGTAATGTTTTAAATGTGCATTTAGTTTATCATGGAAGAGTTACATTTGATTACAAATGAATGTTTACAAGAAAGTCCTATTAAATTTTTATTTTTTTTACCCATATGGCCTGCAGTAGCTTCTAACTTTGCTAAACTGACCTTGAAATAAATTTGAATGTAAATATTTTAAACCCTCAAATTATTTTGGTATCTTGGCAACAAATATATAAAATTTAACACATCACATAAGCAAGTTATGTAAATAAAACTGTAATTAGCTGCAAGGTATCTACAGACGCAAAATAAGTAAGTTGAGATATGTATTAAATATCATTTCGCATTTGTATTCAATTTCATACTGGTCAGAATATTTAGCTGAGTGACTTCCTATGATTTGCATGCATGACTTTTTGCGCGTTGGTTTGCACAAAATTAGGCATGTGTGCATGCATTGACTGAAAACGCAATAAACATGCGTATAAAGAGTGTGGCTTAAGCATAATGCATTTTGTTTGATTACATTTTAATAGGTTTGTTCTTTCCAGGAACCTTCTGTAAACACCTTCCTATATGTATAATCAATTTTGTAAATACTGTTAGCAAGTGTAATAAAAATATTCAGTATTAAAAAATTAACACAACTTATGTGTCGTATAATTTAATTTAGATGTTTATGCCAAATTTTAAGGAAATTCTCCATCCAGTTTTGAATTTATGAATATTTTTTTCTTTTAAGAATTGGTATTTTAAGGTGTTTTAGAAATAAGAAGACTCCAAATATTTTGTAATTATCCTCTTTAGGAGAAGTGTTTTGCTATTGAGTAGCATTTGGAAACAAGATATTGCATAAGACAAACCAACCAGACATGTTACTTGATAGGTTTGGCTCAAACTATCAACAATATGTAAATAATTGTTTACAAATCCTACACATTTAGACTGGCCGCAATAGCTCAGGTGGTAGAGCGTCGGCTTGCAGATCGGGAGGTCGTGGGTTCAAACCTCAGCTGGGTAAAACCAAAGACTTTAAAGTTGGTAGTAGTGGCTTCCCTCCTAACGCTCGTGGCTAAGGGGAAAGAATCACGCCTGACTAGTCGGTGTCTTTATAATGGACAGGCTGGGTTCAGTACCTGGGCACCTCATAAGTGCCCCAGTGCTATAATGCACAGAATTGGCAAAAATGCCAGCAAATCTATCCCATCCCTACACATTTAAGACTAATTTTTCCCCTTTTTCTGCTCACGGTACTTTATTTAATAATCAGAGCTTTTGATAGCCAAACAATTTATTTCAGCCCAATATGTTCTATAGAGTTGTTGGTTGATGCTGTAAAAAATAAAATAACTTCACCACATGGTTTTGATTTTTTTAAACTTTGAATATAGCAGATAATGAATTTGTAATCAAATTTAGCACAAATAATACAATTAGAATTCATTTAACTAACAAAAATTTAAAAATTTACATGTTTCCCACTCAATCTAGAAGAGTGATGTAGAAATAATTGTCAAAGTGAAAATGTAGGACAAAAAAAAGTTTACTGTGCATGCCCATGCCGGGATTCAAACCCGCAATTTTAAAGCATTTTAACACTCATTTTGATACTCTTCACCTGGAGGTGCAGCGTTACTTTTGCTCTACTCAAATTGGGGTGCCCATGGCCAAGTGGTAGAGTCCTGACTTGTAACTGCTCTCACAGCATGGGTTCAAGTCCCGGTTAGGGCTTAGAACATACTGTTGGGTGGTCTTCCAGCTGACTTGTGGTGCACCGGTTGTTCTGCTAATGGCTTTTGTTCGAGGTCTTCCTCCACCAATAATAAGCAGGAGGTCAACAGTTAAACACAATTGTTGCAATGCCAAAAAAATTGGGACAAAAATAAATTACTTAAATGTCAAAATACCAGACCTGGTAGCTCAATCGTTGGAGCGTCGGCTCCAGGTACGGGAGGCCTTGGGTTCGAACCAGGATTGCAACATAACAAAGTTGTAAAAAATGGTAGTGGTAGAGCTCCCTTGCTAACGCTCAATAAAATATAAGGGTAGTTCCATGACTGGTTCGCCCGGTGTCAGGATAATGTGACTGGGTGTGGTATCATGCCAGGTGTTTACGGTATGCTATACATAGTGAAGGCAGCACTATATCTGCTTCAAGTGGACATCATCTCTAGATAACTGAAATACTGTTGGTGGGATGATAAACTCAACAAACAAACAAATGTCAGCATATTGTGTTGTTAATGTTGGGTGGATATTGGGCAGCACCAGAGCATGTATTGACAGTTCTGTCTTAATGCAGATTATTTCAATAAAAACCATTTTTGCATAAAAATGTATCTGTCATAAAAGTCAAAGAATAGAGCCGTTGTATGACTGATTCGATATCTGAAAAACTAGATCAGATCTAGGGCAATTTGGTTGACACTGTCTTAAAGGTAGTATGTATCTAACAGTTTGTCTATATCTAATATATGTAGCAATATCTGACCTCTGTTTGGGGTATTTGTGCATAATTTCTGCATGAAAATCATACTTTAGTTTAAGCTTAGACGATTTTCAACAAAATCTCAATTTTAAGGCAGTAAAACTTGTTCATCAACACTTAAAATATTCATTCTTTTCTCATCTATAAATAAGAACGATTGGGATTTCTACTAAAAATAGACATCGACATCACAGCAGACAACGTAGATAAGCTAAAACATAAGTGGTCGCGTGGTTTTCTTAGTTTAAAAATAGCTAACTGTGCAGCGTGGCTCAGATAGGAAATAAATGTTTGTAATGACGATTGTGGCGTCATGGTTCACTTTTCAGACATGTGTAGGACATCAATAAACAGCATTTTGCGAGATCTGTTCAGATAACTATGGTTTACTAAGATAAGAAGAAATATTTTTGGTCCAAACTGTCGGATACCACCTTTAACTAGTAAACTAATAAAAAAAAACTAAAAAAAAAATGTGACCACTTATCGATATCTGAACGCAAAACTGTCGTAACTCACTTTTTTAAAACTTTCCAGGAAAAAAAAAAAAAGAATTATATTTTTTTACTGCTTATATTTAGGTTAAACTGTTTAAAATAATATATGTATGTTTTTTTATACATTTTCCATTTATATAAAAGACTCTTATGTTATGTTTTAGCTCATAACTCATATTATAATAAATATCCTGCATCCGTGCTCTTTCTTGTTGTGTCAGTGGGATATTACAAACAAGAGACAAAAAAACAAACAACAACAAACAAACTTGAAGACAAGTGATTTAAATCAGGCGAGTTTCGGCCATTACGCACTTTACGCACGTGCGTAACCTCCGTTCAAAAATTCGGAAAATCTTAAAGTACCAAAAACACTAAGAATATCAATACCTTTCCCGGGATAGGACTGATATATTTTATTTCCCCAGTTTCTATGTTATGAAATCTTATTACCACGCCATTCAAGTTGAAAAGGTCGCTCATATTTTGCGTTAAGTTCCTCGCATGTCCGCATTTTACCTGTTTTTCATTAGAAAAGAACCGAATATATATTCAAAAGTATTACTTCCAAGTTATTATTTCCCTTGTAATTGTGCGTAACTTCAAAAATTGATTTAAATAGTCTTAACTAAAGAAAAGAAAAAGATTGTGTATGGCCTGAAAAATCTTCTAGTGCTTCATATTTTGAAATCTGATATAGCTGAGTTGTCAAATACCTACTTATTTATTTGTCTTAGCAAATAGATTAAGGATAATTTTGAGACTGTAAACACTTTATCGTACTTTGATTAAATTTAAGGTCACCCCACTGTGTTTGTGTACTCTGCATTGACCTAGTTCTAGGACATGATTATTAAGTAGCAAGTCATATCTGACAAACAACAACTCTGTTCTTTTCTTATCTAGTAATTGCTCATTCAAGATAAATACTGTGCACCATTTCGTAGTACAATGCCTAATTAATACATGTAGGATTGTTTTTGGTACACAGCTTTTGAGGTTTAAACTAGCAGTACAACATTTGGTAATTGCATTTTATCACATAACCTACAGCGCGAGGTAACACTCATGCGTTATTTTTGGTAACTCACTAGTTAGTTATCGTAGTGTGACGTCATTATCGTAGTGTGACATCATTAAGTATGTGCAGTGTATATGCCATTTCCCGATTATTTTGTTGTCGCCCTTTCAATGCATTTTGTTGGACAATTTCATTTTAAGTAATAAAAAGATAACGAATCTGTTCCCTTTGTGTTGAAAATGGTCAAGTAAAGCCTGGAACTATCTTTTGTGCGGATTCTTCCAAACCGAATTTACACATGTCAAGGCCGACTGTTCATACTATTAAAGTAAATCTGAGAGGAGAAAATAATCCTGTCCCTAACTGGGATTTGAACCCGAGACCTTCGGATCAGTAGGCTGACACTCAAGCACGTCGCTAAAGTGTTAACCCAACAGCAAGGCTGTTGGAAGTGCCTATATGCAGTACACTCTCCCCATTTACTTTTTCTAGGCCCAATCCCATTTTAGGATAGCCACACAAGGGCTTCCGTTTACTTCTGACACCATTAAAGTAAATCTGAGAGGAGATAATAATCCTGGCCCTAACTGGGATTCGAACCCGGTCCGCCAGATCAGTAATCCAGGCACTCAACCACGTCGCTAAAGTGTTAACCCAACAGCAAGGCTGTTGGAAGTGCCTTTATGCACTACAGTTACTACACTCCTCCCCCTTTACTTTTTTCTGGGCCCAAGCCCATCTCAGGACAGCCACACCATGCTTCCGTTTACTTCTGACACCATTAAAGTAAATCTCAGAGGAGACAATAATCCTGGCCCTAACGGGGATTCGAACCCGGTCCGCCAGATCAGTAGTCCAGGCACTCAACCACGTCGCTAAAGGGTTAACCCAACAGCAAGGCTGTTGGAAGTGCCTTAATGCACTACAGTTACTACACAATAAAAAGATTATGCATTGTAAACAAAAAAAAGCTGATGTTTTGGTTATGTGATAAATAGAATCTTATATTCGTGGTCATTATGTACTGAAATATTAAACTCGTTGTCTAAAATGATACGTAACTCGGTAGAGCCTCGTTTCATATCGTTTCATCCAACTCGTTTAATATTTTCAGTTTCTAATGAACACTCATATCAGATCCTCTAAATAACATTACATTTGTATTAGTTATGTAACAACAAATTGTGCGATTGTCCAAGCAGTTAAAACTGCCTACTTTTAATCTTCAATCCCGATTACGTTATGTCATCATTCAGGTAATACTGTTAATGAAATCTATTTTTAGCAGAAATACACCTCTAGCTTATTTATAGATTAAGAGTGTATGAAGTTTTGTGTGATTTATATCCCAAGTAAGTATTGATTAGCATTTAAAACCATCTTGACTTACCGGTTAGAGTTGCTGATTTTGTAACTTGTTACCGTGTGGGTTCAAGTCCCGGCCAGGGCAGGAAATTTCATTTAGAGAGGTTTTCCAGCTAAGCTGCGGTGCGCCCCTGGTTCTGCCCAGACTTAAATCTGGGGTTTTCCGTCAGGAATAATTAGCTGGACCTCACCTATATGACCATATATGTGTCGGTGCGATGTAACAAAAAATAAAAACAAAACAAACTTCTTTAATTAGATCACAGTATGGGTTTATAGAAAAATTTCAAAAAACAAAGGTAAGGTATGTGTGTATTTGATATTGGAAAATGGGCAGAGACCACCTCATACCTAAGCAGGGTTAGTTGAGGATAGTGTTGCACTTCACTGATATACTCATCAGTACTGGGGCAGATTCAAAACGTTTTGTTGGTGGGGGATGAATCAAGATCAATTCAACATTATCACATTAAATACTAGATATATATATATAGACAATAATGGACTCAACCTAGACCTAAACAGTCAAGAGACAAAATTTACTTTAAAAGCTTAGTATTTTTTAAGCTAACATGCATGTGTTTTCACAACTCTACTCTTTTACCTGGTTGGTGTGGGGGGGATGCAAAACTCCGCCCCCCCCCCACCCACCCACCCACCCACCCCGCCTTTGGATCCATCCCTGCCCCCGTATATTAATTTTGATTTCTTTGTCAACAGATTCATACAAACATATATTGTAGGGACAGCACAAAGGGTAAAAACTAAGTTGACAGCAGCTGCTGTTTGCGTCTATGCTATTGACTCAGGTAATATAGCTGACTCGTACTCATGCAAAGCAGGTTAATTCATTATTTTGTGTAAAGAAAGGAGAGAAATGGGATTGTTTTCTTTAAAGGTCTTGTTGAAAGCTGCATCCCAGGGATGGATCCAGGTGGGGGATGGGGGTGGGAGTGCATTCCAGGGACAAATCCAGGTGGGGGTGGGAGTGCATTCCAGGGACGGATCCAGGTGGGGATGGTGGTGGGAGTGCATTCCAGGGACGGATCCAGATGGGGATGAAGGTGGGAGTGCATTCCAGGAACAGAGCCCGGTGGGGATGGGGCTGGGAGTGCATTCCAGGGACGGATCCAGGTGGGGATGGGGGTGGGAGTGCATTCCAGGGACGGATCCAGGTTGGGATGGGGATGGGAGTGCATTCCAGGGATGGATCCAGTTGGGGATGGGGCTTGGGGTGGGAGTGCATTCTAGGGATGGATCCAGGTGGGGATGGGGGTGGGAGTGCATTCCAGGGACGGATCCAGGTGGGGATGGGGGTTGGGGTGGTAGTGCATCCCAGGGATGGATCCAGGTGGGGATGGGGGTGGGAGTGCATTCCAGGGATAGATCCAGGTGGGGATGGGGGTTGGGTTGGGAGTGCATTCCAGGGATGGATCCAGGTGGGGGTTGGGGATGGGAGTGCATCCAAGGGACGGATCAAGGTGGGGGTGGGAGTTCGTCCCAGGGACAGACCCAGGTGGGGGTGGGAGTGCATCCTAGGGATGGATCCAGGTGGGGGTGGGAGTGCATCCTAGGGATGGATCCAGGTGGGGTTGGGAGTGCATCCCAGGGACAGACCCAGGTGGGGGTGGGGGTGGAAGTGCGTCCCAGGTATGGATCCAGGTGGGAGTGGGAGTGCATCTCAGGGACAGACCCAGGTGGGGATGGGGGAGGGAGTGCATCCCAGGGACAGACCCAGGTGGGGGTGGGGGTGTATAGAATTGGACTTGAAGCTTTTCTGACTAATCAGCCTCTCACGCATTGTAAGTTCGAGTCCTGGTCAGGGCAATGGCGTTATTGTGGGGAAGTCCTCAAGCTGACCTGTGGAGCGTCGGTGGTTCTACCCAGACATTTGTCTGGAGTCTTCCTCCACCAAAATAGCTATAATGAACATAACTGTAACAAAACAAACATAGCCCACCCTGTAGGTGTTTCCAGCAAGTTAATGGTCAAATTCATATCAACTTAGCTATTGATAACAAAGTATAAAAATATGTGTTATAAGCCCATAAACATTGTACTATACCCACAAACACAGGTATTCTATCAGTACATGTTGATTATATCAGGTAAAGTGTTGGACACCACCTTTGAGATAACTTTATAGGTGGTATCTGACAGTTTGTCTGGCACTCAAGATCACTCAAAATGTGTAGTCTTTCCAACTGTATAAATATCTCGATAGTGGTCTCTGCTAAAAATAGATATCTACGTCAGAGCGGATAACCCGGATATATATTGTGATCTCAAAAGTTAGTGGTCACATGGTTTTATCAGTTTTAAAATAGCCATCTCTGCAGCGTGACTCGGATAGGAAATACCCGTTTGCAACAACGAGTGGTGATTTATGTTTGACTGTTCACACAAATCTAGGACGTCAATGAATAGCATTTTGAAGGCCTTTTTCAGGTAATATTGACTTATTTGATTATTTGAGTAAATGAATTTTGGTCCAAATGGTCAAATACCACCCTTAATTTAGGTAATCTTTGCCTAGAAGAGTTTGTGGTGATATAATCTTAGATCGGAATGTATTTAATGGATTGAGTTGTAACATACCTAGCAAGTAGACACAATGGTTGTATTATATTACCTCCAGCTCTTTACAGGGATGAGTTGGCTGTAACATGGACAATAAACAATTTACATGACCTAGAAAAGTGGCAACAGGTCGAGTTTAAAGGTATGAAGGTATCCGAAATGGCCTTCTTCAGAGTATTCCCCAACCTAATCGGCAATCAGATTTTAAAAGTGATACCTGACAGTTTGCCTATATCGAATACATGGAATAATGTCTTTATGCATTCTTTGGGAAATATGGAATCATTTTTGGGTAAACTCATATTTTAGTGTTAGTAAAGACAGTTTTGAACACTTCTTTAATTGTTAGATGCCAAATTGTAAAAAAATCTATTGAAATGTTCATTCTTTCTTAAGTCTAAAAATAAGTGTGGTGTGAACTTCTGCTAAAAATTCATTAATATCGGAGCTAATTACATGAATGGTGGAATAATGTGATTTTAAAAGTATGTGGTCATTTAGGTTTTCATAGTTAAAAAAATAGCTAACTGTGCAGCATGGCTCAGTTAGAAATAACATGTAATGACAAGTTGATTGATATTCTTCCCTTTTCACAAAGATTAAAGACAGCAATAAACAATATTTCAAGGAATCTTTTTAATTTATTTGCATTTATTCAATTTTATTTGTGTTTTACCTTACAACAAACAGTCCAAACTGTTGGATACTACCTTTAAGATCTATATTATGGGTAGATGGTCTGTTTTGACGCTTGTGAACATTTATTTAAAAAAAAATTGTCCCAGAATATGCTTGAATATAGGTTGTTATGAATTGTAGTAAACAAGGATCAGTAAGAAAGGGGCTTTTCCACCGGGATTAAAACCACAGACCTCCCCAATACTAGCGGGTCACTCTACCAACTGAGCTATTTAAACCACAGACCTCCCCAATACTAGCGGGTCACTCTACCAACTGAGCTATTAAAACCACAGACCTCCCCAATACTAGCGGGTCACTCTACCAACTGAGCTATTTAAACCACAGACCTCCCCAATACTAGCGGGTCACTCTACCAACTGAGCTATTTAAACCACAGACCTCAACAATACTAGCGGGTCACTCTACCAACTGAGCTATTAAAACCACAGACCTCCCCAATACTAGCGGGTCACTCTACCAACTGAGCTATTAAAACCACAGACCTCCCCAATACTAGCGGGTCACTCTACCAACTGAGCTATTTAAACCACAGACCTCCCCAATACTAGCGGGTCACTCTACCAACTGAGCTATTAAAACCACAGACCTCCCCAATACTAGCGGGTCACTCTACCAACTGAGCTATTAAAACCACAGACCTCCCCAATACTAGCGGGTCACTCTACCAACTGAGCTATTAAAACCACAGACCTCCCCAATACTAGCGGGTCACTCTACCAACTGAGCTATTAAAACCACAGACCTCCCCAATACTAGCGGGTCACTCTACCAACTGAGCTATTAAAACCACAGACCTCCCCAATACTAGCGGGTCACTCTACCAACTGAGCTATTTAAACCACAGACCTCCCCAATACTAGCGGGTCACTCTACCAACTGAGCTATTTAAACCACAGACCTCCCCAATACTAGCGGGTCACTCTACCAACTGAGCTATTAAAACCACAGACTTCCCCAATACTAGCGGGTCACTCTACCAACTGAGCTATTAAAACCACAGACCTCCCCAATACTAGCGGGTCACTCTACCAACTGAGCTATTAAAACCACAAACCTCCCCAATACTAGCGGGTCACTCTACCAACTGAGCTATTAAAACCACAGACCTCCCCAATACTAGCGGGTCACTCTACCAACTGAGCTATTAAAACCACAGACTTCCCCAATACTAGCGGGTCACTCTACCAACTGAGCTATTAAAACCACAGACCTCCCCAATACTAGCGGGTCACTCTACCAACTGAGCTATTAAAACCACAGACCTCCCCAATACTAGCGGGTCACTCTACCAACTGAGCTATTAAAACCACAGACTTCCCCAATACTAGCGGGTCACTCTACCAACTGAGCTATTAAAACCACAGACCTCCCCAATACTAGCGGGTCACTCTACCAACTGAGCTATTAAAACCACAGACCTCCCCAATACTAGCGGGTCACTCTATCAACTGAGCTATTAAAACCACAGACCTCCCCAATACTAGCGGGTCACTCTACCAACTGAGCTATTAAAACCACAGACCTCCCCAATACTAGCGGGTCACTCTACCAACTGAGCTATTAAAACCACAGACCTCCCCAATACTGGTGGGTCGCTCTACCAACCGAGCTATAGCGGATCTGTGAACATACCACTGGTTAAACTGCTACAAAACTTTAAAGCTTTAAGGTTGTATACGAAAGTTTGGACCAAAAATATTTTCGTTAAACATCTTAATAAACTATTGTCACTAGAACAGATCTCACAAAATGCTGTTTATTGATGTCCTACACTTGTCTGAAAAGTGAACCATAAAGCCACAATCGTCATTACAAACATGTAATTCCCAATTGAGCCACACTGCTGTTAGCTTTTTTTTAAACTAAGAAAACCATGGGAATACATATGTTTTTGCTCATCCATGTCATCTGCTGTGACATGGATGTCTATTTTCGGCAGGAATCCCTATCGTTCTTATTTATAGATTTGAAAAGAATAAACATTTTAAGTGTTGGTTAATGAGTTTTACTGCCCTAAAATTAAGATACAGTTTAAAATCGTCAAAGCTTAGACTAAAGTATGATTGTTTCTGCAGAAATTATGTACAAATACCCCAAACAGAGACCAGGTATTGTTACATATATTAGATATAGGCAAACTGTCGGATACCACTTCTAACCCTTATTATCAAACATTTGGATAGTCGAGAAGATTTGATGTGACATCTCTTGTTTCTACATGTTACTGACCAGCTGCAATAGCTCAGGTGGTAGAGCGTCAGCTTGTGGATCAGGAGGTCGCGGGTTCGAACCCTGGTGGGGTCAAGTCAAAGATTTTAAAGTTGGAAGTAGTGGCTTCCCTCCTAACGCTCGGGGCTAAGGGGACAGCAGAAGTTATGAACAAATACACCAAACAGAGGTCAGATATTGTTACATATATTAGATATACGCAAACTGTCGGATACCATCTTTAAATTAAAGTTATATATGGTTTCATAATCAAAATTGTTGCATAAACCTTTTCAGATATATCATATAGCATATATAATCACTGTTTATCCATAGCTGTTAGCTTTATTTCAAATGAGTCAATTAAAAAAAATCATAAAGTTTATAAAATATTTTAGCACAGGGGAAGCGTAAAAGATTTTAAATTACTTTGTCAAATCCTGAAATGTTCTGATCAGCTTAATAAGCATTCTTATTATCCCATGACCCCCATTTTCTTTTTGTCCATGACCCTTAATTCGTAAAGAACAATGGCGGAGGAATGAAGCCCGGTTGAAAGATAGGGAGGCCAGCTTTGACTTATTTGGAAAGAAAAAGTAAGATCGTTAACTCGTACGATGGAACGGAACAAATCTAATCTAGAATTCTTCTTGGGTCGGAAAAACACCGACAACACTGTTTACTTAAGGCGTGTTTAATGGAAATCCCCTGACATGACATTACTGGCTGTGATTATGATACGGTGATGGAAGCGAAAGAAAGGTTTTAATTATTTATGTATTTTGCTTAGTTAGATGAATAAACTTAATATTTTACTCGTTTTGAGCATTTAAACATTCACACTAGCAGATCATATAGGCTAACACACTGTATTTGAAGAAAGGAAAAGGTCCATTCTAAATGAAACAATTGCTGACTAATATAGCATTTATATGTTTGAATCATTTTGCTTCTGAATATCAGGAACAATATCATGCATCACATAAAATTCACAGCATGCCTATACACAGTGAAGGCAGCACTATATCTGCTTCAAGTGGACACCGTCTCCAGATTACTGAAATACTGTTGGTGGGACGATAAACATAGTGAAGGCAGCACTATATCTGCTTCAAGTAGACACCGTCTCCAGATTACTGAAATACTGTTGGTGGGACGATAAACATAGTGAAGGCAGCACTATATCTGCTTCAAGTGGACACCGTCTCCAGATAACTGAAATACTGTTGGTGGGACGATAAACATAGTGAAGGCAGCACTATATCTGCTTCAAGTGGACACCGTCTCCAGATTACTGAAATACTGTTGGTGGGACGATAAACACAGTGAAGGCAGCACTATATCTGCTTCAAGTGGACACCGTCTCCAGATTACTGAAATACTGTTGGTGGGACGATAAACACAGTGAAGGCAGCACTATATCTGCTTCAAGTGGACACCGCCTCCAGATAACTAATATACAGTTGGTTGGGACGATAAACACAGTGAAGGCAGCACTATCTCTGCTTCAAGTGGACACCGTCTCCAGATAACTGAAATACTGTTGGTGGGACGATAAACATAGTGAAGGCAGCACTATATCTGCTACAAGTGGACTCCGTCTCCAGATAACTGAAATACTGTTAGTAAAGAAACAAACAAACAATTCAGCGACTCTACCACTATACCATGGGTCAGCAACCCTACCACTATACCATGGGTCAGCAACCCTACCACTATACCCTGGGTCAGCAACCCTACCACAATACCATGGGTCAGCAACTCTACCACTATACCATGGGTCAGCAACCCTACCACAATACCATGGGTCAGCAACTCTACCACTATACCATGGGTCAGCAACTCTAACACGTTACCATGGGTCAGCAACTCTACCACTATACCATGGGTCAGCAACTCTACCACTATACCATGGGTCAGCAACTCTACCAATATGCCATGGGTCAGCAACCCTACCACTATACCATGGGTCAGCAACTCTACCACTATACCATGGGTCAGCAACTCTACCACTATACCATGGGTCAGCAACTCTTCCACTATACCATGGGTCAGCAACCCTACCACTATACCATGGGTCAGCAACTCTACCACTATACCATGGGTCAGCAACCCTTCCACTATACCATGGGTCAGCAACTCTACCACTATGCCATGGGTCAGCAACCCTACCACTATACCATGGGTCAGCAACTCTACCACTATACCATGGGTCAGCAACCCTACCACTATACCATGGGTTAGCAACTCTACCACTATACCATGGGTCAGCAACTCTACCACTATACCATGGGTCAGCAACCCTACCACTATACCATGGGTTAGCAACCCTACCACTATACCATGGGTTATCAACTCTACCACTATACCATGGGTCAGCAACTCTACCACTATAACATGGGTCAGCAACTCTACCACTATACCCTGGGTCAGCAACTCTCCATTATACCATGGGTCAGCAACTCTACCACTATACCATGGGTCAATAACCCTTCCACTATACCATGGGTCAGCGACTCTACCACTATACCATGGGTCAGCAACTCTACCACTATACCATGGGTCAGCGACTCTACCACTATACCATGGGTCAGCAACTCTACCACTATACCATGGGTCAGCAACTCTACCACTATACCATGGGTCAGCGACTCTACCACTATACCATGGGTCAGCGACTCTACCACTATACCATGGGTCAGCAACTCTACCACTATACCATGGGTCAGCAACTCTACCACTATATTATGGGTCAGCAACTATACCATGGGTCAGCAACTCTACAACTATACCATGGGTCAGCAACTCTACCACTATACCATGGGTCAGCAACCCTACCACTATACCATGGGTCAGCAACTCTACCACTATACCATGGGTCAGCAACCCTTCCACTATACCATGGGTCAGCAACTCTACCACTATACCATGGGTCAGCAACTCTACTTCTATACCATGGGCCATCAACCCTTCCACTATACCATGGGTCAGCAACTCTACTACTATACCATGGGTCATCAACCCTTCCACTATACCATGGGTCAGCAACTCTACCACTATACCATGGGTCAGCAACTCTACCACTATACCATGGGTCAGCGACTCTACCACTATACCATATATATTCTTGATTTGTCCCTGAAATGCACTGATAAGAGTCATTAAGAATGTTTTTTAGTTTTAGAAGGTTTGCAAGTCTACTATTCCCACTGTGATAGTTACTGAGGTAATACCCCAGTGATTGATTTTAATCGTATTTATTTTTTATTATTTTGCCTCCCTGGGTCATGCAACCAATACAAAGGAGTGCAATGGAAATAAGTGTTTGTACTTTATTGCATTGTTCTTGGTATTTGAAGCATTCCATGGTTATTTCTGCCTCTAAATTTATTATTGTTATTTTTAGTAATATCTAAAAAAAAATATTTATTTTTTGTTCACGTTTATGTGTTAACTATTGTATGTTTCTTACGCAGAAATCAATCTATCTACTGGTATCTAAGGCCCGTATTCATCAACCATTCTTAAGTAGGAATTGCTCAAGTCATGGATTTCAATCCACAATATCTTCATTATGTATTTAGCTACATGTCTGTATTTTTGCATGACACTTTAACTTTGCTACTTTCAGCTTAAAATCAAATTGGTGCTTCATAAATAAGCTTATTTTTGTTGGTATGGAAAACTGTGACTTGGGCTTAAGTCATGACTTAGGCTTAACAATGGTTAGTGAGTATGGGCCTAAGTAAGGAGGCCCATGGTACAGGTATATATGGACAGGTATAGGCAGTAAATACCACAGGATCTGAGTGGACAACCCTTTATATCATTGCCTTGATAAAGGGGTTCATAGCAAGTTCATGTGTACTGTATAGCAGTATCCACTAAAAGTGAATATATGATCGTTTTCTGTGATCTAAAAGCAGTAACATGTCTGGGGTTTTGTAGTTGCCATTGTTTGCTGTAGATTAAGCATCAACTACCCAATGGTGAGGTCAGAGGTTTTATCCTAGGCCAAGACACTACTAAAAAACTTAATTTAAATATATACTACGGGAAAAAAGAAATGCAACTTTTAAATTAATAAATTAAATTTTGTTTTAACTGTACAAAACCTCTGGTAAAATAGGAGTCACAATTGCTAGGGAATATGATACGCTTAACAGTGTCCAAGAAAAGCATGCACAGAGCGCACCAGAAGCAGAATTTTGAAATGATCGTGCTGCACTTGCAGCGCTACTTTCTTCATAAAATAATTGTGTATAGATTGGAAGTATTGTTTCTTTTTTCCCCTAGTTTAGTAACTAAATACAGTAGCCTATCTCTAAGATCCAATTAAGGGCAAGTTACTTAAAATGATTGACTGGGCCTCTGTTTTGTTTTCCTTATAAGGTTTATCGTCCCACTAACAATATTTCAAGTATTTGGAAACAATGTCCACTTGAAGCTGATAATGTCCTGCCTTTACTGTGTATAGCATGCTGAAACATGTGGCATGATGCCATATCTAGACATACTATCCTGACACTTGGCCAACCAGTCCTGGATCTACCCTTATATTTGCTTGAGTGTTGGCCAGGGAGCTAAACAACTGCTTTTTTAACGACTTGATATGTAGCATCCTTGGATTGAACCTGAGGCCTCCCGTACCTAGAACTGACGCTCTACTGATTGCGTTACCATGTCCAGTTTAAATAATTGATATATTCAAAATAAAACAAATGGCAACCTGTATTTCTGCAACTGTCCTATGACCATGGGCTATTATTTCAATATCAATGGCCTGAGCTTGATCTTTTCAAAATTAACTTTATAATAATTTTACATCCCCTTGCAATGAAGAAATACAGTGTAGACTCCAGCGAATATTTCGCTGGATCCGTTATCGCTGTCTGTGCCTTGTTAAGTTCCAGCTCATACTATCCTGATACCGGGCCAACCAGTCCTAGAACTTCCTTAATATTGCATTTAAATAACACAACAGTTGTATTCTCAGTCTCAGGAAAAACATCAAATATCCCAAGAAATCCCATGTTATTTTACACAATATCCATATATATATTACTGTACATTTTTAATATGCCTAAGGTGACTTATAAGCCCATTGGGCTTGGTGTCCCTTGTATTTCTCATATATTGTTGTACCTATTTTCTATGTTGTACACAAGTCACTATAATATACTATTATCTTTTTAGCTTGAATGCTATCAATGGAGCTATACCACTATGATTTTTAACAACTTTGGAAAGTTGCGACCCAGAGGTTGAGCCGGGAGTTGAGCCTAAGGCTTCCCGCACTTGGAGCCAATGCTAATTGGTTTAGAACCCCTTGCTAACACACTGAGTACTATTGCTTAGAGATTAAGGCTCTACAACTTGCCCAGGTCCAGGTTCAAGTGAGCATGGTAGGATGTTACAGTAAAGGCATCATTAAATCTGATTACTTAATTCTGTTTATCGTATGCCTAAGTTATTATAATGGGTTGGCAGGTCAAACCAACCATAAAGCAAGCACTAACAGTCTCAAATCACTCCAAAAAAACAACACATGCATGCACAACAGTGTACAATCATGTACAATCAAGTTCAGTCATATGCAATCATGTGCACTCATGTAAGTCATACAATCATGTACAGTTGTATACATATCATCTACAATCATGTACAATAATATGCTATCAAGTGCAATCATATACAATAATATATGATCTAGTACAATCATGTACTCTCATGTACAACCACATACAATCATCACAATCACATATCATGTTCAAACATGAACAATAATATATACAATCAAGTACAATAATGTTCAATCACATACAGTCATATACAATCATCTACAGTCACATACATATAATGTACAATAATGCACAATCATGTACACTAATATACAAGCAAGTATAATATTGGTCAATTATGTACAGTCATCTACATATCATCTACAATCATGTACAATAATACATGACTGAGTGCAATCATGTACTATCATGTACAATTATATACAATCAAGTATAATAATGTTCAATCGCATAAAGTAATAAACAATCATGTACATTAACATACGTATAATGTACAACAATGTTCATTCACATACAGTCATATACAATAATGGACTATCATGTACACTAATATACAATCAAGTACAAGTATGTACAATCACATACAATCATGTACAACTCATACAATCAAGTACAATCATGTAAATCATATACAATCAAGTACAAGTATGTACAATCACATACAATCATGTACAATAGTGTGTAAAAAAAGAAGCTGCCTAGAAGCCGACATATTAAGATTTCCCTCAGGCTTTGTGTTAATTGCTTCCTGAATCCTGGATAATTGCTGAGACCATGGAGATGTTGGTTGCAGAATGACAGCAACATTAATATCCCGCAGCAGCATTTTATAACCCGTATTATTGCTACCAATAATTATAAGTTATTTGGTCCAACTGCATCTACAAGTGACTAGGTATAATATACGTGATTTGGCTACAAACGGTGCACATTCTGATCAAAACGCTCTTACAGAGAGCTGGGCGATGTGAGATATACCAAATGTCAATTCTTGCTTACGTTTAAGCTGGCAGGTTAAGAACAATTCTGCCTGCTTGATTTCTTGAAAATTCTTGCATATTTAACCCATTCCTGCATATATACGCAATATTACACCTTTTCAAACCATTCACAATCATTAGCAGAATCTGCATGACTGAGGGTTTATGTGTAGACTGGTTAAGCCTTAAATCTTTTATAACAAGTTAAACATGCATTTATTAAAATCCCTTTATCTCTTTTGGGATTCGCCGGCATTTTTTCCGATACTGCGCAGCGACATTTCTATCATTATAGCACAGGGGCACTTATGAGGTGCCCAGGGACTGAAACCGGCCGGTCCATTATACTGACACCGACGAGTCAGGCGTAATGCTGTCCCCTAAGCCCCGAGCGTTAGGAGGGAAGCCAGTACTACCAACTTTAAAGTCTTTGGTTTGACCCGGCCGGGGTTCGAACCCACGACCTCCCGATCCGCAAGCCGACGCTCTACCACCTGAGCTATTGCGGCCGGTCCCTTTATCTCTTTTAAAGAAAAACAACAAAGTCAAGTGAATTTTCAAAATTATAGATGAACTTTGAATGAAAGGGTTAAGTGTTATAATAAGAATACAATTCAAATGTCATGGAATAATCATGGGTGAAAGTTTTCAGGATTATGCGTGATTTTAGGATTCTGTGTGTCTGAAAATGGTAAATTTTCTTTATTTTCCCTATATAAATTGACACATTTTCAGAATTTCAGGATTTTCATAATTTCTAACCTTCGCCCATGATTAATTTATTTTCCAACAACATGTACAAACAGGAAACCAGTCTTTATCATCGAAAATTCAGGAATATAAAAAAAAAAAATTGGCACTTGATTTCAACTTTTATAGTTTTTGTGCAATTCTGTTAGCAGTTATGAAGAAAAAAGGACCTAATAAGTTTCTAGAGGTCATCTTGGGTTGACATCATAGTATAATTTTTAATTTTATTTTACTTTATTATCTATCCCATAAAATCATGTATACTTTATTGTTAAGAATGTGTCTATCTTTGCTTTATGATTTATTTTTATTTGCATATCGTTACATAATAAAATTGTTCAATTAATGTTCCATCTTTAGTATGGACGCATTTTGTTTTTGTTGATACTATATTGCTAGGTCAGCAGAATACTGTCCTAATTTAAGTCAACTGTATTTTATCTACAAACAAAAATTTTTTTTATCTTTTTAACAAAGATTAAATCATTCTTTTCACACATGCAAGAAAACATGGGTTTTTCTTTAACACAAGGTAAAAAAAAGAAATGTTTCATTTCACTTTTAAAATAGATTTTCTTACTTTTTTGTAAAATATGAAAAACCTAGTTAGAATTGTCTTCATTGATCGATAAATGCTTTACACAATGACGCTCTACCGATTGCACTACCAGGTCCAGAACAGTGGTAAGATGTAGGCTTTAAATGGGATGTAGTTATTACAGCAGGCCAAGCATTTCCATTTTGGTATGGGACCTGGTAGCACAATCGGTAGAGCATCGGCTCCAGGTATGGGAGGCCCTGGGTTCGAACCTGGGCCGCGACATACCAAAGTTGTTAAAAATGGTAGTGGTATAGCTCCCTTGCTTACACTCAAGCAAATGTAAGGGCAGTTCCACAACTGGTTGGCCCGGTGTCAGGATAATGTGACTGAGTGTGGTATCATGCCAGGTGTTCACACCATGCTATACACAGTGAAGACATCACTATATCTGCTTCAAGTGGACACCGTCTGCATATAACTGAAATACTGTTGGTGGGATGATAAACCAAACAAACAAACATTTTAATTTTGTTTGTCTTTTATTTACTTGGCAACTCACTTTGTCTTATAATCACAATGCATGCATCCTGCCTGGTGATAGCAGCAAAATTGTCTTACGACTCACAGTCCTAGCAAACCATAACTTGAAAAAACTCTCGGCACAGAGTGGGATTTGAACTCGGGCCAACTGAGTGAGAAGCCCACACTGTCACCATTGAGCTAAAAAGTCAACTTCTAAATGTAGTTTTTGGTATATGGTATAAACAGATGCACTAAAAGCTATACATATTGAGCGAGTGCCTGTAACAATTGAAATTGAGCAAACAAACGTGGTAGATTGAGCACAGGCCTGTACAAAATATCTGGGTTTAATGTAACCCTTTACTTGCTGGAAATGACATCCACCCATTGGCATAAAACATATCTAAAAGTATTCCCGATAAGTAAATGGTTAAATGCTAGTGTTATAGCTGAACACACATGGTATTTTTATTCACCATAAACAAGTACCTTCATGTTTAGAAACTTTGATGGAGTTAAGGTGTCTGTTTTTATCATCCATATCATATAACAAAGATTGTTCTTTCTGATAAAGTTGTAAAAAACATAATTTACACCACCAATTGAATCTCCTTATATCAGGGTAACTACAAACCTTGTGTAAACTTTGTCAAAACTCTCGTTATGAGGGGTACAGCTTCCGCCCAAACCTTTTATTTCTCCTCCAAACCCTTAATACTTGTAACTCAATAGAATCGTCTCGGCATGACAATTTCAATGAGTACCCACACTTTAAGGTTTGGTTGAGAATTATGGGATATAGGGAGTTATACTAACTTCTTTATTTCTCCTCCAAACCCTTTATACCTGGTACTCATTAGAATCGTCTCGGCATGATAATTTCAATAAGTACCCACACTATAAGGTTTGGTTGATAATTATGGGATATAGGGAGTTATACTAACTCCTTTATTTCTCCTCCAAACCCTTTATACCCGATACTCATTAGAATCATCTCGGCATGACAATTTCAATAAGTACCCACACGATAAGGTTTATTTGAGAATTATGGGATACATGGCAACATAAAGTAAGATTTATGCCTCTTTCCTGAAGCTCTTGCAGCCTTTTAGTGACATTATAAAACAATCCTGAGCCACTAACTATAGTGCCTCCAATCTTTGGGACAAACATTAGTCGTGTTGTCGAGTTGGTTTAAGTAATTGTCATGAGTTAAATAGTTTCCCACTCATTTGTTTTATGTTACTGGACTGTTGCTGCATGATGATGAATGAACATCATGTTTTACAGTTTCATGAAATTTATGAAATTTATGAAATTTAAACAGGATTGTATGAGGGGCCCGTGGTAGAGTTGCAGAATTCCTCTGACTGCTCTCTTCTCACCGCCTGGGCTTGAGTCCCAGATGGAGTGAACTTAATGTTGGAAGGTCTTACAGATGACCTGCAGCGTGCGGCTGATTCAACCCAGACTTCTACTACAACATTTTGCACTTAATATGCTTTTTGCCACAGCCATGGCCTAATTTTCATCAATCTTGGTCACATGGTCTGCATGAAGTCTTGGACGAATTCTAAACTGGGTCCTGTTGGCTCAAAAAGTCGGTCACTTGGCCAAACTTTAAAAAAACCCCATATAAATACCCAAGTGGGTGCATTTATGGCCTCCTGTCACTAAACTTGGTCAGAGTGTTTGCCAGACTTCTTAAGTCCTTGTTTAAAGATTGTATCCAACAGTTTAATAATGTCTTATAAAAAGTAACAATATCTGGCCTCTGTTTGGGGTATTTGTACATAATTTCTGCAGAAAAATCATACTTTAGTCTAAACTTTGATGATTTTCAAGAGTATCTCAATTTGAGGGCAGTAAAACTAGTTAATTAAAACTTAAATGTTCATTCTTTTCAAATCTATAAATAAGAACGATTGGGATTCCTGCTAAAAATAGACATCGACCTCACAGTGGATGACGTGAATGAGCTAAAAAAATAAGTGGTCACATGGTTTTCTTAGTTTAACAATAGCTAACTGTGCAGGGTGGCTCAGATAGGAAATACATGTTTGAAATGACGAGCGTGGCATTATGGTTCACGTTTCAGACAGGTGTAGGGCATCAATAAACAGTATTTTGCGAGATCTACTCAGGTAACAATGATTTATTATTATACAGTCAAACCTGTATTAAAAGACCACCCTCGGGACAGGGCAAAAGTGGTCTCTTAAGACAGGTGGTCTCTTAATGCAGCCTGTTTACTTTTTGTGAGAACCACACATGAAATTTACAAATTGTGTTGTATAAGCAAAAAGTAGAGAAAACAATAACATCAATATATTTTATTAGTGTAACAGAACAGTAAGGCATGTAAAGGTCAACTGATGTCTATAAAAAATAAATAAATCATAAATATGTTTATCAAATATTATGTTTGTGCAGTTTGTATTGTGTACATTCCTCCTGGATTTTCACAGTCAGTTTGTATTTTGTGCTAAATCTTGTAATAAAATTAGTATGTAATTAAGATATACACTACATTGTACATGTTATCAAATTGCAAAGGTGGGCGTTTATTACATTACAATTACATAACAAATATGATCGGGCGGCTTTGAAGTGGTCGCATAGAGCAGATGGTCGCCGGTAAGGGGTGGTCGCATGGTCAGGTTTGACTGTATTTAATGAAATATTTTTGGTCCAAACTGTCCGATACCACCATTAAGGAGATGGCATGTTTAGAAAAAAACAAAATTAAAAATTACATTTTGCAGATAACTGAGCATGCTATCATTAACTTATAATCATTTAAGTAACCAAGAATTTATGTTCTTTTATTTCAGTGCCTTGGAATGCGGACCCAGAATTTGAGGTCTTGTGAATATTGGCCCTGATACGGACGCTGATAATTGTAATAAATCGATTTAACATAAAGAACAAAAAGTTTCAAATCCTACAACATTGTGTCTATAAATAACTATGTATTATACACAGAGCCTTAAGATGGAATGACAATGGAAATAACGAAGGACAACTAAATGACAAGTGATTTAAGTCTCAAGAAAGTGACTTGTTTGATCGTTTGAAAGATGAAGCAACATAAAATAGGGATGGTATAGATGCATATATCTGTAATTGGATCATTAAACATCAACTGATTTCAATTATTGGGATGTGTTTTTCCCACGATTGATATGCAAAAGAAGATAAGGACAGATGGATTGTACATATGAGATCTGGACCAAACTAGTTCACTATATCAATTTGGAAGGCAGCTATTTCATTAGTTTTAAGAAGTAGCAAAATTAATTAGAGACAGTGGAACATCTTATTTATCATCGAGGATGATGACAGAATTGTTTTTCTGGAGTTTATGTGCATTAGTATTGCTACTTTATGTTTCCACGGCAACCATAGAGCCCCTGGACAGTTGCGCCGTTCTGGTCAATGGTCAGTTGATCAACTTGCAGCCATTGGGGGAAGGACTTCCTCTTGGGTACGTTTCTGTTTGTTTTCTTTGTTTCTGTTTTCATATATGTGTTTTACTTACTGAGACACAAATTAGTTATATTAGTATATTTGGTAGAGGAAAGCCGAAGATGGCTTTTAATAGTAAAACCAGTGCAATGTGGCAGATCAGCTTAATAACCTACTCATCATTTTAAATTTGATCAAGGTTCAAGCTCACCTGGTAAAGAGTAAGGGTGCGATTCGTCATAAAACTTAAAATCAATTAAGAAACGTTCTTAAATTTCGGTCTTACGATCACTCCTAAGTGCATTTCAGCAAACTGTCATAACTGCGACATCGGACTTTGTAGCGCAATCGGTAGAGCGTCGGCTCCAGGTACAGGAGGCCCCGGGTTCGATCCTGGGCCGCGACATAACAAAGTCGTAAAAGATGGTAGTGGTATAGCTTCCTTGCTAACGCTCAATAAAATAAGGGTAGTTCCATGACTGGTTCGCCCGTGGTCAGGATAATGTGACTGGGTGTGGTATCATGCCGGGTGTTCACGGCATGCTATACACAGTGAAGGCAGCACTATATCTGCTTCAAGTGGACACCATCTCCACATGACTGAAATACTGTTGGTGTGACGATAAACCCAATAAACATAAGCATAAAACATAACTGCGATTCGTAGCAAATTGTTCAACAGCATTCTTAAGATTTAAGAGCGATTTCACTCTGAGAGCAATTTCTGAAATATTAATGAAATGGTCTTAAGAAGGAAAACCATTCTTAAGAGAAAAAAAAAACGATCCTAAGATTTATGATGAAACGGACCCTAAATATGTTGGCTTTTTTGCTGCACAGTTATTGGTATTATAGAGATGCTAAACCTTTTTGGTTGAGGAAGACCTCGGACAGACATGGATAAAACAACTGGCACTCTTCATTGTGTTATTTTTTAAAGTCCATTGCAATCAAGATTAAATAATGTCAATATTT
Source organism: Sinonovacula constricta (assembly GCA_007844125.1). NCBI lineage: Eukaryota > Metazoa > Mollusca > Bivalvia > Cardiida > Solecurtidae > Sinonovacula > Sinonovacula constricta. The sequence goes on from CM017566.1 coordinate 51,930,760, forward strand.
AACAAAATGGAGGATGCATTTTTAACAAATGTATCAGCTTTTTTAAGTTACATTATGATTGTTAAAGTGTATTTTTGCAAAATTTCTGACAAAATGCAGACAGCAGATTATATTTAAGTCTTACTTCTCTATGTCAAGGCAGAAGTATATGTGATGCAACTTTGACATTCTCTTTGGAAGATCACCTTCTGATTGTCTTTATTATGTATTATGTGAGAGTTTTATATTTATGGCATTTGTTGGAAGACAAACAGATAAACATAATACAATTTCATGACCAGATCTGGTAGCACAATAGGTTGAGCATCGGCTTCAGGCAATGGAAGCTCCAGGTTCGATCCTAGGCCGCGACATACCAATGTCATTCAAAATGGTAGTGGTATAGCTCCCTTGCTAATTATTAAGCAAATATTGGTGTTCATGCCAGGTGTTCATGCCATACTATGCACATTGAAGGCAGCACTATATCTGCTTCAAGGGAACACTGTCTCCATAAAACTGAAATACTGTTGGTGGGACAACAAACCTAATAAACAAACAAACAACTTCATGATTAAGCACATGCAGGTGTATGCATGTTTACACCTCAGGTAGTTCTAGGTCTTTACCTGCATTTATTGACAGTATACCTGGTAGGAACTGTAAACCAAAAATAGTAAAAACTGTTCATCTATGGAAGAGATGCAACCGACAAAGATATACATGATTTGAATAGCGTAAGTGGGCTTGGGCCAAGCGACAAAGATATGCATCATTTGAATAGCTTAAGTGGACTGGCGCCAAGTGACAAAGATATACATGATTTGAATAGCGTAAGTGGACTGGGGCCAAGTGACAAAGATATACATGATTTGAATAGCGTAAGTCGACTGGGACCAAGCGACAAAGATATACATGATGTGAATAGCGTAAGTAGACTGGGGCCAAGCGACAAAGATATACATGATTTGAATAGCGTAAGTGGACTGGGGCCAAGTGACAAAGATATACATGATTTGAATAGCGTAAGTGGACTGGGGCCAAGTGACAAAGATATACATGATTTGAATAGCGTAAGTGGACTGGGGCCAAGTGATAAAGATATACATGATTTGAATAGTGTAAGTGGACTGGGGCCAAGTGACAAAGATATACATGATTTGAATAGCGTAAGTGGACTGGGGCCAAGTGACAAAGATATACATGATGTGAATAGCGTAAGTAGACTGGGGCCAAGCGACAAAGATATACATGATTTGAATAGCGTAATTGGACTGGGGCCAAGCGACAAAGATATACATGATTTGAATAGTGTAAGTGGACTGGGGCCAAGTGATAAAGATATACATGATTTGAATAGCGTAATTGGACTGGGGCCAAGCGACAAAGATATACATGATGTGAATAGCGTAAGTAGACTGGGGCCAAGCGACAAAGATATACATGATTTGAATAGCGTAATTGGACTGGGGCCAAGCGACAAAGATATACATGATTTGAATAGCGTAATTGGACTGGGGCCAAGCGACAAAGATATACATGATTTGAATAGCGTAATTGGACTGGGGCCAAGCGACAAAGATATACATGATTTGAATAGCGTAAGTAGACTGGCGCCAAGTGACAAAGATATACATGATTTGAATAGCGTAAGTGGACTGGGGCCAAGTGACAAAGATATACATGATTTGAATAGCGTAAGTGGACTGGGACCAAGTGACAAAGATATACATGATTTGAATAGCGTAAGTGGACTGGGACCAAGCGACAAAGATATACATGATTTGAATAGCGTAAGTGGACTGGGGCCAAGCGACAAAGAAACACAAGATTATATCGTAAGTGGACTGGGACCAAGGCTTTATATACTGTGCTGGAAGGTTAAGTAAGAAAGGTAGCAGGAAACATCATTGAAGTCAAGAAATAAAATCCTGCAGTAATTAAAATATTGAGATGTTGCATTAATGACAGTAATGATGCTGCAATAATAAAAGTAATTTTGTTGCACTCATAAAAGTAATCAATGTTACATTAGTTAAAAAAAACAACAACATACCAACAACTAACTATATTTAAGGCTGTTGCATTAATAAAAGTAAGGACGTTGCATTAACAACGTAGTAGTGTGTTGTTGCAGTAATAACAGTAGTATTATCATTTTATTAAGCGATGGCTTAATTTTCGCGTATTTCGCGCTCAGGCCAGGGCGCGAATTTAAAACCTTAGCTAATATTGATAACAAGTCAGTCAATTATCGATTATAATAATGTTTTTATTATTATTATTATTTGCGCAAATTTACGTCTGCGCGAAACAGTTTTTCTGTGATTGCGCGAAATTACGTGCCAGCGAAATTAAATGATACCACAGTATTACTGATACCTATTGCATGGAAATGTCATAAATGTCCACATCATCATAGAGGGACGGGAAAGGATGAAAAGAAGGAGAATTGTTGTAATGTACATAATGAATAGTTGCATTAATGCAATAATGTACGTAATGAATAATTGCCTTAATGCAATAATGTACCTAATGAATAATTGCATTAATGCAATAATGTACAAAATGAATAATTGCATTAATGCAATAATGTACATAATGAATAATTGCATTAATGCAATAATGTACATAATGAATAATTGCATTTATGCAATAATGAACATAATGAATAATTGCATTAATGCAATAATGTACATACCGGTAATGAATAATTGCATTAATGCAATCATGTGCATAATGAATAATTGCATTAATGCAATAATGTACATAATGAATAATTGCATGAATGCAATAATGTACATAATGAATAATTGCATTAATGCAATAATGTACATAATGAATAATTGCATTAATGCAATCATGTACATAACGAATAATTGCATTAATGCAATTAACAAGATGTGTTATAATGAAGATTAAATATTTACTTTGCATTATATATTGATTTTTCTATTAAAGAGAAGTTGCAATAAACTACAAGATGTATTACACTGTTTATAGAAAATGAGATGTCCAAATGAAAGTAATGCGAGATTGCAGTAATAAAACTATAAAAATTGTAATAATTAAAGTAATAAGTCATTGTTTAAGGGATGCATCGTTTGTCTGTCTAATATATCTGGTTGTTAATTCTCAGGTTGACGTCCCAGTTCGGAGCGGGTAACAATGTTTGGAACTACACCTACAGACCCTGTTTCACCTTCAACATGCCGCATGACCCATCCCAAGGGTTCGGTGATGACTGTCAATCCGTGGCTGTAAGTATCGCAAGTGGTTCATTGGAGCACAGGTGTGGCTTTGTTGAAGACGAAGTATGGGACCTTGTCCAATGGTATGGTCCAGGGGGGCTGGAAATTAAATGTGGTTTCCAATAGTTTGTCTATATCCTAAAACATGTAAAAACACCAGACGCAATAGCTCTGTTGTTAGAGCATGGGCTTGCAGATCAGGAGGTCGTGGGTTCAAACCCCGGCCGGGTCAAACCAAAGACTTTTAAGCTGGTAGTAGTGGCTTCCCTCCTAATGCTCGGGGGCTAAGGGGACAGCATTAAGCCTGACTCGTCGGTGTCAGTATAATGGACAGGCCGGGGTCAGTCCCTGGGCACCTCATAAGCGCCCCTGTGCTATAATGATAGAAATGTCGCTGCACAGTATCGGCAAAAATGCCGTCAAATCCCATGTAAAAACATCTTTCCCCAGTACTTGTGCATACTTACTGCATTAACTTTAGATAAAGTAAAATCTGTTTATTACATTATTTCAATTTTTAGACAGTAAAAATGGTGAAATATATTGCTTTAAATGTTCACTTTTATTTTAAAATATATCAGCATGACTCAGATATAAACAGTTTTCAGAGCTGATTAGCTGGTTAGCATTTTATGTGATCTCAACATTTAAATCTTTTGAAAGACTCCATATTTATATATGAGCTAGAAGTCTCTGATGATAATTTAGCTGTCATTGTCATTTAACAGTTCGTCTTTCTTTCGTGGGTGCGAAAGCCGATTTCACAAAAAATAAACAAAAATTATCAATTATGGAAGTGTCTAAGCCACGTAAACAAACATGGGCATAATGAGAGTTTAGATTTATATATATTTTTTAATATTTACAGTTCTGTAAGTACGGAAGCGAGGGATCTCGGCAATATTATTATTCCATGGGTTTACAAGAGAGCATCAAGTTTCTTGTGGATGTTGAACAGTTCGAAAGTGAAAAGGTCTCCAGCGTGAAGATTGTCTTAGAGGGAAACCAGTAAGATTTTGTCATATCATGAAATACGTATATTTTTATATCCCAGTCAGTCTTTTTTTTGCCGACTGACCATTCCAAGGCGGCAACTGTTTGATTTGCTCTTTTTGTTAAATGACTCATCACAGATTTGTTCTTACTTTTACATTTGGCTTGCATGTGAATGCCTTCGTCCTGTGCCTTTTCGAATTTTGGTATATGTTGCAATGCTCATAGGGCTTTGTCATATATACTTAATGATTTATTATAATCATACCTCTTTTGCATATCCCAGGATACCATTCTTTTATGCATGCCGACAAATAATCTGGATTATCTCAGTGATTAATATTAGAAAGTGTTACTCTCTTTTTTTGGTCAGATTACCAGGTAATATAACCAAACATCACACTCTTTGGGGCCTGTAATACATTTTTAGGTCTAATGTTTTCCTTTAAAGATGGTATCCAACAGTTTGTCTTCATCAAATACATGTTTACCTGGATTGGAAGAAAATGGGGCATACTTTCTGCAAAAAGTCAAACCTAAGTTTAAAAAAAGATTACTTTGAACATTGTCAAAATCGTGAGACAGTAGAAATCATGAACTAAGTATATATGCCCATTTTTTCTAAACCTATCAATAAACATGATTTTGATTCCTGCTAAAAATAGAAATCGATGTCAGAGCAGATTACCTGAATAATTATATAAAGTTACAGGGTCACGTGGTTTTCTTAGTTTAAAAATAGCTAACTGTGCAGTTTGGCTTAGATCGGAAATACCTATTACTAATGACAAGTGATGTGCTGTGCTTCACTTTTCACATAGATTTGGGCAGGTGCGTTTCTCCCATTGCATACTTTACGCACGTGCGTAACCTCCGCTCGAAAAATCAAAAATCTAAAAGTACCAATCACACTAAGAAAGTCAAAGCTTAACCCGGGTTAGGAATGCTATACTTTATTTCCATAGTTTCTATGTTATAAAATCTTATTACTACACCAATCAAGTTGAAAAGGTTTAAAATGACTAAACTTTAAACACGTCAGGATTTTAGTTGTTCATATTTTGCATTAAGTTCCTTGCATGTCCGCATTTTACATGTTATTCATAAAAAAGAATTTTTTCAAAAGTATTATTTCAAAGGTTATTTCCCTTGTAATTGTGTGTAACTTCAAAAACGGCCCAGATACGCGTCTGGATTTAGGACTTCAATAATCAGCATTTTGTGAGATCTTTTCAGGCAACAATACTTTTTTTGGTTCTTTGAGATAATAAAAACTAGTCCAAACTGTCGGATACCATTTTTAATGTTGGCAAATAAAGGCTGATATCATTATGAGGCAGGAGTGGGAAGAATCAAACAAATGTGGAAAAAGTCATCCAACCGACCGGCAGTATGTCACTGGGTTCTGCCCGGGGCTTCCTCCTGTGATGATATTTGCTATTGTGAACATAAAATGTCTAAACAAGGTCAAATAAAGTGACACAATATATTGACACCCATAATTCTTAAACTTTGAGTGGACATTGGTAATGGCAAGTAAATGACCCTTATTAATTTTGGGATCACCAGGTCAAAGGTCCAGGTCACAATGACCTTCAATAGAATTCTTCCAAATACTTAAATCAGCAATTATATGAAATCAGGTTATGGTTTCTGATTGATAACTTAAAATGGCCTACTCCCACCTTCCTCAAACATACTAGGATCGTTGGTCAAGTTGAATAGACGAATTCTTTGTTTTGTGGCTTGGGACACAAAGGCCAAGGTCACAGTGGGATGGTGATGATGATGTTGAAGATGATGATGCTGCTGCTGCTGATGATGATGTTGATGATGATGGTGGGGATGATGGTGATGCTGGTGATAATGCTGGTGCTGCTGCTGGTGATGATTGTGTGGCAATGATGATACTGTTGATGATAATGATCGTAATGCTGGTGATAATACTGATGCTGCTGGTGATGATGATGATGTTAAATCTGCCACTGCTGCTGGTAAAGATAATGATGCTGCTGCTGCTGATGATGATGACAATTATAGAACAAATGTTGTAAATGTAATCTTTATAAATTTTTCTCTGGGGTAGATCCTTGTCCAACAAGAAGACATATATCCAGCTGTTGTGTGACTCATCAAGGACCAGGGTCGAGGATGCTCTGTTCAGAATCCTTGATGACAAACAGGGGCTTGGGGATGTTGTGCGTATAAACTATTTGTATAAAAACTATAGAGCCTGATCATTTAGTTTCCCTCAAGAAGCTGGCAATTTAATTTATTCCATAAAAATGGCAGTTCATGACTTTATGGTCATAAAACTGACCAAGTGCTTTTTTTACAAACTTTAATCCTTGGTTACATCTTTCTTTAAAAACAAGTATACAAACATATAATGATCCTGTAGTGTGTATTATTAGATAGTTTAAGCCAGCAGTTTAAGCAAATAAAATTTCAGATATTTAGACAGTGTTATGCCTAATCTTCAAAATAATAAGATACCATCCTTTGTTTTTGATTGCGGATTGTATGCTACTGCTAATGCTAAAGAATTTTGTTTTAATGTAAATAATAAACTGTTTATACATAAAATATAATTATGAAATGAGGAAACCATAAAGTTTTGTCATTGAAACAATATTTTATATATTTGTGTACTAGTGCTGCATGTGGTATCCATATCTTTAAAATACTGAAGTGTTACCATTACTGATTTGTTTAAAGTACAAATATAACTATTGTGATTGCCTGCTCTCTCAGAAACTACTAAAGCTTGCGCATTTATATTTGGTAAACCGGTTCATGTTCCTTGGCTGGCAATGTATTTAGATTGTTAAAAAAAAACTTTGATCTTTTATAATAAGGCCGCAACTACTTATAACATAGCCGACAGTAAAAATAACTGCTTACTTCAGATTAGGTTGTTGTTTTTTTCAAACTGATTTGAACCTTATTTAATCAAGGCTAGAAAAAGACAAACTACTTATATAAGTGTAGAATTATAGCAACAATAGTTACATTTGTTATATTGTGAAATGAGGAATAATGTTGTCCCCAGACGGCCGAGCTTCACCACATGTGCTGTTGTCCAGACGGCTGTCCTCAGGCCCTCTCCAGTCTCCGCCAACCACAGCTCGTCCTTAACGATACCAATAACACAACAGGTATGTACTAGAAACAGTGGCTCCCAGAGGCAGCAGATAATGCAGATCTAAATTAAACAGTTATATCATGATTACTGCTTAGTTTCTGCCCAGAAAATACTCTTTGTTTCACAGTTTCTTTTTTAAATGATATGGTGTGTCTGACTATTTCCTGTTGCAAGATATACTTCCATGCTATAATTGAAAAAAAATCTGGTTTCAGAACATATTGGTATATGCTTAATTTGTAAAGTAAACAAAATACAACATCAAACCATTTACTCATTGTTCTATGGCCAAACTGAATTTGAAGGCTCTGCGACACAAAAATGTCTAGGTGTTAAATTAATCTGCTCTAAATTATATTATTTTAATAACAACAGACATAGTTCCTATGAAAAAAGGTGAAATTTTTTCGAAATTGTGTTGTTAAAATATTGAGAAAGTCAAATAATTGTCGTACAAGGTATCAATGTACACACGGTACCAAACATCAATGCTTTATTGGCTTTAATATGCTGTATGCGTCTCTGTGATTTTAAAGAAACCATAACAATAAACAAAACAAATAACTTCATTCAAATTTTTTAAAAGCATTCTTTGATTTGTAACTTCTGTATTTGTTGATTTTTTTTTCTTTTATTTCACCCGACAAATATATTGATAATTTCCAATAATTTTTAAAAGTATCCAACAGTTTTCCTACATCAAATACATGTTACAATGTCTTACACTTGATTTACAGAAATTTTGGCCTAATTTCTGCAAAAGCTCCTTCTTCAGTCATTTTACACTAATCAAGAAGAGGTTGGATTATCCACGTATTATGCACAAAACCCAAAAACGGATGAAGTGAACATTAAATTCAAACCATTTAAATTCAATATCAGCGATTATGTAAGGATCAGTCATCTGCGAAACGCATTCACTCGCGCAAACCGAATGGTAAGATTGTACAAATCATTCTAAATGTTCGAGCGGTCACAATAGCTCAAGTGGTAGAGCGTCTGCTTGCGGATTGGGAGGTCACGGGTTCAATCCCCGGAACGGTCAAACCAAAGACTTTAAAGCTGGTAGTAGTGGATTCCCTCCTAACGCTCGGGGCTGAGGGGACAGCAGTATGCCTGACTCATCAGTGTCAGTTTAATGGACCGGCCGGTTTCAGTCTCTGGGCACCTCATAAGTGCCCCTGTGCTATAATTTTCCTTCTTTCCAAGTCTATAAATAAGCATAATAGAAATTTCTGCCATAAATAGCCGACTGACATCCAAGTAGAGAATCCGGATGATAATGTGATGTGATCTCAAAAGTAAGTGGTCACATACAGGGCTGGAAAAATACGGTAGCTCGACATCCTGGATACGTCAAATGCATTTTCTGGCTACTGGTCATTGATCATTTAATTAGTCCCAGACAAGTCATAAATCGGCAGTCGGACAAGTGACAAATATACAGCAGTTTCTAATTAGCAATGAAGACAAACAATTTCATGCCAGGAGCATAAATTTATCAACAACACGTAAAGGCGGTACATGTACAATGCACGCACTTATATAAATGCTTCGAGAGAAAAAAAAAATCTTTTTTTTTGGACAAGTCATTTTTGTCCAGGTTAATAGTCTGGGACTAGTCATTGAAAAGAAAAATTTTCAAGTCCTGACATAGTCGAAGAAAAGATGGCTGAACATTGTCAAAATTGTCCGACAGTAGAAATCATGAACTACATCTACATAACCATTCTTTCTGAGACTATAAATAAACATGTTTGTGATTTCTGCTAAAAATAGAAATCGGTATCAGAGCGGATTACGCGAATGATTATATAAAGTTACAGGTCAGGTGGTTTTCTAAGTTTAATAATAGCTAACTATGCAGCATGTCTCAGATAGGAAATACATGTTTGTAATGATGGGTCATGTGTTATCTTTTACTTTTCTCTTGGATGCAGGGCACCAACATTTCTAGGGATCTTTTCAGGTAATCATAATTTAGTTAGTTGATTGAGAGAAAAAATATTTTGTCCAAAATGATGGATAGCACCTTTAAATGGATGCTTTAAAAGTTTGTTAAGTCATACAGTCTAACACTTGAAAACACTGTACTTTGAAAGTTTAATAGGGAATCTTGAAACATTTTACAACTGTTTGTGTAGAGAGCTTAGAGAGCTAACATGCTGATGTGAACATAAAATGGACATAAAACTGCATATGAATTATGGCCACTTGCTTGCAAAAGACCAAAGATAAAAGAAAGTTGTGTCTGGCAAAACTTCTATTTGTCACGGATGTTGTTTTTTTGTTTGTTTTTTTTTTGCTTATTTATATCTGACATCTTTGCTACTACAGAGAAATAGAGAAGTAAATGATAGCTAACACTTTTTTTTATTATTTTAAACCGTATTGAGTATATCAACTAAATTTGTACCATGTAAAAGTGAATAAAATAAAAACTTCCAGTTTTATAACCATAATAACGGTCTGACTGGACCTGGTAGTGCAATCGGTAGAGCGTCAGGAGGCCCCCAGTTCGACTCCGGGCCACAACATACCAAAGTCAATAAAATGGCAGTAATACAGCTCCCTTGCTAACACTCAAGCAAATATAAGGGTAGTTCCACGAGTGGTTGGCCCAGTGTCAGGGTAATGTGACTGGGTGTGCTATCATGCCAGGTGTTCACAGCATGCTATACACAGTGAAGGCAGCAGTATATCTGCTTCAAGTGGACACCGTCTCCAGATAACTGAAATACTGTTGGTGGGACAATAAACCTAATAAGCATAATAATGTCTGCAATTCTGTAGTTTTCTGGCTGCAGAGCATTGATGGAGTTTAGAATGAAAGTGTAGACCCTGATCAACGAGCTTATAATCTGAGCTGCATGATCATTATCTACACTATTTACTTCAAATTAATTTTTTTTTTTTTAAATACACGTAACAAGAAAGTAATTAATATAAAATAAATTTACGGGGTGCCCGTGGCCAAGCGGTTAGAGTCGCTGACCTGTAACTCCTCAGCACGTGGGTTCTACGCAGGCATAAGTCTGGGGTCTTCCTCCATCAATAATTCGCTGGAAGTTGCCAAAATGACTATAACTGTGTCGGTGCGATGTAAGATACAAAAAATAAATATATTTTTTAATAAAAGCTTATCAGTGTTTGTCTGTTGGCATTGCTTTGCTGTTTTGTTCCTCTAGTGTTGACCCAAAAACAAGGTTGTGTACGTATTTAGGATACATAATAAATCACTTGATTGACCAAATAAAACATCTCCTTATATGGGCAACAAGGTGTTGAGATAGTTGAAATAAGAAATTAGTGCAGCTCTTTCTTAAAGACGGAGGTCTAAAGTTCATATCCTGGAAAAAAATAATCAATCGATACTTTTGAAGTCACACATTTTAGGCCTAATCTTCCCAATACTTGGTCAGAATGTTTGTCTACATGAAATCTTCAAATTGCTCAAAAGTGGTCTTGTTAGAAAAAAAAGGATGTCACGAGATCAAATTTGAGAAAAACCTTGTGAAAGTCCTTGTACAACACTGTTATGTGCAATCTTCACAGGTCATGGTCAAAATGTTTGCATGAAATCTTGGATGAGTTAAAAACTAGGTCAAAAGGTGAAATCATTGAACAACTTTATCACAAACCATAAAGTTATTTTGGGCCAAATCTTCACATAATTTTGTCTAAATCCTTGTCTACATGGAATTTTTTGTCGGTTAATTTGTGCAAAGATTTGCTAAGCAAATAACCTGTAGTCATTAAATGCCAAAGACTTGGTTGCGTAAATTTTAATCTTGCGATAAGATTTTTATAGCATACTGAAGGTCGGGGTTCTCAGGTGAGCCATTCAGAGTTATGCACCCTTTCATGTCCTTAGTTACTGTTGCAACCTACATTTCTTCATAATGACAGGACACAATGTGTCAAATCTGAATAAAGATAAACACTTGGATGTGTACATTATGAGTATTTTTGCCGCTATCCATTTTTGCAACCCTTATTATATATTCAGCGATAAAGAAAGCATTTGTATAAATGTGTAGAACTTTTTCTCTCTTTTTTTTTCAAATCAGAGTCATGTGTACACTATAGATAGTTTCCATGTGATGTCATCGACACTGATAAGACAGTTTAAGGCAGCCATCTTTGTGGGCAGAAGCTAATGCAGGTCGAAATCGTGAAATATGTGCTGTATTAAACTCACCACCGTGTTTTTATTTTTCAGTCTATTTTACTGAATTTTATATCAAATTTAACAGCTTTTATAAAGTATTTTAAATATCAAAACTATATTTTGATAGATTAAAAGGTTAAAGAAATACAACCGAAAATGATACACTGTTCATTTTGTTTTAAGTATGGGCCAATAGTTGTTTTTTTTTCCGTGTATTAATTCTGTGTGCATTTATCCATTGTAAAAATATTGTATTCTAAAAAAATGAATTTCAATAGCTTTCCAATGGTGTATAGCTTTTAATTTTGGGACTACAAATGAAGAAATTACAAGAAAATAAAATTTACCCTTCTATACAATTCATATGAAAATCCCTTGAAGTTGCCATCAAAAATGGCTGCCAAGATAAGGGATTTTCACTGATGTGGAAACTATCTATAAGCTGCAGTTTGAAGTAAGAGTTATCCTTTTGCACTTGTGAGCACTTTTTAAGGGAGCAAATATTATTTTATTTAATGGAATGGTCCATTATTTTGTTTAATGGAATGGTTCATTATTTTGTTTAATGGAACAGTCCATTAATTTATTTTGTTTAATGGAACGGTCCATTATTTTTTTTAATGGAGCGGTCCATTATTTTGTTTAATGGAACGGTCCATTGTTTTGTTTAATGGAATGGTCCATTTTGTTTTAATGGAACAGTCCATTATTTTGTTTAATGGAATGGCCCATTATTTTGTTTAATGGAATGGTCCATTATTTTGTTTAGTGGAATGGCCCATTATTTTGTTTAATGGAATGGTCCATTATTTTGTTTAATGGAACAGTCCATTGTTTTTTTAATGGAGTGATCCATTATTTTGTTTAATGGAACGGTCCATTATATTCTTTAATGGAAGTGTTCATTATTTTTTTAATAGAATGGTCCATTATTTTGTTTAATGGAACGGTCCATTATTTTGTTTAATAGAACGACCAATTATTTTGTTTAACAATATATTTTGCTTGAACTCAGGGATGGATCCAGAGGGATGGGGGGAAGAGGGATGCATCCTCTCTCCACCAACCTGGTAAAATAGTAGAGTTGTGAAAACACATACATTGTAAGCTTAACAAATGCTAAGCTTTTCAAGCAAATTTTGTTTTTTGACTGCTTAGGTTGAAGTTAGTATATAAACTGTATATATGTACGAGGGGTGTTTGATAAGTAATTCAACTGGTAGTTTTACTTTTTATTCAGATAGAATTACACAAAACAATTCAGCGCATTCCCTCGAAGTACTCTCCATTTGCCTTCACACAAAGTTTCAGTCTTTTAATCCAAATATTAAAAGCACTTGTCATAATCCGAAGCAGGTATATGTCTAAGGCACTGGCCAACTGCAGAGCTCAAGGCTTTCCTGGATGCATAACGCTTTCCAGCAAGGATGGACTTAAGTCTGGGAAACAAAAAAAGTCACAGAGTGCAAATCAGGTGCCTGTTGCATTAATTATAAAACATCCCTTGTATATCCAGCATTTACTGCAATAAAGTTGAATGGATATTGATTCATGCCCGCCTCCCACCAAAATTTTCTGGATCCGTCCCTGGTTGAACTCTTAGCCTGCTTTATCATTCTTCGAAAAAAAATGTAGTTCCAGATCACCCCGCTCCTGCTGCAACTGGGAGCCGACTAATCAGGAATTACTTTATTTGATGCTTGGTTTTTTTAGCAACATGTTACGGTTCATTTGCATGTTATCAAACTAATATTTTCGTTTTGCTAATAATCATTTTATGATAGGAGATGGGTTTGAGTCCTGTTCGGGGCAAAAAGACATAATGTGGGAAGGTCTTCCAACTGACTTGCCGTGCGTCAGTGGTTCTACCCCGATATTTGTCTGGGGTTTCTTCCTCCACCAAAATAGCTGAACGTTGCTATAATGATTGTAATTAGTCGCTGCGATATATTTCAAAAACATAAACAGAGCAAACTAAGAGATAACCAGCCTTCCAATTTTTTAATTTATTTAAAAATCGTGTTTTTTCTTTCCAGTTCCAGACAGGGCTGTCTTAGCCAAAAAGTCTGACAAGCTGAATGCTGATCGAACTAAGGTTCTGATCGTGGTGGGTGTGAACATCGGGGTGTTCCTGCTGGCTGGGTTAGTGGGCCTCACATGTTATAACAAGAGAGCTGTCCAACATGATTTCTACACAAAGGTGCCAGGTTAGTATTATTTGGATAGTTTCTTCAGAAATGTCCAACCTATACAATTATGGTCATTTTAGCAATATTCAGATATTAATGGTCCAGCATTTGTTTTGTTTTAAGAAATACATTGCAGCAACTCAATGAGAGACATTAATGAATGGTCTCCCCTGAGTAATCCTTAAATTCAAGTAGGGCTTATCATATGTTTTACTTGGATTATATGCTTGTGATCTTTGGAGTGTATGTTCACTTTTCTGCCTTTCTTGTGATACCCAGGTTAACCATCATCAACAAACACTTCCATTTTCTTTTGTTAATAACATATCTCTATAAATATTTAAATTAATTTTAAGCTTATATTGATACAAAAGTAAGGAATTTCACTGTTTATAATTGCATTATCTATAAAAGAACAGGCGATAAAGTCCAAGAATTCCAACTAAAAGGACCTACCTACTGTTTGGAACACCTAAGATATTAACTAACAAGGGAGACAATTTCCATATCACCAATATTCCCTATTATAGGAACAATGGCTTCCCTCCTAACGCTCGGGGCTAAGGGGACAGCGTAACGCCTGACTTGTTGGTGTCAGTATAATAGACCGACCAGGTTCAATCCATGGGCTATAATGATAGAAATGTCGCTGCAAAGTATCGGCAAAAATTGCCGGCAAATCCCAATCCCATTCGCTATTGTGGTAGGAATACAGCTGCCCTTAGTTATCTGAGTAGGGTCAATCGAATCCCCAGACAAACGTCTATATAGAACTAATGGAAGGTCAACTGTAAGGGTTCTAATAATTTATGTAAAAATGTATTCGCTGCTCTTTACAGGTTTCTCCAACCAAATTAAATGTTGAAGTATTGGACAAAATACATTATAAATAGTCCAGAAGTCACCAGATAGACAATTAAGTTTTTATTGGCAATGTTATTTAAATCTATCTTAATTCAAAGCACAAAAAGAACAACAAAAAAACAAACAAACACAAATTGTATATGTATTAGTTTGACAGCAAACACTATAAGGTAATAAGGCAGGAACAACAATTTAATATGTCTCAAAAAACTTTTAGGTGAGTTTAGAATAACAATTAAGTAAAATCAACCACACGTGCGACCTAATTGCGTGATTAATCTTATATATATTATTTGTTTTACTTTCAATCGTTACATGTGTACTGTAACCGACGATGATGGTTATATCATATTATCTCCCTTTGATAAGCAATAGTGGGTTGTAAATGTCCTGGATCCAATGTCTTCATAATGGATCTTTTTTATTATTATTATACTGATTCTCCCAACCTCAAGACAATTTTCCAAACGGAAGACGTTATGATTTCATGTCAACAAATAATCAAAGTTTATATTATTTTTTTGTAGTTTTATTAAAGTTTTCTCTTTATTTTCTTTGCAAAATTAAAAAAAAAGTGAATTAAACCAAGTGTAACCAGTTCGTTTTTATGTCTCCAAGGTATAAAGACAGTACCTGAGCCAACAGCCTGGCAGCTCACCGAGGCAATGGACATGGAGAAGGCTTCTACGCCACTTACCAGTGTGCCGACAATAGAGCCACACTTAACGCTCGAACCTAAGGTTTCTGTGAGAGACAAGTATCGTGATGGAGCCCCACAAATATCACGGAGAAAGTCCTTCTGTTTTCCTGTCCTGGAACACAGTGTTATACCTGAGGAGTGTATTACTCTTGGGCAGAGGTGCGTGTGTTTTTGCTCAGTTGAATTATTAAGCAATGTTCTTCGTAATAACTATTTGGATTCAACTTCGCTTTGCAAGGATTTAGTCAGCATAACATGTCAGATGTGTTTGTTTGTTTGTTTGTTGGGTTTATCGTCCCACCAGCAGTATTTCATTTATCTGGAGATGGATGAAGCAGATGTAATGCTGCCTTTACTGGGTTTAGCTTGCCGTGAACACCTGGCAGGATACCTCACCCAGCCACATTATCCTGACACCAGGCCAACCAGTCGTGGAACTACCCTTATGTTTGCTTGAGTGTTAGCAAGGAAGCTATACCACTACCATTTTGAATGACTTTGGTATGTCGCTACCCGGGATCGAATCCGAGGCCTCCTGTACCTGGAGCTAACATGTCAAAGAATATCAAGTAGTTGAGATTAGTTCTTATTCTTTTGTTAGATACAGATAAGTTAATTAGTTAAAACCAAATTTGTTTTCTGTCTCGTTTATGCTGTTGTTTCGTTTGCATAATACAGATTTTTTTTTATCTTTTTTATAAAACTAACTATAATGCATTTACTACATATTGCTACTTTTTTATAACTTTATGACTTACCGGCACTTGTGTGTTCACTCTTCAGACTTGGAGGTGGGATGTTTGGAGACACGTACATTGGTCAGTGGACGAGTGTCACAGTGGCCGTCAAGAGGGTGACGCTCAGTGTACACAAGTATCAGTTGGATAACGAGCACGTCCTGCACATGCAGGAACAAGTAGCGTTTCTCAGGTGAGATTTCAGCAGCTGTAGTAAAAGTAGTAAAAGTAGAAGAAGTAAAATTGTAAAGGAAGTTATGGTTGTAGTAGTAGTAGCAGCACAGCAGAGCAAATAGTAAAATTGTAAAAGAAATAACGGTTGAAGTAGTAGTAGCCGCCGTAGCTGCAGCAGAGGAAATAGTAAAATTGTAAAAGAAATAACGGTTGTAGTAGTAGTAGCCGCCGTAGCTGCAGCAGAGGAAATAGTAAAATTGTAAAAGTAGTAATGGTTGTAGTAATAGTAGCAGCAGCAGTAGCAGTAGCAGAGGAAATAGTAAAATTGTAAAAGTAGTAATGGTTGTAGTAATAGTAGCAGCAGTAGCAGCAGCAGAGGAAATAGTAAAATTGTAAAAGTAGTAACGGTTGTAGAAATAGTAGCAGCAGAGGAAATAGTAAAATTGTAAAAGAAATAACGGTTGTAGTAGTAGTAGCAGCAGTAGCAGCAGCAGAGGAAATAGTAAAATTGTAAAAGTAGTAACGGTTGTAGTAATAGCAGCAGCAGTAGCAGCAGCAGAGGAAATAGTAAAATTGTAAAAGTAGTTACGGTTGTAGTAGTAGTAGTAGCAGCAGCAGTAGCAGCAGCAGAGGAAGTAGTAAAATTGTAAAAGTAGTAACAGTTGTAGAAGTAGTAGTAGCAGCACTAGCAGCAGCAGTAGCAGCAGCAGAGGAAATAGTAAAGTTGTAAAAGTAGTAACGGTTGTAGTAGTAGTAGCAACAGCAGCAGTAGCAGCAGCAGAGGAAATAGTAAAATTGTAAAAGTAGTAACAGTTGTAGTAGTAGTAGTAGCAGTAGCAGCAGCAGTAGCAGCAGCAGAGGAAATAGTAAAGTTGTAAAAGTAGTAAAGGTTGTAGTAGTAGTAGTAGCAGTAGCAGAGGAAATAGTAAAATTATAAAAGTAGTAACGGTTGTAGTAGTAGTAGTAGCAGTAGCAGCAGCAGAGGAAATAGTAAAATTGTAAAAGTAGTAACAGTTGTAGTAGTAGTAGTAGCAGCCATAGCTGCAACAATAGCAGCAGCAGAGGAAATTGTAAAATTGTAAAAGTAGTAACGGTTGTAGTAGTACTAGTAGCAGTAGCAGCAGCAGAGGAAATAGTAAAATTATAAAAGTAGTAACGGTTGTAGTAGTAGTAGTAGCAGTAGCAGCAGCAGAGGAAATAGTAAAATTGTAAAAGTAGTAACAGTTGTAGTAGTAGTAGTAGCAGCCATAGCTGCAACAATAGCAGCAGCAGAGGAAATTGTAAAATTGTAAAAGTAGTAACGGTTGTAGTAGTACTAGTAGCAGTAGCAGCAGCAGAGGAAATAGTAAAATTGTAAAAGTAGTAATGGTTGTAGTAGTAGTAGTAGCAGCCGTAGCTGCAACAGTAGCAGCAGCAGAGGAAATAGTAAAGTTGTAAAAGTAGTAACCGTTGTAGTAGCAGTAGCAGCAGCAACAGTAGCAGCAGCAGAGGAAATAGTAAAGTTGTAAAGGTAGTTACCGTTGTAGTAGTAGTAGTAGCAGCAGTAGCAGCAGCAGTAGCAGCAGCAGAGGAAATAGTAAAGTTGTAAAAGTAGTAACGGTTGTAGTAGTAGTAGTAGCAGCCGTAGCTGCAACAGTAGCAGCAGCAGAGGAAATTGTAAAAGTAAGAATGGTTGTATATGTAGCAGAAGTAAATAGAAGTAATAAGAGTAATATATTATAAAATAGGTTTTTATAACCCGCATGTGTAAAGCCGAAATAATACTTTGTGAGAGATTGAACAGTTTTAGAGATTAAATTTATGCTTCATATTTACCTAGTTAATACTTTGCAAGAGACTGAACAGTTTTAGAGATAAAATACCTAGTTAATACTTTGTGAGACATTTAACAGTTTCGGAGATAAAATGAATACGTCATATTTACCTAGATAATACTTTGTTAGAGATTAAACAGTTTCGGAGATAAAATAAATATTTCATATCAGTGAATTTGTTAAAAAATAAGCCATTTAAGATGGAGAAAAACAACAACAATACATAACCTGAGGTATATTAATTTTAGTAATTGATAATAGTAAAACTCATTGGTCATTTTCCATAAGTCGTTAGTTATCAAGTCAAAATGTAAATTTTTCTTGACATGACATCGTTTCTCTCTATAACGGCGCCTTATATATTCCCATATATTAATTTTCAATTCAAAGCTTTATTTTACAAAATATCTGATTTATTGGTTTTATGAGGAATTAAATTAATGTTCACAGATTACTCAAAATATTAAACTAGTTGAATGAAACCAGTGCCTCGTTTAATCCTTTCTGTATACAATGAGAACTCATGTCAGATCACCTTTATATATCTATATGTTTGTCTTATTACATTTTTTAGCACCCAGCGTCACAGAAATATTGTCTCAGTCCTGGGATTCTGCTCTGAGTCGCGTCACCCGTACATCATCTCCGAGTTCATCAGCGGACAAGTGGTCAAGGACTTCATCCGCAACACCAGCAATCATATCACCTGGCCCGACAGGGTCAAAATGGTGCGTGAAATGATTGTATACTCGTAATGCATTGGACACTTTTATTAAAACAACCTTAAAGATATTTAACCTTTTAATGCCTGGAAGCAAAATTACAGACCGGACCTGGTAGCTCAATCGGTAGAGCATCTACTCTAGGTATGGAAGGCCCAGGTTCGATCCCACGCCACGACATACCAAAGTCGTTAAAAAAGGTAGTGGTATAGTTCCCTTGCTAATGCTCAAGCAAATATTAGGGTAGTTCCACGACTGGTTGGCCTGGTGTCAGAATAATATGGTGTGGTATCATGCCAGGTGTTCACAGTATGCTATACACAGTGAAGGCAGCACTATATCTGCTTCAAGTGAAAAAGCAGAAAGATTCTTGATGCAAAACGCATAAGTCAACATGAAAATCATTGAAATCTAGCATTAAAAGTCAGATTTAACTCTTACTAGCCGCAATAGCTCAGGTGGTAGAGCGTCGGCTTGCAGATCAGGAGGTTGTGGGTTCAAACTTCGGCCGGGTCAAACCAAAGACTTTAAAGTTGATAGTAGTGGCTTCGCTCCTAACACTCGGGGCTAAGGGGACAGCATTATGCCTAACTCGTTGGTGTCAGTATAATGGACCGGTCGGGTTCAGTCCCTGGGCACCTCATAAGTGCCTCTGTGCTATAATGATAGAAATGTCGCTGCACAGTATTGGCAAAAATGCCATCTAATCCCAATCCCATCCCTCTTAGATTTAACTCAAAATTAAACTTTTTTATCTTAATACAAGTAATGTTCCTAACACCATTTCCTGATACAGTTTGCTGATAAAAAGTTTTTTTTTTAAAGTTTGCTATCAGCAATTGACCTAATTTGTGCTAACCTAATTTGACGCCATTTTTATGCTCCCCAAAGGGCAAGCAATTACTGCTTTGTCCGTCAGTCTGTCCATCCCGTCCCATTCGTTCATCTGTCCATCATAATTTTGTCCAGAATATAACACAAAAACTGTAAGAGTGAACATGAAACTAAAAAGGTAGTTAAATCTCAATGAGGAGAAGTTCAGTGTACAAGAACCATAACTCTGTTTTGCATAATATAGAAGTTATAGCACTTTGTTATTTTTAGTACTTAAATTTTGTTCGGAGCCTTACACAAACATATGTTATAGTTATCAACATGAAACTTTATAGGCAGATAGATCTCAATGAGGAAAAGTGCAGTATACAAGAACCATAACTCTCTTTTGCATTGTTTATGAGTTATTTCCCTTTGTTATTTTTCATACTTTAATTATTTAAACACACATATTTGGAAAAAAAAAGAAGGGAAAAAAAAGGCGTTTTTAGATCTAGCATTTATTCGGGGAGCATCCATTAGTTTTACCGATTCTCTTGTTGTTTTCTTGTCAAAACCTGTGATGAGACTGCCTCTGACATTGTAAATCACAATGTTTGGGGGTGAAAGCAAAGTACTATGATCTCATCATGGAAAAAGTTGACAATCAGATCAAAGCTCGCAAATATTTAAAAGTAATCTGTCTCATGCAGTTCTTAGTATTTATTTTAATGTATAAACATATACATGTTTGTTCACAGTTCTCAGTGATACTCAGTACTAAGCCATTTGTAATTGAATTAGGTCTGGGAACTAATGTTTCCCATAATTCTCCATTTAACCAAATATTGCTTGTACTCATTGAAATTGTCTGATAGAGATGTTTCTAAAGAGTACAAGGTATAAAGGGTTTGGGGGAGAAATAAAGGAGTTAGTATGACTTCCTATATCACATAATTCTCAACCAAACATTATAGTGTGGGTACTCATTAGAAATGTCATATCAAGACGATTCTAATTTGTACTAGGTATAAAGGGTTTGGGGGAGGAATAAAGGAGTTAGTATGACTCCCAATATCCCATAATTCTCAATCAAACCTTATAGAGTGGGTACTCATTGAAATTGTCTGATCAAGATGTTTGTAATGATTTACAATAAAAAGGATTTGTAAGAGAAATAAAGAAGTTAGCAGGAGCTGTAGCATCCTATTTGATTCATCCATCTTACTAATACATGCATCATTCCATTTTCTTGCTGATTTATCAAAAGTAATAAGTGACTTATATATATACTTATATATATATATATATATATATATATCTAATTTGAATTCTTTTACCTCCAGGAAAATAAAGTATGCTGTTTAGGCCATCTAAACTTTTAGGGTAGTTCTCAAGTTCTTGATTTCTATGATTTTTTTTATTGTTTCATTTTTTCATTGCCAGTAAGTTTTTATAAGGTTAATGTTGAACTGTTGATTTTTGCTTTGTGTTCACAGTTAGCTCAAATAGCTGATGGCATGGCATTTCTTCACTCAACAAGTCCGCCAATCCTTCATCGTGATCTGAGATGTGGTAATCTCTTCATCACAGACAATGATGTCATCAGAGTAAGTGCTGATGTCATGCATTTGTGTTGTGTAATTTGTGATGTCATCAATATGAATGCTGATGTCATACATTGTTTGTGGTTTAGTTTATAATGTCATCAAAATGAGTGCTGATGTCATAGATTGTGTGTGGTTCCATTTGTGATGTCATCGAAATGAGTGCTGATGTCATACATTGTATGTGGTTTAATTTATGATGTCATCAAAATGAGTGCTGATGTCACACATTGTGTGTGGTTTAGTTAGTGATGTCATCAAAGTGAGTGCTGATGTCATACATGTGTGTATGGTATAATTGGTGATGTCATCAAAACTAGTGCTGATATCATACACATGTGCTGCATTTAATGATTTTTGTGTTCATGCAATTAAATATTGAATTCTGTATAAATATATCCCAGCATAAAAATATACAATAATTTGAATGGACTTTTGTTCACTGTTGGCAGGAAATTGGTAAAAAAAAAAAAATCAGGAATTTTAGTACAAATTCTGTTCATCAATCGCATATCGCACTGAGAAACCACATCATTTTAATTTTATGTTTAAAAGTCCATGATGTTTTGTTTCTATAGATAGTTTCCATGTGATGTCATAGGCACTGATAAGACAGTTTAAGGCAGCCATCTTTGAAGGCAGAAGCTAATGCAGGCCAAAGTCTGGAAATATGTGATGTATTAAACTCACCATTGTGTTATTATTTTTCAGTTTATTTTAGTAAATTTTATATCAAATTTAACAGCTTTTATGAATTATTTTAAATATCAAAACTATATTTTGATAGTTTAAAAGGTAAAAAAAATACAACCATAAAGATACACTGTTTATTTTGTTTATATCTGTGTATTAATTGTTTGTGCATTGATCAATTTTAAGAATATTGTATTCTAAAAATATGAATTTCAAAAGCTTTCCAATGGTGTATAGCTTTTAATTTTTGGACCACAAATGAAGAAATGACAAGAAAAACCAAAATTTACCCTTCTATACATTCATCAGAAAATCCCCTGAAATTGCCATCAAAGATGGCTGCCAAGATCAGGTATCTTCACTGATATGGAAACTATCTATTTACCGAAAAAAGTATCTTGAACCCTTGTTTTTAAAGCAAATATATATAACAAATATATTGTCGTACAGTTATTTAAACATATAGATTTCTTTAGTGTTTACTGAATGCATTGAATGTCACTCATCAGTTTCGTATTTACAGATCTGTGATTTTGGTGTAGTCAACATCACTCAACCTTTGCGTTCCAGCTGTACCACGGAGGACTGTTGTTGTGAGTTAGAGATTTTTTTTATCTGCAAGATTTATGGGCTCCAAAAAAGGAAGCATCTTTATCCCATTCTTCTTTTAAAAAATTAACAACACAACAAACCAACAACAACAAAACAAAACCCAAGAGCAACAACAAAAAATCACAACACTGGAGTTTTGGGGGTAAGGTTTAGAGCAATGTTGAAAAATAATCGGCAAAAATCGAGCGGGATTTTTGTATTTTTCACCGAAACAATTCTTCACAGACATATGGCTCAGCATTTGTTCAGATGCTAAGCCAGGCATGTTGAACACGAATCTGGTGTTGCCTTTGGTACATCTCTTAGCGGGGCGCTTTTTGGCGTAGTTGTAGAGTCAATGATTTGTATCTCCTCCGACCGATTAGCCTTTCACCGCGTGGGTTTGAGTCCCGTTCGGGGCGAAGGACTCAATGTGGGAAGGTCTTCTAGCTGACTAGCAGTGCACCATTGGTTCTACACAGACATTTCTCAGTGGTCATACTCCACCAAATAGCTGGACGTTGCTATAATGGTCATAATTGGTCTCTGCAATGTATAAAAAAAAAAAAATAAATAAATAAACATATACATTCCCAGTCGGCAGCATTATTATTCTTCCAGATACCAAGTACTGGGTATATAGGTCTATATTAGAGTCCTTTGTTTTATTAAATATTGTGGCAAGCATTATCTGGAGGGGTTATTATCATTTTTAATGACAGTTTATGTTTCAATGAGATTTTTTCATCCATTTTTTCTGCAGGCCAAGGCAAGTACAGTGCATGTCCCCCGTCAATCGCCTGGACGGCCCCCGAGGTACTGAAACATCCCAACTCGACTGAAGAGGATGGTTATATCACCATGGCTGCAGACGTGTATTCCTTTGGTATTATAATGTGGGAGATCGTGATGTGCGATGATCCGTACATGGACATGAACACTGCGCAGGAGGTATTTCTTTGAGGTTTTTTATCCACTGTGTGTACGAATGGAGAAATATAGCTGGGGTAGCCATTTTCTTAAGGGTGGTATCCAATAGTTTGGACCAAAATATTTTGTCTCAACCAAATAAGTCATTGGTAACAGAAAATGTCTTGCAAAATGCTGTTCATTAATGCCAAAGACCTGTGTGAACAGTCAAGAATAAATCCCCACTTGTCATTGCAAACAGGTGTTTCCTATCCGAGCCACGCTGCAGAGATAGCTATTTTTAAACTTTGAAAACCATGTGACCACTTACTTTTATATAGTCATCCGGTTTATCCGCTCTGACGTTGATATCTATTTTTAGCAGAGACCACTAAAGCACTTTTTAAAGCGAGTTGGAAAGACTGAACATTTAGAGATTTTCTTTCGCGATTTGTACAGACTAAGTTAGTGTTCAAAATCGTCTTTATAACGACTAAAGTAGGGATTTATGTAAAAAGTATGACGAAATTCCCCAAGGCAGTGGTTAGATATTGCTACATGTATTTAATATTAGCTAATTGTCGAATACCCCCTTTAGAACAAAACTGCATATTCAGCTTTGAAATTAAATAAAGGCCATTACAAAACATGTAACAATATTGCCAGATTGCCAGTAGTAATGTTTCATGTCAAATATGTGATAAACTGATTCATCAAATCATGACCGGCCACAATAGCTCAAGTGGTAGAGTGTCGGCTTGCGGATTGGGAGGTCGCGGGGTTCAAACCCCCGCCAGATCAAACCAAAAACTTTAAAGTTGGTAGAAGTGGCTTCCCTCTTTAAGGTTCTGGACCTGTAATGGTGACCTTCCACAATCCTTATAATGATACTGTTTCTTGAATCTGTACTATAAAACACATCTTACGGTGAATTTTTAAGGAAGTTTACCGTTTGTAACTCAAGTTATGTACATTTTTATAAAGTGACCCTTGATTTTCAAAAACACCGTAAATTGTGCTGGAACAAAAAATGAAAAAGTACCATTTTTTCAAATTCTACTGTTCTATATTCAAATTTTAGCCAATTTTCCTGTTACACAATCATGTCATGATAAATCAGAACAATAAGATCACTCTTTAGACAAATACTTATTAAAATACAGAACTTTGCATACATGTACCCCCGAGCAAAAACCCGAGTTTTTTGGGTGTGTTTAAAAATTTACTCTATCTATAAAAGCAAATATCTCAAGTTTGAAGCTAGTTAGACACATACAACTAGTTTTAAAAAATTTTGCAATATGAACTGCCCATAATATGAGATTTTAAAGGCATTTTACCGTTCCTAATAAAATTTACAGAACTTTGCATACATGTACCCCTGAGCAAAAATCCGAATTTTTTGGGTGTGTTTAAAAATTTACTTTATCTATAAAAGCAAATATCTCAAGTTTTGAAGCTAGTTAGACACATACAACTAGTTTTAAAATTTTCTGCAATATGAACTGCCCATAATATGAGATTTTAAAGGCATTTTACCGTTCCTAATAAAATTTATAAGAATTTGTAAAGGTTACTTTAATGAAACTGCAATAGAATTTATAGCAAAAATTAAGGTCAAAATGGTCAATTAAAATTATACTCCTGTATACAAAAATCACCTACAGTTGGTATAAGAGATGGAAATATGTATGTAAAACTCTGCATTATAACATGAAAACCTTCTCTTTACTGATTTTGGCTGGCTTGAGGGAAATATTTGAAATTAACCACTTTACACGGTTTTTGTAAAAAAAATCTGACAGTTTAGGAATAACTGAGTCAAGCACTCTTTTGGTATTAGTGACACTTGGTTGTCCCTCACAAGTTTGACCCCTGACCCTCGCAGTTAGCATGCGAAGGAAAATTTAAATCGCAAACACAAGATGAAACAGTGCATTTTTCACCTGTACACAGGAAACCCACACAATAGTTATGATCCATTTCAACTTTACATGACTTTGTTGTCGGTAAACCACTATTTTAACAATATCGCCCTCGACGATTATGCTGTCGAGCTCCCGGTTCCCTCATTTTTGAGAAATGGGTAACCCAATGACGTCATGGAAAATCCATATCACGTGGTGAAAAACTACTAAAAATAGCAAATACGAAACTTTACGACGAATGATATTCAAATAAAACCGGATCATACCTAGTGCCGATGTTTGACGAAGTTAGTTACAGGTCCAGAACCTTAAGCTAGGGGCTAAGGGTACAGCATTACGCCTGACTGGTCGGTGTCAGTATAATGGACCGGCTGGGTTCAGTCCCTGGGCACCTCATAAGTGCCCCTATGCTATAATGATAGAAATGTCAATGCACAGTATCAGCAAAAATGTCGGCAAATCCCATCCCATCCCATCCTAAATCATGATAACCCATATATTCTCCTTGTCAATTGCTCTAGCGAGGTGCGTCGGTTGTTTTACCAGGAACTATGTCTAGAGTTGACCTCCACTTGTAATTAGCTTGAAGTAACCAATATGATCATAATTTTGTCTTTGCAAAGTAACAAATAAACATTAACATAGAGGATGTGTCTTTAAATAATCCATATAATTAATTATATTATTCCTGCGTAAAGTAAGACATTTCCTTACCCTAATTTTGATTAAAATCAAACAGAATTCCTTAGATTAAATAGTTTGTAAAAGGTGCATTTTTATCTAAGAAAAACTTTTTACAATATGATGAAATTTCTTAGTTTCTTTATTAATATGAGTCTAGATTCACATTTACTGTTCTGGCTGTGTGACTGATGTGTTTATATATGTGGCAGGTGATGGCATATGTGATGGAAGGCGGGCGTCCAGAGATGCCCAACAATGTTCTGGTGCTACAGCCCTATCAGGATGTGATGAACGTCTGCTGGCAAGCGATACCTGAAGAGAGGTACACCTTTAAAGAGGTGACCATTTTTTATCATGTTACATATTTTTTTCTAACACTATCAATATTTTACATCTATAAACAAAGAAGCATTCTGTCATGATAAAATAGACGATATATCAAGGCATTAAGTGGAACTATTTTACTGCAGGAGCTGTTCCTTTTACTTTCCCTACCCATTTTGGTATTGCAGACCAAGCTGATATATTGAAATTGTGATAAGTTGTTCTTTTCGTTCACATTTGCCTAAAACTTTACCCTATACCGGCCGCAATAGCTCAGGTGGTAGAGCGTTGGCTTGCGAATCGGGAGGTCATGGGTTCAAACCCCCGCCGGGTCTAACCAGAGACTTTAAAGTTGGTAGTAGTGGCTTCCCTCCTTACGCTCGGGGTTTAGGGGACAGCATTACACCTGACTTGTCGGTGTCAGTATAATGGATCGGCCAGGTTCAGTGCCTGGGCACCTCATAAGTGCCCCTGTGCTATAATGATAGAAATGTTGCTGCACAGTATCGGCAAAAAAGCCGGCTAATCCCATCCCATCCCTTTACCCTATCTTGGAAAGTACAGTTTTTGTTTTACTATAAGCCTACATATTAAATTATGATAAAAAATTAATTAATTAAATATGCAATTTTGGTTGGTTGTTGATTTAAAAAAAAAAATAACCAGAAAGTATGCGGGGTGAATTAGAACAGCCAAGGGAAACAACCTAACAATATTGCATAAATTGTAGTTCGCATTGTAGTTCGCATTTGTGTCCCTTGTAAGTAAAATTTCTTGTAGAACGTGTTAAAATGGAAATAGATTTTAAGTTTGGATGATCATGGCCTTTGTGATTAAATTAATATGCATCTGAACTCGAAACTGTGATATATTGGGCGTTAGATCAGGCAAACTTAAAATGTATTTCCTAAATAACCTATTCTGATTTTAGTTATTTTCTTCACAACAATGTGTTTTGTGGTAGTTTATCAGTGATGAGAAGAATGTGAATATTCCATCGCCATTTTTTTTTTACTAATTTTATAAAATAACACCAGAAAAATCAATACAGAATGGATTTCATTTTGATCGTTATAATCCACCAGAACCATTACTTAAGACATTACCTTTTTCTTGGAACAAATGTATACATAAGAATATATAACAAAGTCCTATGAGCATTGAAACATATACCAACATTTGAAACGGGAGGTCCTGGGTTCAATCCCAGGCCGCGACATACCAAAGTCGTAAAAAATGGTAGTGGTATAGCTCCCTTGCTAATGCTGAAGCAAATATAAGGGAAGTTCCACAGCTGGTTGGCCCGGTGTCAGGATAATGTGACTGGGTGTGATATCATGCCAGGTGTCCACAGCAAGCTATACACAGTGAAGGCAGCACTATATCTGCTTCAAGTGGACACCGTCTCCAGATAACTGAAATACTGTTGGTGGGATGATAAAACCAATGAACAAAATAACATCTGAAAAGGCACAGAACGAAGGTATTCATAAGCAAGCCAAATGTAAAAGCACAAATCTGTGATGAGCCATTGAACTAAAAGAGCAAACCTGACAGTTACCACCTTGGAATGGTCAGTTGGCAATATCAATTGTGCCCAACTGTTAGCATCTTGTGTCAGGTTAGGGATTTTAACCCATTTTCCTCTTGTCCCTAGTTCATTATACTAACCAATAGACAGACTTCCATTAAAGCAGATTTAATGCTGCTTTGACTGTATAAACATTTTATAATAAAACGATACCAGACCCAGTCACATTTTCCTGACATCCGCCTGTCCAGTCACGAAACAACCAGTAGCCTTGTAGTCTGATCTGTCTGTCTGTTCTACTACCTTTTCTTTTACCTATAACCCTGCTCTGCCAATCCCACAAACGCTGTACTTTATCTTTTACAGGTGACTGTACACTTAAAAGAACTTCTGTACCAAGCTAAGCACTTCCAGAAAATGTTGGCCACTCGTCAGTCTCGATCAAGGAAATCATCCAACTCTAACTCTATCAGCCGTCTTGCCTCTTCTATCGAAAGATCACTTGGGCTGTCGACAACTGAAATATCTCCAGATACCAAAACTGTCTCGATGTCAGAGGATGTGACAGTCATGTCTTCCTGAGACTGTGTGAGCCAGTTTGATGCCATTGTCATTGAACTCACAGTGGTAACATTACATCAAATATCTACAGGGATAGACAACTTAAGTAAACATATTTTGCTGGATATAACCTGCAACTGCTTTCACCGGATTGAATATGCAAGGAATATTCCATTGTGACTTCCAGTCTTCCTTTGGCCTGTCAGTGGTCAGAAAATCTCAATATTCTGCAGTAAATCCCCATAAAGTCATCTGTAAATTTTGTGCAGAATGTAGGCAATGAATGAGTCCTGCTGATTTCTTGCAGAAGACACTTAAGCTGCTGAGAGAAACTGAGCCTCTGGGTTCAATTTGATCTATCAGAGCCTCTTAGGGTTAATCAAGCTATCGAAGCCTCAGGGACCAATCAAGCTATCAGAATCTCTGGGGTGGAACAATGCTTAATGGATTTTTTTAATAAACAATCCTAAACCCATGGGGTGAACAATCCCAAATGCATATTTGGGCAAAACAAGCACCTCATTGCAGGTTGCTTGTGCAACCTCGTCACATGAAAGTTTATATGCTCAGACCAGAACTTGAAATCTTTCTACGATATAGAGTTAAATCCTTAACTGAACAAAAATCGAGTGCTGCAGAGCTTTTGGTGCTTTGATCTAATCTCTCATATTTGTGCAATCGGAACTCCTCAGGCAATTCCGTCCTCGGGACAATCATCCCTCGGATGTATCTGGTGCAAGGATACGTGCTCAAACCACGATCGTTTTGATCGCCGGAAGTCGGAAGAATAATATGCCTAAGCAGTTCGCACAAAAAATAAACAAAGCCATCGTTTGACAGCTGTGCTGGGTAAACAAAAATCGGACGATTTAAATTTGAAGCCGCCACAAATTGAAGTTTTACTGGCATCGTACTGTAGTGAGCCCTCACCCGAACTGCCACCTTTGTTTTGACGTCTGTCTCAGAAAAAGTCCCATTTAGGTAAATGGCCGAGGTGATCCGACTGCCTACATACATCCGAGAGGTGATTTGTGAATTATCCGAGGTGTTCCGATTGATATTTGTGATCATTGTGATAGAAATCCATATTCGCTTTATTTTGTAGTTTTTACTCAATGAAAACCATACTTTCTGTATCAGGATTTATTCTACTTTGCCAAAACAGGATTAGTTTCTTTTATAATTTGTGGTTAACAGTTTTTTTTGCAGATTAAGATTCATAATTAAAAATTGATATTAAAGGCGGTATCCGACAGTTTGGACTAAAAATATTTTCATTAAACAGCCAAATAAATTATTGTTACCTGAAAAGGTCCTGCAAAATGCTGTTTATTGATGTCCTACATCTGTGTGAAAATTGAAACATAATGCCATAATTGACATTTCAAATATGTATTTCCTATCTGAGCCATGCAGCACAGTTAGCTATTTTTAAACTAAGAAAACCATGTGACCACATATATTTAAACTCATCAAAATCGTCCACTCTGACATCGATGTCTATTTTTAGCAGGAATCGCAATCGTTCTTATTTATAGATTTGAAGAGAATGAACATTTTAAGTATTGATTAACAAGTTTTACTGTCCTAAAATTGAGATACGGTTTAAAATTGTCTAAGCTTAGACTGCAGAATTATTTTTCTGCAAAAACTATGCAGAAATACCACAAAAAGAGGTCCGATATTGTTCCATATATTTGATATTGGCGAACCATTGGAAACCATCTTTAATAGAACATATCTGGCGATATATATTTGGCAGTTTTCATACAGAAAAGTTAAAACAAACATTTAATAACTTAATTTACAGGTAAAGTGTCATTAATGCTTTTCCCTCTCAACATAAAATGGCTGATGCGTTAAAGAAAAATAAGTTTATAATCAGTTATCTTGTAAATGATATTCTGCCAGAAGAAACAGACATGTTTTGTATCGATAAAACAGGAGTTTTGTGACAGTTGTTCAAAAATTATTCCACGCAAACACAAAAATATGAGAAGAATCGGGTGTTTTTGTCTGAGTATATAATGTCTTTTTTACGTAGTAGAAAGTATAGTGATAAGCATTCATTTACAATACAGGGCTCACTTGTAATGGGCATCATACTTTCCTAGGCATCGGCTTGTGGATCAGGAGGTCGCAGGTTCGAACCCCGGCTGGGTCAAACCAAAGACTTTAAAGTTGGTAGTAGTGGCTACCCTCCTAACGCTTGCGGCAAAGGGGACATAATTACGCCTGACTCGTCGGTGTCAGTATAATGGACTTGCTGGGTTCAGTCCCTGAGCACCTCATAAGTGCCCCTGTGCTATAATGATAGAAATGTTGCTGCACAGTATCGGCAAAAATGCCGGCAAATTCCATCCATCCATCTATCCGTCGGCTCACAGGGATATTGCCCATCCCATACTTTCCTGGAGGGTTTATAATAATAGTATTTTTGCATGTTCATACATTTTTTATATTAGAAATGAGTTTCATGTTATTGTTTTTTTGTGTTTGTTTTTTAACTATGTGCTTCATTTTTGTGCATATATATATATACAGTCTTCATAAAAGAAATTACAGAACAATGGACCTTGGTCCACCAAGCTGGCAATATCTACTGGATTGAAAATGGCTGAAAATTCTGGTTGACTGTTGGTCTATTAAACTTATAAAATTTAATGGACCCACAGAGATTTTGGGTGGACTCGGTCCCTGGTTCCATAGTCCACTGGGTTTTGACAAATATATATATATTTATATATATTATTTTCTTATACATAAGTAACTTTTGATTTATCATAGAATTTGTATAGTAGTTTAAGTAATTCCTATCATATTTTTCAGATATTTTTTTTATATATTTAAGTAATGTACATTGTTTTAATGTAACATTAATGTAAACAAATGTAGATGCTGGAATGACAACAAGCCTATATTTTAATTAGCTCATATTGACCATGTATAGCTACCTTTTTTTAACTTGTGTAATAAAAAACAGGCCTGCTATGGGACATTATATAACTTTCACATTCCACAGAGGGTAATAGTATGGAATGTTCACCTAAGATATGTAACGGCGAGGTTGACATTAATTTTACAGGGGTTAACATTCCAATATATCGCCCTCTTTGGAAAACATCACAATCCAATCAACCATGTGAAAGACTGCGAGCATTACACAGTTAACTCCCTTGGATACTTGATTCGGGGGAAAAAACAGCATTTTGTTTCTAGCCCGACGTGATAATGTTTCATTACGGAATGTCCAAGGACATGTTTATGGCAATTTTATAAAGCAAGTTCCCATGAGGTATAATAGTAAAGATTGCCAAGTGGCGTGTATTTTTGGAAATTTATATATTGGTAATGTGCGTCAGAATCGTTTTAGCTCACTTGAAACAGATTGTCAAAATGTATCCCGTGTTATTTCCTAACAACAATGTTACAATAATTCTGTTCTGTTTTAACATTGCTCATGTTCCTTGCTCACTACAGTTTTAAGTCTACGACACACGGGTCTGGTAGTGCAGTGGGTAGAGCGTCGGCCCCAGGTATGGGAGGCCCCAGTTCAATCCCGGGCCACGACATACCAAAGTCATTAAAAATGGTACTGGTATAGCTCTCTTGCTAATGCTCAAGCAAATATAAGAGTTCCATGACTGGTTGGCCTGGTGTCAGGATAAAGTGACTGGGTGTGGTATTATGCCAGGTGTTCACATGCAGTGGTATAGCTCCCTTGCTAATGTTCAAGCAAATTTAAGGGTAGTTCCATGACTGGTTGGCCTGGTGTCAGGATAATGTGACTGGGTGTGGTATCGTGCCAGGTGTTCACATGACAGTGGTATAGCTCCCTTGCTAATGTTCAAGCAAATTTAAGGGTAGTTCTATGACTGGTTGGCCCGGTGTCAGGATAATGTGACTGGGTGTGGTATCGTGTCAGGTGTTCACGACATGCTATACACAGTGAAGGCAGCACTATATCTGCTGCAAGTGGACACCAGTCTACAGATAACTGAAATACTGTTGGTGGGACAATAAACCCAATAAACAAACATGCTATACACAGTGAAGGCAGCACTATATCTGCTTCAAGTGGACACTGTCTCCAGATATCTGAAATACTGTTGGTGGGTCGATAAACCCAATAAACAAACATGCTATACACAGTGAAGGCAGCACTATATCTGCTGCAAGTGGACACCAGTCTCCAGATATCTGAAATACTGTTGGTTAGACTATAAACCCAATAAACAAACATGCTATACACAGTGAAGGCAGTACTATATCTGCTGCAAGTGGACACCAGTCTCCAGATATCTGAAATACTGTTGGTTAGACTATAAACCCAATAAACAAACATGCTATACACAGTGAAGGCAGTACTATATCTGCTTCAAGTGGACACTGTCTCCAGATAACTGAAATACTGATGGTGGGACGATAAACCCAATAAACATGCTATACACAGTGAAGGCAGTACTATATCTGCTTCAAGTGGACACTGTCTCCAGATAACTGAAATACTGATGGTGGGACGATAAACCCAATAAACATGCTATACACAGTGAAGGCAGTACTATATCTGCTTCAAGTGGACACCATCTCCAGATAACTGAAATACTGATGGTGGGACGATAAACCCAATAAACAAACAAACACACAGGTGAGTGATACAGAGCTTGTTTTCTTTAGTGGTTAACATTCTTTAATACAGTTTTTATTCTCTTAGTTTTTGTTCTGTATTTGGTTCTATATTAATATTAAAGCTGGTATCTGACAGTTTGCCTTTATGAAATCCATGTAACAATAACTTACCACTGCTTTGGGGAATGTAGGCACCATTTCTGCATTAACTCATACATTAGTATAAGTAAAGATGGTTTTGAACACTGACTATATTGTCAGACAGTTCAAATCGTGATAAAATTACTCTAAATGGTCAATCATTCCAAATCTGTAAATAAGCGCAATAGTGATCTCGGCTAAAAATAGACACCGACAACCGGGCGGATTACGTAATTTCAAAAGTGAATTATCACATGGTTTTCCTAGTTAAAAATAGCTATCTCTGCAGCGTGGCTCAGATAGGTAATACCTGTTTGCAGTGAGGAATGTGGATATATGTTTCACTGTTCACACTGATCTAGGACATCAATGAGCAGCATTTTGATCTTTTCAGGTGACAATGACTTAATTGGTTATTTGAGAAAAAAATATTTTGGTTCAAACTGTCAGATACTACCTTTGATAGGGCTCATATTAGTTTATGTTTATTTCTATATTAGAAATCTGCTTCATATTCTTTCATACCAAAATTGTATTTTTGCATTTTTTTAATAATATTGCATGACCTTTGAATATGCCGTATGTTTCAAGATATTTTTGTTATATATATATATATATATATATATAATTATGTACCTTTCATAGTCAGTGTTGCAATATATATGTGTTTGTTTTATATCTTGTTATTTTTTTATGACTATGACTCTACTGTATTAACAATGTAATTGATAATTATGAGCCAAATATTGCTTACGAGCCAAATATTGCTTTAATAGTTGTGATTTTTATTATGTTATTACAATAATACATTTGTGTCCCCAATTTTTGTCCCCAATTTTTAGTGCTCAATTTTTACATTGTACTATTTTTATTTGACATATTTTTTTCCTTTGTGTTTGATAGTTGTTTGTGTTTTGGTCAAAATTTGACGAAATGAACATATTTCCTGTAAATATTTCATAAGTCTGCATATAACGCCTCTCTTTTTTTTCAATAAACAGAGCCATTTACATATGTAAATTAATTATTTAACCAGATATATGTAGCCAGGTTTTATCTATATAATACTTTTAGAAAACATCCCATGACCAATTATTAATTTTGATTATAAGACGTCCAGTTATTCTGGAATAGGAAGTCCCCAAGACAAATATCTCAGTAGAAACGGGCAACTTGAAATCAGACCTTGAATTTCCACAGACTATATGCTTTACATGCAACTCCCAAGCACTTATGCTAACAGGGCAAATGCTGTATCAACTGAGCGCTTACAAATTCCCTCCCTATCACCCGGCTACACATATCCAACTGTTACTGAATGTTCAATAGAGCTAAGAAAAACATTTAGCCTTGTTTTTTTGATGACATGGCAGTCAACGACGTGTATGTTTCACAGGGTTTTCCCTCCGAGAGATGCTTTGTGTATAATTCATGGTGTTCAAGATGGAACAAAAGTAGTAAGCTTGTGATGTGTGTGAAATTTATTGTGTCCCAAATCAGATTATGAGAAAAACCCTTTTACATGGTACCTTCTGACAATAAATCTTGTATATCAACATTTGATTGTTGTTTTGTTTTAAATACATTGCAGACTGTATGTCGACATTTGATTGTTGTTTTGTTTGAAATGCATCATGCATCATTAGAGTGACGTCCAACTTTGGTTCAGGAAGACCCCAGACTAATGTCCGGGGAGAACCACCGGCGCACCACAGGTCAGCTGGAAGATGTTCCCACATTGAGTCCACCTGCAACGGGACTCGAACCCACGTGGTGAGAGGCAAAGCAGTCGGAGTGGAAAATGAGAACATTATAAATGTAATATAATAAACATAATACATTGACCCACCGTGACTAAAGCAGCTACAATCACATCTACTTTGGAAGGTGCCTGACCTGGTAGCGCAATCGGTAGAGCGTCGGCTCCAGGTACGGGAGCCGCGACATACCAGTCATTAAAAATGGTAGTGATATTGTTTGCTCCCTTGCTAATGCTGAAGCAAATATAGGGGAAGTTCCATGAATGGTTGGCCTGGTGTCAGGATAATGTGACTGGGTGTGGTATCATGTCAGGTGTTGACAGCATGCTATACACAGTGAAGGCAGCAGTATATCTGCTTCAAGTGGACACTGCCTCCAGATAACTGAAATACTGTCGGTGGGACAATAAACCCAATAAACAAACAAACTTTGGACAGTACAGGATAAGGGATGATATAAATTTAAAAAAAACACCAAAGTGTACAAATAGTTTTATTCAATATATGATGGATATGAAGTGTTTTAAATGAAATTGTACAAAAAACAAACAAGTTTTGAAAATAATATTAACAGCAAGGTGAAATGAATTAAACTGCAAGACAAAAAAAAAAAAAATAACCATTTTTCGTCAATAACATCATCAACCAATTACATGTTGTTTCTTCTTTAATGAAAACCATTTTTGTTTTTTTCCTAAAAGAAATCAAATCAACCAGTATTTCAAAATGTAAATATGTCATGCTTTTCAAACATTCCGCAGTCTAAATAAAAGCTTTATTTCTGCATAAAAAAAATCTAAACCAAAATGAAGATTTATTTATTTTTTAAAATAAAAATCGGTTGTTTTTTTATTCAAACACGAAACCATGAATGATAACAACTAAATGGATGGGCAACTTGCATAAAAAGTTATGAAATTGAACACAAGAACTTACTGATTGAGTACTTAGTTAACAAAGAAAATTTCTATAAACATCCGCATAGTATAGCATGGGTTGTTTATCTTCTTTACCTACATTTGTAAATGTGTTTAAATGTGTTTATCTTCTTTTCTACATTTGTAAATGTAAAATGTGTTTATCTTCTTACCTACATTTTGTAAATGTGTTTATCTTCTTACCTACATTTTGTATATTGTTTATCTTCTTACATTTTTTTAAAAGTGTTTATCTTAACTTGTACAGACTCATTTTTTAACATCATCGGTTATACCCCGTTATATTACTCCGCTATGCTGTGTTATGTACCCGTGGGACAATTGGCTTGGAAAATCTCGTAGTCATGAATAATTAATGAGGCAGTTTCATTGGTGCCATAAGGAAACCACCATGGATAACTAGCCAATGAAATTACGTTTTATATCTAAGGTTTTGTTTACCATTCAAAATGGCGACCTCCATGAATAAACATGTGCGTTGGTTTCTATTTTTAGTAAGAAAATCCCAGTATGACGTCATTGAGATTGAAGAGTATTTTATTGTAACATGCGATTTCATTGGAAGAAGATTGGTCTCCCCGCCTCAAGCATATTCATGAAAACGAGATTTTGCTTGTCAAATTTCCCACGGTATGTATGGAGTGTAACAGAAGAAAGTACTGTAAATTGCCGACGATGATTTTTTAAATGAAAAAGCAATTTTCAGTGTTAATCCTTTTCATCTTGGATCTGAACATTGAATATCTTTCAAAAATAACTTATAAAAAGAAAAGGCAAATATGCAGATTTTGGCATCTGCATTTTTTTCCCCAAAACTATACAGAAATAGCTGTTTCAAGGTTTGCAAGAAAAGTTAAAAAAATAAACTCAGCCAAAGAGAATAAAGTTAGCGTTCAAAATATTTCAGCTCCATAAAATAAATCTTTTTTAAGCTATGTACATATCAAGAGATAATAAATACTTAAACGTCTCTGCAAATAAACTTCACACAAAAACAAAAACAAAGCGTGTATTCTTCACACAGGTTATAATAAAATATACATGGTATGTAACAAACGATATACATTTATTATAGTCACGCCATTGTATCTTCTTTTGACTTTTTAATCCCTATTACTTAAAAAATATTTATAGTAAATAAAATATTATTCTTCTGATACCAAACATTTTACAAGCATGTCTAAAGCATCATAAAACATAATATACAATATTGAAGATGA
Organism: Sinonovacula constricta; assembly: GCA_007844125.1. Taxonomy (NCBI): domain Eukaryota; kingdom Metazoa; phylum Mollusca; class Bivalvia; order Cardiida; family Solecurtidae; genus Sinonovacula; species Sinonovacula constricta. The sequence goes on from CM017566.1 coordinate 51,967,828, forward strand.
TTCTTTATAAGAATTTTATTTTACAACGTCTAAAACTTCTCTGACCAAAACATTGAAAACAATTTCCGGCAGGAATATTTTTTTCTGTTGCATCAAAAAAAAAACCCTCCTTATTCTGGTGTTGTCAAGCTAAAATTAGAGGAGGAAGAGCTACATCTCGGTAGAACTAAAGACACTGTCAGTCAAACCTTTGCATAGAAGTTTTCTTCCCCGTCTCAAACTCATTCCGAAGAGAAGACTAAGTACTTATTGGTATGTGACCGACTTGGGCTACTGCTCTGAACACCTCTGATGCGCAGATATTCACAAACATTAACCACAACACAATGCCATGGCATAAACAAGTCAAGTTTTCTTCAATTCTGTAAGCTAGTTTAAACATGCCATCAGCGTTTCTGAAAGTGATTTCTATCTACTTACACCATCATGTCAGTACAAAGTAGGTCAATACTGTATGGTGTAGCTAGTTTTAAATACGTGCCAAGTTACGCGATCTATATTACTAAAAGGTTTGACAAGGTCAATAAGTTTTAAACCTGTTCTAACATGGCTAAGCAGGGTACACAGTTATCAAATAATACTTTAAGAAATACGTTAATGACAGGTAAATTGTCTGAAAGGGATGTTACTAAATGTTTGTGCGTAAAAGTAATTATTATAAAGTGATGACGTGCTCATGGAAAACGAAACCCCACTTGGGAACACGAAATGTTTTGTATTTTGGGGAGATTTTACAGCACACCACCACTCGACAGGTCACACCGAGCCAAATTTTTTAGGTCAGTGAAAACTTGACTCATTTATATCATGATGCTGTGTTCTAGTATTTCATTTTTTGTGACAATAATAACAAATGAAGAAGGGCGTGGTTGTCTAACATGTCTAGAATGATGTAAAACGATGGAATGCAATTAATGAGACAATACTGTTGAGCCCCAATATAATATGTCTGAACACAAAGGCTTTCAGCTGTAATAGAAGAATCACATAGTTGGACGTATTGTGACATAATATTAGGATTGTGTAACTACAAAAATGGAAATAATGATATCTTTAATGACAGAATGTATATATAAATTTTATGAGTGCAGAAAATATATGATTTGTATGAAAGAAAAATGATGGAATGGTTTATAAGAGAGCAGAACAGGAAGTGAACAAAAAAACTTTGTAAGATAAAAACATGAGCATCATTCATCGTATGGCGTTTGTTCAACTAAATACTTTGGTTTCTAAGGGTTATTTTATTTACAACATTTAACACATCCATAGCTTGAACTGAGCAATATTCTTGCTTTTCACATCTTTTAAACTTTATGACAATGTTTTAATCTAAAGAAAGGAATTTAATGAGTTTACAAAAAAAAAACAGGAGCCTAATTCTATGTGTTACCATGGTATCAAATTAAGCTCAAAATTTCACACAGCAGTTACACCCCTAAACTACCCCTAAACTGCCCAGCCCTTGCAAAATGCAGTTCACCACTGTTCAAGTTAAATTCGGATAAAATCCAGCCGAACATTCTTTTTATCCTTTCACCACGCGTTTTCCTTCCTACGACTACAGTAGACCTATGTAATCACCTATGTAATCAATCCTCGTAAAGGACCTATGTAAAACCATTCTCCAGGTAAACCTATGTAAACACCTTTGTCACCACAGGTCTATGTAAATCCAATTTTTGTACAATCACAAATCCCATATATTACCTTTTTATAAACCAATCAAATACCATTTACTTGCTGGAACCAACATTTTCCCAATATCAATGAGGTCAACCTAATGATGTTCCCAGCAAGTAAAGTGCGAACATAAAACATACCCCACCCTAATGGTGTTTCCAGCAAGTAAAGTGTTAACATGAAACATACCCCACCCTAATGGTGTTTCCAGCAAGTAAAGGGTTAACATCAAACATACCCCACCCTAATGGTGTTTCCAGCAAGTGAAGGGCTAACATAAAACATATCCCACCCTAACGGTGTTTCCAGCAAGTAAAGTGTTAACATGAAACATACCCCACCAAAATGGTGTTTCCAGCAAGTAAAGTCCTAACATAATACATACCCCACCCTAATGGTGTTTCCAGCAGATAAAAGGTTAAAGGATTCCAAAACATTACACGAGGCTCTATCACTACCATTGTGCAAACATTTCTATACATAAACAAAACTCCAGTAATACTAGAACTCTCAATGTTGCATAATAAATATAAATGAACACAATATTAACGTTGCCGGTTTTATATGCTGAACACAATCAATACGTCTGACATTTGTTGACACAATCAATACGTCTGACATTTGTTAACACAATCAATACATCTGACATTTGTGAGCACAATACGTCTGACATTTGTGAACACAATACGTCTGACATTTGTTGACACAATCAATATGTCTGGCATTCGTTAACACAATCAATACGTCTGACATTTGTTAACACTTTTTTTTTGCATGGCTACTTTTATTTATTTTGATGCTACTAAATGTAATAATTATGATTACAAAATAAGCACACATACATATTGGTCCATTCTGAGTTCAAATTAACTAATTTATCTGAATTTACTTATAAAAACATGGGAAAAAATTGCATAAACAAAAAACAATGAATACAACAGGATACCCAACAACATTCAATTACAAACAGCAGTAGTTTCTTTCCAAATGGCAATTAAATATTTAGAACATATTTATGACCAAAAATACAAAATACACACCAAAAGAAATCATATTTATACATCAATGCTTGCAAGAAGTTCAGTCTAGAAATCTAGCACTTTAAAGTTTTTTGTTTTTAAAATATATTGCAGCGACCATTTATGATCATTATAGCAACATCCAGCTTTTTTGGTGGAGGGAGCCCCCCAGACACATGGCCGGGTAGAACCAAGGGTGCACTTAAAAAACATATTACAAAGTTTCTTACATAATATTCCCTTATAAAGTCTTATTTTATACTAATTTGTCTCCATTGTCATGCTAGTTTGATAACTTTAACAATCTGTTTATGTCGTTTTGTTGTTTTTTTGCTACATCTCACTGACACAATTATGGTCATATTGGCAACATCCAGCAAATTATTGGTGGAGAAAAAATCACCCGCGCACTGCAGGTTAGCTGGAAAAACTCTCCACATGAAACTTTTCACCCTGACCGGGACTCGAGCCCACACAGTGAGTGGCTGAGCAGTTTAGGTCAGCGACTTTAACCTCTTGGCCATGGGCGCCCCCACAAACTGTTGCAGTGAGATTATGCCTAGACTAATCCCTGGGGTTTATAACTTACCAGAGATAAACATAACTTTTGTTCAAAGCATAATTATTTTGTTTTTTACAGTCTTGATCCACAATTACAGCCACTGCCAGCTATTTTAGTGGGGGTTAACCTCACATGTCTGGGCAGAACCACCGGCGAACCGCACGTCTGATGGAAGACCTTCTTTCATCGATAAATAATGTTATTGCACACTTATACTATATAGTTCGAGTCTGTGCAGAAATTATGCCCCAATTCTAATCAATGGAAAGATTTTTTTCTACATGTATAAGTATTTGACAAAAGAAAACTGGGATACAACCAATATAAGTCAGCAAGCAGAAAAAACACGTCATAAGAAATTAATCACAACAACAAAATATAAACGAACACATTTGTACAAAGACAATGAGAAAAAAAAAATCCTTGTCTTTTTTAAATTTGATACACAAATGGAGGCAAAAGAAAAACAAAGTCATAAACTTGTATAAAAATACAAAAAAAACATCAATAACAATAAAACGAGAAAGAATACACATAAATCAAGAGAGCATTCTTTCCACATTTGAACAATGGAATTCTGTTTTAACAGGACAACTTATGCATTACAAGATTTTAAAACTGCCTTGAATTACGATTTTTGACAACTGATAAAAACCTTCATAAATTCCAAATCTTGACAATTGTTGTGGAATCAGTACAACAGAATGTCACTAAAGGGCTGTAAAAAAAAGAGAAAAAGACGCTAACTGAATTGAAGAGAATCGTGTTAACCCTGCACGAGTGACACCGAGTTTCCTCTGATCCATGATGAATAAAAAATACACTCGAGTCAAAAGTATCGCAGCACCTGGACAGTCTGAGGGACTTAATAATGGGCGACTGACTTTCCATGAACTTACTCTATGAACAACTAACTACGTCTCCACATCCTAGATTCTCTAGATTTCGTGTCTTGTCACATTGTAGTTGCCTGTGGGAAATAGGATGCCCTGTCAGTAAGTGTGCATTTTCTCATAGTTTTTGCACTGTTTCTGCAAGTCAATCTACTCTGTCTTCGGCACCTTTGGAGAAACACGCGTTTCCTCCTTCGACAATGAGATTGTGTGTTTAAAGGTATATCTGGTCACCTCGTAGAATCCTGGATTGTATGTGCTGCCTTGCGACAGACTCGCCTGCGATGCCAGGCTAATTGTGGACGTGCTCGATAAACTCTTCTGCATTTCCTGCGACTCCAGGTTGATTAATGGGAGCGTCTGGTTGCGAATATCAAGCAAAGACTTCCAGATCTTCTGGCGGTGGGCATTTCCGATTTTCATCTTTGCCAGATCCTGTATAAACACGGTTAAGAAATTTACAATAATTAGTAGTTCAATAAGGCATATTTGTTGTATTTTATATTCAATATTTAATAAGGAATATTTTAATTGTATTTTATTTTCATTCATTTATAAGGCATCATTTTTTTAAATTTTCTTTTCGATCATTATAAGGCATATTCATTGTATTTTATCAAAAAAAAAATTGTACAAAAAAATATGTTGAATTTCATTTACAAATGTTTTTAAGCATATTTGTTGTAATTAATATACAATAATTTAAAACTTTTTTTTATTATATTTCTATTTTATCAGGCATATCTGTTGTATTCTATATTCAATGAGATTAATTTATTGTAATGTCATCTCAGTATCCTATCACATTGTAGATATCCAGTTAAATTACGTCTTCTTGGGCTATTTTCCAACAAACAGATGGTGTGTGTATATTCCCGTTAGTGTGCATCCACGTTCTAGCGATAAAGATGCTAGACCCCAGTTTGGAGGGTCCCAGGTTTGAACTCCGAAACTGAACAATCATTGTTAGTCCTTGAGCAAAACTATTTACTACACATTGCTCCAGGTACTCAGTACCTGAGTACTGGTTCTACCCAGGAAGTGGGCAGTCGAGAGGGAATAATATAAGTTGAAAAACCCAATTGAATTTAAATAAAGATGTTCTAAATTTTGTTGGTACTTACGTCTAAACTGAAGTCATCTAACTGGAGGATGCTGTAGAGATTTCTTTCCTGGAAATTGTCAATGTATGCTCCCAGACCCAAGCCTGTCAACCACCTGTAGAAAAATTAATTGGATATGTGCAAATTTTGATATATTCTTTGATACAAGTTTATATTAAATGGGCTGTCACCAAATGCACTGAAGTTGGTGTATCTGTTTTGTTTCTGAAATACAAATCTGTAGCATAATTATGTTGCTAGCAGGTCTACAGTTACAATTATTTTCTAGGCCAGATAAATGGGGTACATAAGTAAAATGGAGATTGTCATCTTTGTTTGATAATATCCGAGGTAGTCCAAACAGTAGGTAGGTCCTTCTAGTTGGAATTCTTGGACTTCATCATCTTTTCTTTTGTAGATGGTCAATTACAGGCAGTGAAATTTCTTAATTTTGCATAAAGTGTTTGTTGATGATGGTTAACCTGGGTATCACAAAAAGGCAGAAAAGTCTACTTATTTAAAGTCCCAGCGGAATCTTGAAACTATTTTTTTTGTTGAAATTCTGAATTTGCTCTAAAATGTTCTCAGATTCAGACAAAATGCAGATGGAGTATGTTTCGAAATAAAAATGACCTTATGTTACTATTTTCATTTTGTAAATACGATAGTTCTTCTTTTTACTTTACACGCCGAAATTTCCCGCTGCTGCAGGCCTACACATTTCGACCAATCTGAGGCACCTTCCTGGAAGAGTTTGACTGTCCTTATGTCTGCTTTGACCTTTGTTGGCACCACTGTGTGGTCGGCTGTGTTGATGATTCATTAGTTTTAACATACCTATGTATAAACTGGAGACTTAGGAAGTTTTTATAAATTTATGTATCCCAATCACTCACGTGGCTATTGTGTTATCGACGGGCATATCGCTTGTGTTGGAGACGGTTTCTTCCTTTATTGCCATTGGTATTTCTGTCTCTGAGCTTGATACATGGGTCACCTCTGAGTTGAATGGCAGGGTCGAGGCCTGTCGAAGCTCGGGCTGGGGACTGGAGGTCAGCACTGTACTGGTGCTCGCTGTGGTAATGGCTCGACCCATGGTACCGTTAGATGGCCTGGAATGGTCAAACATGCAAAACATTAGGAATAGCTGCTTTAAAACAGTGCTCAATAAATCAAACATCAGGAATATCTGAAAGCTTAACATTCATTATTTTTAAAACATAGCTCATTAAATCAAACATTAGAAATATCTGAAAGTTTAACTTTCATTTTTCTTTTCAACATTGCTCAATTAATCAAACATCAGGAATATCTGAAAGCTTCTAGACATATCTTCATAAGGAGTTTCCCAATAAAGCTTACCACAGAAAAATAATAAAAAGGTCCTATGAGAATTATATCATATATTTAACCTGGGAACTTGCACAATACAAATAGGAAAATAACAAAGGTTCTTTGAGAATTATCATATATTAAACTGGGAACTTGCACAATACAAATAGGAAAATAATAAAGGTTCTTTGAGACTTATCATATATTAACCTGGGAACTTGCACAATACAAATAGGAAAATAATAAAGGTTCTTTGAGAATTATCATATATTAAACTGGGAACTTGCACAATACAAATAGGAAAATAATAAAGGTTCTTTGAGAATTATCATATATTAAACTGGGAACTTGCACAATAAAAATAGGAAAATAATAAAGGTTCTATGAGAATTATCATATATTAAACTGGGAACTTGCACAATACAAATAGGAAAATAATAAAGGTTCTTTGAGAATTATCATATATAAACCTGGGAACTTGCACAATACAAATAGGAAAATAATAAAGGTTCTTTGAGAATTATATCAAATATTAAACCTTGGAACTTGCACAATACAAATAGGAAAATAATAAAGGTCCTATGAGAATTATCATATATTTTAACCTGGGAACTTGCGCAATACAAATAGGAAAATAATAAAGGTTCTTTGAGAATTATATCAAATATTAAACTGGGAACTTGCACAATACAAATAGGAAAATAATAAAGGTTCTTTGAGAATTATCAAATATTAACCTGGGAACTTGCACAATACAAATAGGAAAATAATAAAGGTTCTATGAGAATTATCAAATATTAACCTGGGAACTTGCACAATACAAATAGGAAAATAATAAAGGTTCTATGAGAATTATCATATATTAACCTGGGAACTTGCACAATACAAATAGGAAAATAATAAAGGTTCTTTGAGAATTATCATATATTAACCTGGGAACTTGCACAATACAAATAGGAAAATAATAAAGGTTCTATGAGAATTATCAAATATTAACCTGGGAACTTGCACAATACAAATAGGAAAATAATAAAGGTTCTATGAGAATTATCAAATATTAAACTGGGAACTTGCACAATACAAATAGGAAAATAATAAAGGGTCTATGAGAATTATCAAATATTAACCTGGGAACTTGCACAATACAAATAGGAAAATAATAAAGGTTCTATGAGAATTATCAAATATTAAACTGGGAACTTGCACAATACAAATAGGAAAATAATAAAGGTTCTATGAGAATTATATCAAATATTAAACTGGGAACTTGCACAATACAAATAGGAAAATAATAAAGGTTCTATGAGAATTATCAATTATTAAACTGGGAACTTGCACAATACAAATAGGAAATAATAAAGGTTCTATGAGAATTATCAATTATTAAACTGGGAACTTGCACAATACAAATAGGAAAATAATAAAGGTTCTATGAGAATTATCAAATATTAAACTGGGAACTTGCACAATACAAATAGGAAAATAATAAAGGTTCTATGAGAATTATCAAATATTAAACTGGGAACTTGCACAATACAAATAGGAAAATAATAAAGGTTCTTTGAGAATTATATCAAATATTAAACTGGGAACTTGCACAATACAAATAGGAAAATAATAAAGGTTCTATGAGAATTATATCAAATATTAAACTGGGAACTTGCACAATACAAATAGGAAAATAATAAAGGTTCTATGAGAATTATCAATTATTAAACTGGGAACTTGCACAATACAAATAGGAAAATAATAAAGGTTCTATGAGAATTATCAAATATTTAACCTGGGAACTTGCACAATACAAATAGGAAAATAATAAAGGTTCTATGAGAATTATCAAATATTAACCTGGGAACTTGCACAATACAAATAGGAAAATAATAAAGGTTCTATGAGAATTATCAAATATTAAACTGGGAACTTGCACAATACAAATAGGAAAATAATAAAGGTTCTTTGAGAATTATCATATATTAACCTGGGAACTTGCACAATACAAATAGGAAAATAGTAAAGGTTCTTTGAGAATTATCATATATAAACCTGGGAACTTGCACAATACAAATAGGAAAATAATAAAGGTTCTTTGAGAATTATATCAAACATTAAACCTGGGAACTTGCACAATACAAATAGGAAAATAATAAAGGTTCTATGAGAATTATATCAAATATTAAACCTTGGAACTTGCACAATACAAATAGGAAAATAATAAAGGTCCTATGAGAATTATCATATATTTAACCTGGGAACTTGCACAATACAAATAGGAAAATAATAAAGGTTCTTTGAGAATTATATCAAATATTAAACTGGGAACTTGCACAATACAAATAGGAAAATAATAAAGGTTCTAGGAGAATTATCATATATTAACCTGGGAACTTGCACAATACAAATAGGAAAATAATAAAGGTTCTATGAGAATTATCATATATTTAACCTGGGAACTTGCACAATACAAATAGGAAAATAATAAAGGTTCTTTGAGAATTATCATATATTAACCTGGGAACTTGCACAATACAAATAGGAAAATAATAAAGGTTCTATGAGAATTATCATATATTTAACCTGGGAACTTGCACAATACAAATAGGAAAATAATAAAGGTTCTTTGAGAGTTATATCAAATATTAAACTGGGAACTTGCACAATACAAATAGGAAAATAATAAAGGTTCTTTGAGAATTATCATATATTTAACCTGGGAACTTGCACAATACAAATAGGAAAATAATAAAGGTTCTTTGAGAATTATATCAAATATTAAACTGGGAACTTGCACAATACAAATAGGAAAATAATAAAGGTTCTTTGAGAATTATCATATATTTAACCTGGGAACTTGCACAATACAAATAGGAAAATAATAAAGGTTCTATGAGAATTATATCAAATATTAAACTGGGAACTTGCACAATACAAACAGGAAAATAATAAAGGTTCTTTGAGAATTATATCAAATATTAAACTGGGAACTTGCACAATACAAATAGGAAAATAATAAAGGTTCTTTGAGAATTATCATATATTTAACCTGGGAACATGCACAATACAAATAGGAAAATAATAAAGGTTCTTTGAGAATTATATCAAATATTAAACTGGGAACTTGCACAATACAAACAGGAAAATAATAAAGGTTCTATGAGAATTATATCAAATATTAAACTGGGAACTTGCACAATACAAATAGGAAAATAATAAAGGTTCTTTGAGAATTATCATATATTTAACCTGGGAACTTGCACAATACAAATAGGAAAATAATAAAGGTTCTATGAGAATTATCATATATTAACCTGGGAACTTGCACAATACAAATAGGAAAATAATAAAGGTTCTTTGAGAATTATCATATATTAACCTGGGAACTTGCACAATACAAATAGGAAAATAGTAAAGGTTCTTTGAGAATTATCAAATATTAACCTGGGAACTTGCGCAATACAAATAGGAAAATAATAAAGGTTCTATGAGAATTGCCAAAAATTAAAATTTGAATGACCACTAGACAAAAGCATACAATAAATATATAAGTGATAAACGCGCAGAAATAAAACATTACACATGCACGCGCACACACATACACGCGCGCGCGCGCACACACACACACACACAGTCACAGCCTTTGGTGCGGTCAATCGGCAAACGAATCAAAAGGAATAGCTGTTCCAAACACAAAACATTCTTTAGGCATAATTATCTAGGAATGGCTCAATAAAACCCAATGAATAAAATCATTAGGAACAGCTATTAGCTAAAAAAAATCATTCTTTTGACAAAACGCCAAAAAGAATAGCTCCAAAAAGCTAAAAAGTCAAACTTCAGGAATTAATGAGAGCAAAGCATGTAATATTCTAAGACATATCTATGTAACCAATAGATCAATTAAGGTAACAAATCCAGAAAATTATTATTTTAATACAAGAACAAAGGAATTGTATTAATCAAAGCACAACCATTGTCCAAGCTGTTGCAAGTGTCAGATTTGTACTGCACAATTCAGAAACACGGTACTTGGAAATGACAAGCGTTTTATGCCAGTTGTTTATTACAACCCCAGTCCCCCTAAAGATCCCTGTGCACTTTTAATGCTTCTACATCGTCTGAGTTTTGGACCAAGGCTTTAAACCATTTATTTGCTGGAAACACATAGGTGGGATTGGGATTAGCCGGCATTTTTTCCAATACTGTGCAGCGACACTTCTATCATTATAGCACAGGGGCACTTATGAGATGCCCAGGGACTGAACCCGGCTGGTCCATTATAATTACACCGAAGAGTCAGGCGTAATGCTGTCCCCTTAGCCCCGAGCGTTAGGAGAGGGAAGCCACTACAACCAAAGTCTTTGGTTTGACTTGGCCGGGGTTTGAACCAACGACCTCCCGATCCGCAAGCCGACGCTCTACCGAGCTATTGCGGCCGGTCCATTAGGGTGGCGGATGTTTTCTGTAATATGGTTAATGGTGTTTCCAGCTTAAAAAAGGTTTAAAAAAGTATGTTCTATTGTTTTATATGTAAATTAATATTTTGTTTAATCTTATTTATGAATTTTATTATATTAATATTATGGTTAAAAAATGTATGTGCAAAAATAAAAATGTGCCGCCAGTCAGGGACTTAAACTTTTGCTAACAGGGTAAATGATTTATTGACTAAGATAACCAAACTGCTTACACATTCTCTCCCTATCAACTGGCTATATACATTCTCTGGGCAACTTGAATTTCATCCTTAAATGTCCACAGACCATTCTCAGTTATATACTGTTTGTTTTTTGGGTTTATCGTCCCACTAATAGTATTTCAGTTATCTGGAGACGGTGTCCACTTTGGGCAGATATAGTGCTGCCTTCACTGTGTATAGCATGCCATGAACACCTGACATGATACCACACCCAGTCACATTATCCTGACACCCGGCCAACCAGTCGAGGAACTATCCTTATATTTGCTTGAGCATTAGCAAGACAGCTAAACCACTACTATTTTTATCGACTTCGAATGTCGCGGACCGGTATCGAACTCGGGGCCTCCCGTACCTGGAGCCGACGCTCTACCGATAGCGCTACCAGGTCTGGTCAATTACGTACTGACTGTGGGTCATTTATGTTGGGCTCAAATATTAAAGGGCGCAAAATGTGCAGCCAGTCCAGGACTCAAACCAGGGACCCTTCGCTAACAGGGCGAATGCTCCACCAGCAGATCTAACCAGACCACTTACACATTCTCTCCCTATCACCCGACTACACTTATGTATCTAATGCAGTTGCTGCATCTTCATTTTAGGATGCCACTTCATATGAGACAAGAGTCCATGCATTGACTTATCCAAACCGGCCGCAATATCTCAGTTGGTAGAGCGTCGGCTTGCGGATCGGGAGGTCGTGGGTTCGAACCCCGGCCGGGTCTTACCAAAGACTTTAAAGTTGGTAGTAGTGGCTTCCCTCCTAACGCTCGGGGCTAAGGGGACAGCATTACGCCTGACTTGTCGGTGTCAGTATAATGGACCGGCCGTGTTCAGTCCCTGGGCACCTCATAAGTGCCCCTGTGCTATAATGATAGAAATGTCGCTGCGCAGTATCGGCAAAAATGCCGGCTAATCCCTGACTTATCCAAGTTTTCACTGGTGAACAATTAATTTTATTTACATAGTAATTTAAAATAGAACTTAATTTCTGAATACTTCCACATTAATGAGCATACAAATTAGATTTTATGTTATTTAGACTTTTATTATTTTTATGTGGTTGGTTGGTTGTTGTTTTTTTGTTTTTGTTTTTTTACAATTTGTCACTTAAAATACTGAGATATGATATTTCAGGTTGGATCCACCTAACAGCTGGATGCAGCTATAATGATCATAATTGGTCGCTACTATGAATTTAAAAAAAAATATATAAAAATAAATAAATAAAAAAACGTAACAAATTAAAAGTTTCAAGTGGTTTAATTGAGAGCAGAAGCATTGTAATTGTATTTTTAAGACTGAAAAATAAATCTTTAATTAATCGTAATTCATGCTTTACGGCTATTGGTAAAACAGGGGTAGAAATCAGCACAAACACAATTTTAAAGTTATTTTTTATGCAAATCTTAATTACATCATTTTACACAAAATAAATAACAGTTCAGTAAATATCAGTAGGCAATTCAATCAATCAACAGACTTTCAAACCTAAGTACATTTCTGTGGACAGAGTATTATAAAAATATTTTTCTCTGTCATTTAATTTTTGATACAAGGTGTTCCACCATAATCTTGTTTGTTCGTTTATTGGGTTTATCGTCCCACCAACAGTATTTCAGATATCTAGAGACGGTGTCCATTTTAAGCAAATATAGTGCTGCCTTCACTGTGTATAGCATGCCATGAACACCTGGCATGATGCCACACCCAGTCACATTATCCTGACAACGGGCCAACCAGTTGTGGAACAACCCTGATATTTATTGAGCGCTAGCAAGGGAGCTATACCACTACCATTTTTAACGACTTTGGTATGTCGAGGCCCGGGATCGAAACCAGGGCCTCCAGTACCTGAAGCCGAGACTTTACCGATTGCGCTAACAGGACCAGTCCTTAATCTTGAGTAGGTCCAGTAAATTTTACAAGTTAAAAGTGCCAAGTCTGTTTATTTACTAGCTTCTGCCAGCTAGGTGGACGGAGTCAGGTGTTTTTAAATTTTATTTGTGAAGACTTTTTTCCCCTCAAATATTTACTTTGTGTTTGAATAATGTTCTAATAATCTTTATTTCATCCAGAGAGGGTGTCCACTAAAAGCAAATATGCGCTGCCTTTACTGTGAAAGCAAGCCACAATCATGCAGTGTGCATCAGTCTGAATGATCGAGTGAAACAATAAACTCTTTAATGTACACTATTACAACATACACATGCTTACATAAATCCAACTGGCAGTTAACAGCTGTGAGAGCAAGTTTGGCAGATGAATCAGTGATCTAGAAATGAGTACATCTGATTTGGTTAAGCCAGATATCTCCATTAATTCTCAAACATTATAAGTGTGGGTACTCGTTGAATTTGTCTCATTAAGACGATTCTAATGAGTACCAGGTATAAAGGGTTTGGAGAAGAAATAAAGGAATTAGTACGACACTATATCCCATAATTCTCAACCATTCCTTATAGTGTGGGTACTCACTGAAAATGTCTGGATGAGACAATTCTAATGAGTACCAGGTATATAGGGTTTGCAGGAGAAATAAAGAATTTAAAATTACTCCGTATATCCCATAATTCTCAACCAAATACCATAATTATAGTGTAGTATTGAATCTGTCATATTAAGGCAACTCTAATGAGTAACAATAATATTTAGCACAATAGACCAATAAATAGATTAGTAAAATAAATATGAAAATGCTATACTTACATGCAATTTTGAAAAAAAAAAATAGTAACAAAAAATGTGCTATTAAGTATTGTTCAGATATTTCAAAAACTGGAATTGAGCAGCTGTTTTTAAATTAAGATATATTCTTTCTATTCTTTATAAATTAAAGCTGGCAAAATACATATTTATATGACAACTTAAAACTTTAATGTTGTTTTGTTTTAAAAAAAAACATTGCAGCGACCATTTATCATCATTTTAGCAACGTCTAGCTTTTTGGTGAAGGAAGACCCCAGATACATGTCTAGGTAGAACCACCGGTGCACTGTAAGTCAGCTGGAAGACCTTCTCACATTAAGTCCTTCATCCCGAACCGGACTCGAACCCCCGTGGTAAGAGGCTAAGCAGTCAGAGGAGTTACAAATCGGCGACTACCACTACACCCCCACCCCCCCTCTAACTGTAATAGGTTATGGGAAATCCCAGAAGAATCTGGGTCGTAACATGGATGTAGGGTCATGTGGAAGACTTCCTATAATAAGAAAACCGTCTCAGGATAAGATTCCAGGATGTAAATTGGTTTTGTTTTGTCTTTGGTGACATCGCAACCAATCAGAGTTATACAGGAAATGTCCAGTTAATTATTGGTGGAGAAAGACCTGGAACTCCACAGATCAGCTAAAAAATCTCTCTCTACTTGAAGGTCCTTAAGTTATAGTTCATGATTCTTTAACAACCATCAATCATCAGTAATAAATTAATTGGAGCCTGAAACCTGCATCAGAGACCAAAATTTGTAATCAGTTTATTTCTTTTTCCATTCCTTAAGAATCCTCGGATAAATGACGATAAAGAGAAATGTTCAACAATTTTATATTTTATGATGCACAAGGATATGACAGATGCAGACTGATGAAAAATGGAAACGGCGATGACGAATATAATGCGTAGCACCGGATTTTAAATGATTGGTCGGGAGTATGATTTTAATGTTCCGTAAAAGAAAAATGGTAAGATGTTATGATTCAGTTAAATATGATTCTATGATCTGTCTAGAATATTATTATCAAATTAGATGGATTATTTCTTTATTCATACAAGGCCTCAGGGGCAGATCCATAAAATTTTGGCGGGGTGGTGGTGGAGGTATGAATCAACATTCATTTATTTAAACCTATTTATTTATAGTCTATTGGGAAACAAGTTCTTTTAACTTATATTAATCCCTCTCGACTGTCCACTTCCTGGGTAGAACCAGTACTCAGGTACTGAATACCTGGAGCAAAGTGCAGTAAATAGTCTTGCTCAACATCTAACGTGGTCTAACTATCATCACGTGGTCAGTTTCGGGGTTCGAGCCTGGGACCCTCCGATCCGGAGTCCAACGTCTTAACCACTAGACCACGAACACTCATTCATTCTTGATGGCAGTAAATACTAGATATATATATACATAGTTAAGGACCCTCACTTCGGCATAAGCAGTCAAGAGACAAAATTTACTTTAAAAGCTTAGTATTTTTTAAACTAACAAGTATGTGTTTTCACATCTTAACTCTGGTTGGTGGGGGGGGGATGCATCCCACCACTACCCCCCACCTGGATCCCTCCCTGCCTTGATGGTTTTGAAGTTCGAAAAAATAAAGTACCATATGTACCAATGTTGTAATTAACAAAATAAATGATGTAGCGCATCATAGATATTTTTTGGATTTTTTTTTTTCAAGTTTTGAATTATTGAAAAATGTATGTACCATTATACTGCATGGTGATTTTGCAAAATTATTATTTTTCAAACATTCAAACATAGCTTTTGCTATGATGAAATGATCGATGAATATAATGAGAAGACGGATGGAAAAGGAGACGTAAAAGAAACTGAATGTCATGTTTTATTGTATTATTTACAAAAAATGACAAATGTACAATGAAACGACAGATGAACGAAAGATGAGAAGAAAAAGTGACTTCAGATCTGACAAATGTTCGTGTCAGGTATACACAAGCTGCTCATCGTCATTAAGTTTCACGAAGTTTCTCGAGTAAACTTTTATAAAGATAAAAGATTTCACAATATATACAAAATAAATTAGATCAACATCAATAAACTTTAGCACTACTTAAAAAAACAACATATTTCTTCAAAACATTTCAGTTGAACTAATATTAATTTACACTATATACAAAAAATTTAAAAAAAGAAAAAAAGAAAAAAAAATATTATATATATATTACAGCCTCTTTTCAGATTTTGAATATTCATGGGAAAAAAATCAAAGAAAACAAAATTTTTTAAAAAATCACACAATTCTGACTGGCTCTTAATAAACGATACAACAGAATTAACATGTTAAGTGAACACACTGTCATCGTTTCAGCAATGAACAAGGATATGTAATCAATATAGAGGGGCGTTCAATGAGATTTAACATAATGAACGGTGCATATGTAAGGGGCGTTCAATGAGATTTAACACAATGGACGGAGCACGTCCACTTCACTGCATGACATTTCTTCTAAAAATTATAAAACCAACAATTTTCACTAGTAAAACCATGATCTAAAATAAATAAAAAACTTAAAAATTGGCGAATCCATAAATGGGTTATACAAAAGATCTACCTCCGATAAAACAATAAATAACAAGTGAACGACCGACAAGGACAATCACATTTTGCGAGTTTAACAACAGAAAATTCCCCTCAAGAGGGGCATCTCTGCAGTTCTACATATACTTCTGGGGTCGGATAATTTTGCTGGCAGGTCTGTGTTTTTTCTTCAACAACTTCGACTTGCCCTCTCGCGCCAAAACAGTGGATAACCACCTGCAACGAGACAGGGTGAACACATGAGGAGTAAGTTAGCTACCTGGATCCCACTAGACTACACACTACAGTCACAGCACAGGTTAAAATCTAGGTACACCTTCGATCGTGTGATCGTGATTTTTTCTAACTGGCTGCATGTGTAAGATATTGAGGGGGATCAACCAACTTCTTTCCTCATATTTTCACCCATGTCTCGTATTTCAAAACGCACGTACTTCATACAAGGCACTTGATTCTGCTTTTATAAATTCTCAATGTTTAGCATTATTTTTATTCATTTATTTATTTAATCTCCATCAAGGCACAAGTTTTAATAATTTATTTCTTTTTATCACCATATTTTTTTAATTTTTTTTACACAATTTTGCATACAAATTTAAAGTGAAAACAACACATTTGAACACAGGCATTCGAATGGAACACGTGTTGTGCTTTGATCATAAAAACAGACTGAACAGAGCCAACTTTTGTGTGTGCAGAAGACTGTAAACAGTGGAGGAATGCAACTGGGGAAAGGGAGGTAAGCAGGTCTAGCAAAAGTACAGACCTTGAAGGCATGTTGCTTATCTCCCCTCAATATATCACAAATGAAGCAACCATTGTTATCAAAGTTTTATATGTAAAAACAAACTTCTTGCAATATAATTTAATATTATCTCACATTTTCTTTAAATAAATTAAATAAATAATACTTAATAATTTAAATTAAATATATGGGTTTTTTTTCGGGGGGCAATTAAATGTTCCCCTAATAAATATTAATTTTATAAAATCGAACATTTCTTCATCAACATTCACAAAGAGAATAAATAAATAAATTAAGGAAAAATATTATCTTAAGAAAGAATTAACATGGTTACATAGTGTTGGAGGAATAATTTAGATCACTCAGTGCACTATCAGATTTAGTAGTTTTGACTTTATATAAATAAACTGTATGTAAGAATAAATATTACAATAAATAACATTAATAATTTTAATTAAATATCTGTTGTTTTTCAGGGGCAATTAAATGTTCCCCTAATAAATATCAATTTAATAAAATCAACAGATTTAGTAGTTTTGACTTTATATAAATAAACTATGTTAGTGTATATATTGACAAAACTATTTGATTTATAACTACAGCGATATAGAAGAATAAATAAGTATACACACATATTGCTACACAGATGGTTAACCCTTTAGTCGTTGGAAACACTTTTCAGGGGTGGCGAATTAAGAAAATCCTATGTCCGTACACAAATTTCACTTCTCCAAATAATTTTGACATATTTGCACCGCTGGAATATCGTCCACGGATAAGTGATTTCGCCATCCCTGCCTTTTGTGGGGGGCTTTTTCGATGTCAGTCGAATAAATGTAGTGTTTCCAGCGAGTACAGGGTTGAAGTTCACTAGACTATACATGTGGACGGATGATGATAGACCGCATGATGAGCAGAATGCTGCCATCACGGTGATAGAGCGTACAAGAACACACATAATAAGACTCCAAATATTGCACCATGAACACACTTTCAACATTGAATACAGCAAGAAAAATAAAGCAACACACTCAATAAGAACACATTTATCTCGTTCTTTGCTAGCTTTTCTTCGTTTAGTGTTTTTTCTCTTCTTTGCACAAATTTTGTAAAATATGAAAATATGACACAATTTTTGCATAACGGGTATTTTTTAACCCTGAAAATTGTTCGTTACAGATACAATAAACATCTTTTTCACAGTGCGTGCATCTCCAGCCTTTGCAATCATATAAAAATTTGTTGTTCATTGTTAAAATATTTTTTTTTTTGCTCACAATATTGCACTTCTGTTATTGATTCCACAATTTGTATCCATTTTTTTCTTTTTCTCAGTCCATTCACGCTGTCGGACAAGAGAGACAAGTATGTTCCTATCAAGATGAAGCAGGACTAAGGGAGATCACCCTAATAAGCAGTGTTTTTGTTGCCCAAAGGGAGAATACTCACTGTCGCTGAACATCAAGTTGTTTTTGTTTGAAAACCTCTATTTGTGTTTGGGGAATGAGAGCTGCGATTTCCAAACTGTCACGGATTTTGCACAAGATTTCATAATTTTCACGCCCTCGGACCTGCAAGGATAATACAGGAAACAAAGTTAGATGAAAGTTAACTAAGATTTTTTTTTTTTTTAACTTTTAAATTAATTCAAAATTTAGTGTCCCTGCAGAATTATGGCCAGTATAACAGCTACCAATTACTTGTTGACAAAGGCCTCAAACAAATATCTGTAAAAGTATGAATGTAGCTTTTTTGTAAAAAAAAAAAAGAAAAGAGATTTTTAAGAATTTAAAATTTAATAACTGTTAAACACATAAATTTATGGAAAATTTACCAAATAGAAATTTTATGGTTCATTTATTAAATTATTTCAAGTAAAGACGTAAATCCTTGGGATGCCATAATAAAATTGTCAACTGCCGTTTAGTAGTCTCATCTTACCGTAAGCGTATAAGAGTCGTCATCGAGTTTCCTCTTCTTGGACACCTGTGTTATTTCGGTTCCAATCGTCAATTTAGGCAGGTTATTCATTTTCTTAGCCTGTGTTGGAAGAATAGGGAATGATGTCTTTTCGTCGGCCTTCCTGTCACGCCCAGGACACGCACATATCCTAACCTCCACGCATCTCCGCCCCAAAACTTGGTTACTGAAAACAGACAAATATAAATTATTAAACAGTATAAAATCAAAGTGCTGAAAAGCACTGCTTGGGCGGTGTAACTTTTACCTTGTAAATGTTTAAAGGTAGGTAACATAATATAATGGTCACTTAAATTTTTTCTTAGTAAACAGTGCGCAGTCCCTAAGATTCGACATTTACTATACTTTTAATGACTGTATTTTTGGCATATGTTTAATGTGTCGAGACCTTCATATAACAATTTATTATTTGACCAGTTTCTTGTTTAGTGGTGTGGTATTTTTTTTGTAATGTGACAGAAAGCAATCTAATAAGCCATCTGAAGTGAAATCGTGCATCAGCTGAAAAACCTAGTCAAATTGCTAAGTCTTGGAGGAAACTTAGTTAGATTAGAACTAATGTAACACTCAAGGAAAACGTGGAAAATGTAACAAAATGCAAGTTCTTGATAAGAATATAGCTTGAACCTTGAGGTGATAAAACCACCAAAGCCTGTGGTTCTACAGTTTCTGATTAAAGTGTATAATACTTACTCTTTTTCTAATGTGAACACAATCTGGAGTGGTCGTCGGTTAGGTCCGCCGACACATGAGCCTAGACACATAAACTGGAAGAGGTTGGTGACCCACTCGGAGCCTGCCTGCGGGGTCTCGTGAGGGATGAGCACGCTCTGTCGACTTGTATACTGGTCCTCGACATAATTGGCCAACTTGTGCTCGCAGCGAACAAGGTGATTTGGGGCAGGATGATCTGGAAAAGAAAAGAGATCAATGCAATTGTATGTAAAGAAGAAAATTGTTAAGGAAAGTTATACCATAACCAAAAACTTACTATGTACATAGACAATAAACCATGTTGTTTTCTTTTCCCAAACAGTTATTTATCAAAAGTGACTTTTTGTTTGTTTTATTCTTATAACATTGAAAACTTATCTCAAAGAAATCTGATAAACATTGTACCAAATTAGAACTTTTTTTATAAATTTTGCAGGTGCAAAAGCAAACAATCTTTCTCAGCTAATAAATAAAATCCGATACTCACTTTCATTATTTTCTTTTGATGTGGCATGGTTGGGGCATCGTTTTACAGCCTCCTGAACATGTTCTGGCTTCATAAAGATGGGCATGGTTCGCACCACACAACCTGGTGGCGGCGTGCGCTGGGTCTTGAACCTCACTGGGCAAGTTGTGGCCATGCGTACATACAGCTTCTTCAACATGTCAGAGTACTGAAATGATAGGGGATGGGTTAGATGGTTACAGTCCAGCAAATGATGGTTTGGGGAATGGGTTAGATGGTTACAGTCCAGCAAATGATGGTTTGCAGCAATCTGGACTCTAGAAACGTCGGGGCTATAAAAATTGTGGGATCACTACCTGAATATAAATAAAATGCTCTAAGAGTAGTCATTAGTCTTTTTTTGCAACTTTTTATTTACAAACAATGTAATTCCTTATAATATTAACAATTAAGCTAACTGGTAGACTCTAGACCTCGAAGAGAGGGTGCGACTTATCAATATGTGTGTGTCTTATCAATAAGACTTTACGGTAACTGGTAGCTACTTACTGTCCATGTGGTAGATTTTGTTTCCTTTGATGGTGTCGCAAATGAGATTTCAAATCCATATTCACCTGGGTAGTTTGTGCTGAAAAATACAAGAAACCAAAGGTTAGTTTGGTAATTAGTAATAAAACTATTAGTTAAAGCAGAGATGAAACTTTATCTGTGGCAAGAAATCTTTTCTAAAAAGTAGTGTTGTTTTTTTTTAAACTGACAGTATTGGAAATACTTGAGAATAAGAAGATACTGGCTCAGTCTATCTGATTACCTCCCCTTTTCAGCTCTTCAAAAGAGATACAAAAAGATAGCAGTGTGACAATAGGTGTAGTCAGGTAAGCTGGAATGATTTCCCTGCCGCATTTATCAGTACAACAGATCATAGAGTGCCATTGAAAAAGTAGGGTGACGGGACACATCAATGGATTTGTGTATTGATCGTAAATAAAATCAATCAGTTGGCAGCTTGCCAATGTGAAAAGCTTTACTGTCAGTTGAGTGCATGCTTTTGACCCAGTCAATGAATTTATGAAAAAGGAAAGTCAGGTAGGCTGAATACAAATGTATCACAAGTTTAACAAAAGTTCGAAGATTAACCTATTCACAGTGATGTCTGAAATGTGGGAAAATTCATTGGCATGACAATCTTAAGCTATTGCAGTCTTAAGACAGAAAATCTTTTCTTCCCATTTTTTTCTTCAAATTTAGCCATTTTGTAACATTTGCTTCAATTTGTAGAATTGTGAGAAATTTTCCTCTAGATATCTATTATGGGATTTTTGTTCGTTTCCTAATAAATACAGTATCACATCATCAATTAATTGACCAGACAACATCTTAGTGGTCGTGGGCAGTATAAATCATGTGGTTTTTCTTGCTTGCGTCAGTATTGATAGGTCTTGTACAGAGATAATAACAGACGGGGGGGAAAAATGGTTGCTATGGATACTTACTTGGATGGAACTGTGGGAATGGGTGAGGTCATGTTTGTGTGTGGAGAATATGGCGGGGGACTGGTCAGTGTCTGAAATGAATAGAAAAAAAAATGTTTATATAAATATTTGATTTTTGTGCAAATGAATTGCAACCCAAGATACTCTTAGACACAGTCTAGACAACCTGCCATCATAGGGTTTGCTGGTAAAATTGTATCCTGTATTGCATTATTGTTGTATCATTAACAATCACTTAATCATTTTCTTTATTTATACTGACTGCAACAAACCAGGAATGAATTTTTTTTAAATATCGGCGATGCTTAGAACAATTTCACAAACAATAATTATTCTACACTTCAGACAATAAATAAAAATAATTCCCCTGAGATCAAAATGCAAACATAAACAGATATTTATAAAGCTTTGAGAGAACTCATTAATATGATGCATGCTTCTGTTGACCCTGATCAGACACAAAACTTGATCAGTATCAACAGATGCTTGCATGTATCTGGAAAACACATAAAGCCAATCCACCAAAGTGTGCGTTGATTACACTTTCTCCATTAAGTGCCATTAGCCAATATTGAAGGTAACTTCTTAATTGTATAACCCTCGCACAGCGTCATTTAATCATACGCTCTAATAGCACTGGACAATCTCCGAAGGAAGCTTGCTGAAGATTTATACTCATAAGGGGATGGGAGGTCTTAGATATTAATATACAAGTTTTTTTCCTCCCAGTTTAGATGTAGTAGAATAACAGATGGGAGAAATACATGATAGTATCTCATTACTAGGTAGAAAGTTTTTTTTTTTTTTTTTTTTTTTTGTCAGACATTCAACAGCAGAGAACAGCTTATATTTAAAGGATCTTTTGTTTTTAACAAGATGGTAAATAAGAATTTCACAGAAAAAAAACAACATTAGAAGATTTATATTCTGAAAAAAAAAAAAAAAGTAGATTTTTGTTGTTGTAAATATATCTTTTTCATAAATTTTACCATAACCCTTTACTTGCAGGAAACACCATTTACCCTAGAAAAATAACCACCCTAATGTTGTTTCCAGCAAGTAAAATAATAACCACCCTAATGTTGTTTCCAGCAAGTAAAATAATAACCACCCTAATGTTGTTTCCAGCAAGTAAAATAATAACCACCCTAATGTTGTTTCCAGCAAGTAAAATAATAACCACCCTAATGTTGTTTCCAGCAAGTAAAATAATAACCACCCTAATGTTGTTTCCAGCAAGTAAAATAATAACCACCCTGATGGTGTTTCCAGCAAGTAATGGGTAACAATAAAATAACTGACCTTATGGTGTTCCAGCAAGTAAAGGGTTACAATAAAAATACCACCCTTATGGTTTTTCCAGCAAGTTAAGGGTTAACATTATTATAAGTATTTAAATATTTCACCAAAGCCCTGGGTGGTCCACAGAGAAACTGATAAGCCCACTTACCCCTTCATGATATGGACTGGATGCTGTGCTTCCGATGATGTTTGTTTGAGAATCTGGAGACATTGATGACGAGGTCTGGCTGATGATAGGGTTCAACTGAAAGCAGAAAAACACGCCAACATTGTACATTTCTGTCTTGAGACCCAAGATAGTGAATTTAAGTAATTTCTCCAAAATTTAATAACCGCAGAGGAATTTACAGGCGTCTGTTCCATTGTCCATATAGACTAAATCTTTAATGATAAAGATAGCTTAAACAGCAAAAATGACTATTTAAGCTTTAGACGCAATAGCATTTTCCTTTGCAATTTGTAATTAGTACTTGTATTTTTACAGAACGAAAACATGTTTGTGACTCCCTTATTGAAAATATCTTCAGTTGCTGTATTATTCAGAAAACACAAGGACAATATAAGAGACAGGAGAACTAGTTTGATATGTGAATCTTCACCAGATCAAGGTTTTAAGAACATCAGCTGTAATTGAAATTGTTGAGTTCATGACAACCTGGGTTGCCTGACAAGGTGAGTGGGCATCAATAAATGAAGGAATGCTGTTAGTCCATTACACCATTCCATGATTGCCTAGTCAAGTGTGAACCAGTTCACAAATGGTACTAAACGTACGGGTCTCCCGGAATGACCCCGAGGCATGCAACATGCTTCCATCTTCCAATACCGTGATCAAAACCACGACCTGATGAATGCAGAGGCCAGAACCCCTCTTAATGTTCTCATTTCTTTGTAACTTGAGTCAAATAAGCCAATAATGCCAAAGCAACTTTACTGTCACTTTTGATCAATGCTTCACCATCCCCAAATAAATCAGGGAAAATCATCATAAAAATTCTGCGGCATGTGGAAAGGTAGAGAAAGAACAGGAAAAGGTTGATCAATACTAAATAGAGAAGACACAAAATGCATTAAATTAAAATCGTGTACACAAAATACGCTCCCTTACCAGTCTTAGCTCCTCCAGGCTTATGCAAGAAATTTCAATGGGTGCCCACATTTTTTCAACCTGCTCACTCAACATGGCTGCAATGTTGTTAAGCTCCACTGACCAACTTTTCTGTTCAAAGGTCAAAGACCAACTGAACCTTACTCTAGCACAACCAGTCACAATAAAGGGCCGAAGTTTGCAGTCTCGCAAATTAAGTCATTAACTTGTCATAATCACATTAAACTAACAAGATAAGATAAACACAAAGCCAATATCAGTTCAATCATTTATGTTCACACTATTACATGATAGCTTGTGGACTGAACTTCCAAGATGCAGACAATGGGTACTGATAGCAATGTGCAGTAACTGTACATTTAAATACTAGCTATGGGCAGGTGTTGACTGACTTTGATGTCCACAGATCAATATATCATTGATTGGTTACTAATTGGCCAAGGTGATAAATGACTGGTCAGTCTGTGTGTATTGACAGCCCAGGGGCTACATCTGCAGCTGAAGTGACCACAGCTTAACTAGCACTGCACCTCTTTGTTGTCATGCCCCCAACAGGCACTTGGTATCACAACAACTATCTGACTCCATCTTTCTCTGTACCAATACCCTGAGGGAGGCTAAACTCAGTTGTCTTTTCAGCACTTTGATTAGTGATCTGACAGATTTGAAATGATATCAATTACAATCTCACATAGTTCCATTGATTTTCGTACCTGTGTCACAGAGCTAGGTTGCTCAGTTATACCTGGTAATTATCCAACATTAGTTCCCGATTTGATAGCAAAACAGGAAGGGACGGCAAATTACAAACATGGCTTTAGGATATAGTGCCCTACCACAGGAAAGCTAATTGTGATTTAGTTTATACATTAATAGGAAATTATTTTAATATTGACCGAGCACATTTTTCACTTTTTC
Source organism: Sinonovacula constricta (assembly GCA_007844125.1). Lineage (NCBI taxonomy): Eukaryota > Metazoa > Mollusca > Bivalvia > Cardiida > Solecurtidae > Sinonovacula > Sinonovacula constricta. Next base: position 51,993,118 of record CM017566.1, read on the forward strand.
TTATACAGCTTCTTGAATATATAGGGATAAACTATGTATATATTAATATATATTATTGTAATGCATTTATTCCAAGAGAGCACAGTGTTATTTGTTTCTATGGTTACTATAATTCCATAAGTAGATCATACCTACATACATACTAATACTAGCATATTTTGTAATTAACTGTCCGGAAATATTTGCACCTGAATGGGATTAATAAAATAAGCTTTAATCCCTCTCTCTAATCCCCTGCATTACAACCTGTCATCCCCACATTACTAGCACATGGCTGTATCAATAATTTCACTTGCTGAAACCCCGGAGACAATGTTTGCTTATGTTGCTTAACGTAAACACGCCATCAATAAAAGGGACACAAAATGGGGAGATAACTATGTAGTAAAAGACCATCAAGTGGAGAGAACTGTTGACAAAATTTGAAGAGATGCTTATTAACTGTTAACCATGTTTACTAAGTGCAGACAACTATGTGCTCAGCAAGTCTGATTATTTACAAAGTTACTAAGACGGTTATTTACTGAGGTAGATCAAACAAAACATACAAGATGAACATATCAAGGTGTCTCCAGTATCAAGTTTAAAAGAAGACTCAATATGATGCAATGACCTCTGAGAAACACAGAATTTAATACCATGGCACATGAGAGAGCAATTACCTGGAGAGAGTTGAAGTACGAACACCTTTCCATCCTTAGGCGCTTTGATTAAACACTTAAGCTTAACACTTAGATCACAGGAATTCCACACTTTAAACTTGATGATGGCAATATTAAACTGTACATCCTATTGACTAAACATCCTCACTTCCCAGCTAACAAAACAGCATTATGATTTAAAATTGTACCCTGATTTGGAGAAGAAGATAACAAGTCCCACTTGACTTTACAATACGTACCTACAGTAGATAAAAAGGTCTTGTCTCTGCTTGTTATTACACTACAGATGCACAGACATGATTTGAGAGATACATATACAAACCACCTGATAAGAAGAGTCTGACTAAATATGGCAAAAATATATCCAATAATTCTCAAACAAACTCTATAGTGTGGGTACTTATTTGAAGCGCCTTTCAAAGACATTTCGTATGAATACCTACAACATAGGGTTTGGTGGAGAATTATGGGATATATCGTTTCACGCTCTTCAAAATCTGCTCCTACTTGGGACAATTTGTATACAAATTTACTCCGCCTATCTGCCGGTCTCTTTTATTAAACAGTCAACTATTTAGACTAAAGTTGTATCAATAACTTAATATCAATAAGTACAGATTATTTCTAAAAATTCAATTTAGATCTGCATCCAATTCATGGCAATGCTCTGCTCATTAATACATATTTTGCAGGATGCTATAATTATCCGGGCTGAAGCAATCTGACAACAGAGGAAATTGAGAGCCGTTGATTTCTAATCAGCATCAATTTACTGGCAGATACACAATCTGTCTCACAATCGTGCAACTCTATTACTCTCTCATTACTGTCAATCAGACCTAAATATTAAGCGCCAGATTCAGAAAGAGAAAATTTTCGAAGCTAACTCATCTTCTACCCAAATAAAACCATTAATACCTGGTACTCATTAGAATCGTCTCAACGAACGATTTTAAATGAGTACCCACAATACAGGGTTTGGTTGAGAATTATGGGATATATCGTTTCCCCCTCGTCATAATCTGCTCCCACTTGGGACAATTTGTATGCCACCTTGGCTGATTGCCTTACAAATCGCCTGACAGGTCAGTTTGGTTCTCATGAATATTTAATTCCAGATCTTGGGGGGGAACAAAATGACATGTTTTAGAGCTTTTATCACAGCCGAGTCTGGAACAGCTAACGACCTGCCAATTATCCAATTAATTATTCACACCTGAGAAAAATGGCTGCCCCTAACCCTGCTGGCGATCTCAATGTGGAAATCTATATGGATTTATGGTAAATGGACTGTAACACCTGAGGAAAATTGCAACCCCTTGAACTTCTGCTCTAACGGCAAGGAATATTAAACAGTGTAATGCATTGTCTCTTGCAACAAAATTGCCATATTGAAAATCTTACAATGCTTTGACTGAGTAATACACAAATATGTACATATTTTTTTTAATAAATATTAAAGCGTGCATTATGCCAAGAAACAGTATAATATAGAAAAACAACAAACACATTAATATCTTGCTCACAAAAATAGGCTAGGAAAAGACACACGAGAACAAAAATTCAAGCCCAGCATCCCATTAAGAAACTTGGCTGAAAAAACACAAGGAAAACTCAACCTATAATAAAGTGCCGAGAACACCAGTCTAAACGCCAAGAACACTAGTCTCTGATAAAGCCTGTTGAGTGGCTCTGGCTGGGCGACAATCTCTTCCTGTGTCATAAGTGGTCTTGGGATTGTCGAAGCCCAGGTAGTACTTATTGATTGTAACATTGGTTTAAATGATCCAGAATACGCAATAGAACATTGAATCATCACGGTAGAATATCAGTGCTCAAAGATGTTTGGTAAAGATGTCTTTACATGGAATGTTGTTGGTTAATTTTTTTATTTTGTAACTACTATTAATGTGTATAAACAGATATCTATTTTACTGTTCAAGCAAACAATACTATGCATAGTGTACATTAAACAAATTACAAAATAATTATTATAGCAACGTTATCAAATTATAAAATCATTTTTTAATATTTATATTATCTAAACAAACATATTTTTATTCTATTTTTTATAACAACATTAAAATGCAATGAACTGCAGTGACATTTAATTAAAAATATTACAAATATTTCAAGCGTTTCTATAATTATATTATCTTGTTTCTAAACTGCAGGCATGTGATTTAAATCCTAAAATTTTAGTCTATTTATAGCTGATAAAGTGTTAACAACTGCAGAGGTTAAATGTCAAATGTCAAACCACAGAGATAAGGTCAGATCATGATATATTAAAGGAGGCAAAATAATGTAAATTTTTATAAATAATTAAACCTATTAAATAAACTTTACTATACAAGAACAATAATAGTCATACATAGAATAAAGATAAAAAAAAGTTTTTAAAAGTATACAGACAAATTACTCACCCTATATGTGGTAAATCCTGTCCTCTCAAACTTAATCATAATTGTGTTGTTTTTTTTATAAATAAATTACAAATAAATATTAATACAACTCTGAGACAACTGTCCTCCCTTAACTGTACAAGTGTTGATGTGAAATCTATGGATATAATAAATAAAACAGAAAAGCTTTGAGAAAGAATCGCAGAAGAGCAAGTCTGATCCTGTTGCCAACCTGCAGGCTTGTAACAATCCCCGTCGGCAGGGACACGACTGGACTTGATCGCAGATCAATACATGCCCAATCACATAGCTGCCTAATGGTTATAACGGGCGATCAGGTACAGGTAGATAAAGTCTACCTACACTGTACAATGGAGGGGGCCAGAAATTTAATCCTTGGATTTAGATCAGCCAGAGTGTGGGGTGGGGGTGTGGGGTGGGGAAAAAAAGGGTCAATATTCAATACACAGGTAGACTCAAATATTGAATATTCCTGTGACATTTTTTTTCTTTCAGTCACAGCTCCCTGCCTTCTCGTATCACCTTCTTCCTGGCCCAACAATTATTGGCTTTTAGCGCCGGGTCCCCAGTTGATAATGTAATGATCTTTTTATTTACATGCAGCGTTGACAATTGAGCGTCCCTGGTTACCATGGCGATGGTCGTTCAAACACAGTGAGGCGGATATAAATAGTTCAAAAACTTTATCAATTGTTAACTGTTTGAGGCTCTCTTTCTCTCCCCAGGCCGATCGATATAAGGGGGAGGTTTTTATTTACAAGTGCCGTTATTTGAACAAGCCATTCAAATCCACTCAAGCATTACACATAGTAAGAGACATTGTAGATAAGCCTGCCAGGCCAAGATAGTGTGTGTACTGTAGGGATTTTTTGAGGATATGCTCTGTGTGCTTACAGAAATTTGTGTACAAAATAGAAAAAAAATAATATATATATATATAGTTTAAATAATACCAAAAATTCTTTGCTTGAAAAATCAGATTACAATTAAATGACATTATTGATAATGTACTTAAAACTGTTACAAAAATAAATTTTGTGAGGAAAAATAATATGAAGTATAATAAATAAACAAGTAAAATTATAAAATGTACTGTTTTTAGTTCCGAGCCATAAATCTGCCAAAAAAAAATAATATACTAATACTATGTTGTTCACAAAAGCCAAAATCCTGACATAAAACATCATACTTGTGTTATATCTAGTGTGATGTACTCTTTTGTGCAGTTATTGAGATAAAATGGAATAAAGTGTCTTGTTTGTTCCCTGTTTAATCCCTTAATCCCAATAATAATCGTGTGTGTGTCACACCCCAGCTACCCCATTACAAGGGATTGATTTACATAGGGACATTAGATGGGCTTATAATGGGTTAAGCTATGCTTGGTGACAGGTTTACGACACATACCCTCCCCCCACCATATAGGCCTTTCTCATTCAAGGGTTACTCTAAAACCCATTAAATTGTGTATAATTCTAACGGATATGTGTTAAGTCTTATCGCAAGGAAACTCTAAACCCTATCAATTTATATAAATAATTCAAGTCTTAAAACAAAGTCTCCAGCCCAAAACATGTCATTATTTGAGAAATGAAATGTCTAAATCCTGTCCAACTAAACATAATTACTATTATAATAATATATAGTATAATATATATGTATATAGTAATACTATAGTAAATAACTCTTCTTGACCTATTTATGCTGTTATGAACACAACACTTCAGACAATGTTGAACTACAACCCCAGTATGAGCTTAGAAATGCACCGTGAATCTCTTCCCCAAATTGACTTTACGGCTATGCATACATGTAGCTTGCCCAAAATATTTACTGATACTTCATTAAATAATTAATCCCTACCCAAATTCTGGATGATGATGCCAAGTTGTTCTTAAGTCTTCAGTGATTAAATGAACCCTCAAATTTGAGTGGCATTTGTAAAGTTCAGAAACAAATTTAAAAACACCTTTTGCATTTTTTTTTTTTAAATTTCTTGGCGATTAAAAATATACCAAACATTATTTCCACAGAAAGAAACAACATCTTTCAAAACCACAAAAAGCATTAACCTACAAAAATCTTTTCTGACACAAATTAAAAACCTATCCATTTGAAATAAAAAACAAAAACAAACAAAAAACACACACATCCCTAAACTGGAGTTTACAAAGTTCGGCTAGAACCAAAACTTAAGATTACTAGGGTGAACATTATCCAGATCATTGCACATTGATTGTGTTTTTTCAAGTTTATCAATATATCACACCCTTGTAACAAACCGTGACAAATTGTCATGTACTAACTACAGCTGACAGCAGCTAATAGTAAAATCAATCTACTGTTAACCCGTCTACTCACAACTAGGGAAATAAACTGTTAACAAGATAAATTGATCAGTCTTTGGCAGACAGTTTAGATCTGGATCAGCCAGGTCCCTGTTGAGGGATTTCTTAGCAGAATCTACATTACATGCAGCTAATGTCTTCTTATTTTCAAATGCATTTGCAGATAACAAAGAATTTGGAAGGGTTATCAACAAATTTAGTAGGTAATAAGCTATCAACAGAAGGGAGATAAGTATGACAGTTGTGTGGAAATGTGTCCCAGAATCTAATGTGGATACACATGAAAATTGACATATTCTGGTTAAAAATAAATAAATACAACATAGGTATACTACATATGCTACATGAGATATATATATATATATATATTTTATCTGATATCATAGACTCTACAGCTAGTCTCATCATGCGCATCAGAGTAATCTCCCTTAGATCTAAAGTAGTTCTTATGTGCATTATTAATAAAGGCCAGGTAAAGCTTGTGTGGGGGAGCAGGAATTGTATTGTACAAGGTACAAATACAATGATGTTTAGTGTGTAGTCTCAATAGCAGCCATATTGAAGAGATTTCCTATTGTGTATACTGGGAGAATGTACTGGTATCTGGCCAATGAGTCCCCTAACTAGGATTGGTATTTTGCATTTGCTCTTAAAATTCCTATTTTTTGTGACAAAAAATGGGGTATGTTACTGAAACACCATGTATGGTGAACTAGATGTAAAATGAAATGACTTTATAGGTTGAAACAGATGTAAAAACAGACAGAAAAACAGATCATAGATTGAAGGATAGGCAAAAAAGCTGATATAAAACTAAGAGGAACTTACAAAGTCTGAGATGGAATCCGGGTTTTGAATGCGGATTTTGTCGATCTGTAGGGAGGTCCCTTCTTCATGGTCATCGAAGGAGTATTCAAGTTCCTTCGTATTGAGATGAGTGTAGCTGGAAAATAATGTATTATTTCTTTATTTACTGAATTCATGAATAACATTTCTTTGGAGAAACAAATTTATGGATTATATTAAAAATTGACAACTTATGGGTAGAAATAGACATTTGGGGAGTGGGGTAACTGATTTTAATCATTTCAACTGATGCATTTTCATGGCCATTGAAAGACTAGGAATATTTTCATGGCCAATGAAAGGCTTTGAATAACTGCTGAATTAACATTTGAATGAAAAATTGCAAGTATCTGCCGATTCTCAACAAAAAACATTCTCGTACAGGTTGTAGGTTATTAAAAATGTAGGCTATAAAATTAATAACCAATGTAACACTTACCCATTTTCTGTGACCTCTCCAAGGGAGTTCCAAAGATAATCGAATGTATCCTGCGACATTGGCTGATTTGGTGGGGTTGATTGTATACTCTGTTGTGTTGTCATTTTTGATAGAGACTGTGGTAGTCCGACACTACCAAACCTGCAACAAAATGTTTAACATTAAAACATGGCAGAAGCTTCAGGTAGATCTAAGGGTATTTATAAATATATTTATTAATCATAATTCATTCACCAGTCTGATGTCTCTATTTAACTCGTAGATGGAGTGAAGAATCAGAGCCTTTGCATTCAGTCACAATAAAAAATGTGTTTTTATTTTTGTCAGATGTCAAAATGTCAGTTTGTTATTCAATTTGAACAAATTCATTACTGTACAGTGCTCATAAAAATAATGAATTCGTACTGAAAAAAAAAAAGGATTTCACTTAAATCTTTAACATTATGGGCAATTCGAATGTTTGGACGCTCTGCAGGTGGCATCAGTACCCCTAATTGAGCCCCTAAATTTTATCAACCCAGGATCTCACATTTATTTACAGTAACAAAACACACAATCTCACACAACGTCATGCAGGTTGAAATGAACACATGCGGTGATATTCCGGATATGCCACATTATCGCACTGATTGTATGCGATCATGTTACATATTCTAAAATCCAATCACACTTTAATTAAGCATCCAATTAAAGACCGAATCAAAAACGCCGCCATTTTGAAAACAAAATTGACACTTCCCATTTCACACAATGCAGAGATAGCGATTTTTTTCTCGAGTAAATAAACGCCTTAGACTCACGTTTATAGCCCAGAAAGGAAGCATTCACTTCAAAGATGGAAGACATGTAACAGGAAGACCTTCACTCGCACTAAATTAATTAGATGAGCATCGTTGATGACAGCTTTATCAGCAAAACTGCTGCTTGAACACACGTGGTTTAGAACACAATACGCGCATGAATACAGCCCGCCAAACGCGTCCTAACAGACTGCAGTCTAATCCGAAACCGAAAACCCACAGCATTAAAATAAAACATAAACCTCAAAAAAGTTAACCACAACCTACCCTTGACCCAGCCACGGTCCTGCGGGGTACGCACAAGTATCCGCCTCAACTTTTAAGACCATATTTGAATGAACACAAGATTTGGTTTATCGAACTATTTGGCCATTGCAAGGTATTTATACCACACCGCGAGGAAGATTAAAACATCGGACCAATCAGAATGCAGCTATGCGTTCACAGTTACGATTGCTTGAGTACCGTTAAACTGCTACCGGCTGAAATTCAACACCTCTCGGACAATTTCTTTGGTGCGAAAAGTCGGTATTCTTTATGTCTGACGCTTCAGGGTTCATTAAATACGAAAAAAAGCTGTTATGTCATTGTTCGAAAATGTTTATCACCTTGTAAATTAGTTGAAAACATAACAAAATCATGTAATTGTACGACGTTATCTGCATTTCGATCTACTTTCGTTTTCAATCATGCGTAGTACAAATAATTAACATAGTAACGCAACACACACAATGCACTGAAAGTTCAATTATTTTAAGATGTTTTTAAATATTTACCTCATCTTCTTTGGGGATGGAAACATCATTTCATTTTCCCAGAAACAATTTTCGTCGTAAACACAGTCTCCAACACCCATGTTTTAATTTTAATGTTTAATTAATATTAACTAACAATTAAATTTACGTTAAAATCGAAGCAATTTTGTGGATAATCAAGTTTTAAATAAATAATTATGTTTAAGCAAATAACAGTTGCTTCATATGTTTGTATTTCTTACAACGAAGAACACTTTAGTGATATAAAACACATTATGAAGATCTTACCTGTACTTTTATAAGCGGATGTTGATGGGTCATCAATAACTCTTCACTGTTTGACATAATTGGACTAGCAGAGTTCACTCAATTAATTAGTTAATCACATCAGGCCACTGTCTACCTGTCACCTGGTGATTAGCTTGATCTTAATAGTAAGAACTGCTCTAGGACTGTACTTTAATACCATACTTTAAAGCAATTAAATTATTTATATTGTGATTTAAAATTTTAGTAAAAGATAATACAAAACTTAATAACCAATTTTATGAAATTCGTTGTGAACATATATTGACAAAAGAATGATTGCATATGAGCTATATTAATTACCTATGTCACACCCATTCAAAATAAAACAAAATAATAGATTGATATGAGCTTCTATAAGAATAAATAAGCGACCAATTAATTCAGAATTTTTGTAATTACAAAAATAACAAATAATACAATGCTTCGTGTTTTATATAAAGCATAAATTCATTAAAATGGCAAAGGTTATCAGACTGTGCAGCATGTAGTTATAAATAAATTATGTGGATTATTATTGCTATAATTAAATGTATCACTTATTATGCATTATTCAATAAATTTTAAATTTCAATGAATAAAAGGAATATTTAAGAACAAAATAGTGAGTTCCCTTTTGTATATTTTGGAATGAGTTGCAGGGTCGAATCCATATGATTTTAGTGGGAGTTGGGGGGGGTATGTATCAAGATTCATTCATCTTTATCGCAGTAAATACTAAATATATACATACACAGTAAGGGGCCTAACTTTGGCCTAAGCAGCCAACAGACAAAATTTACTTTAAAAGTTAAGTATTTTTTAAGCTTACATGTATGTGTTTTCACAACTCTACACTTTAACCTGGTTGGTAGGGTAGGGGATGCATCCCCCATCCCTCATCCCGCAACCTCTGGAGCCATGACAGATGAGTTGTCCATATAAATTCCTTTACATGTTACACTTTGATCTCTAGAAATTATAGATTTTACCATTGTTTACCTTTATTTGTTATAAAAAATATATAATTGAATTGCTTGTTCCAACTGTCTATGTTATAAAATATTTAGATACAAAAAGAAAATTGAAAGAAAAATATGTGCAATAAATGAAAGAAGTTGTAAAATACCAGTATTGTATTAATGTTTTCTTTTCTTTGTGGATTCCAATCAATACAAAACTGGAATATTTATTAACTGTTTAAGGCCAATGCTGATATTTTAAGGGATATGCTGGGCTATGTCTTTGACAAGATTACACAATACTTAAGTCTTAAAGGGCCATTCACTGCTCCAAAATAATTAAGGTTTATTGTGAGACCTTAAACAAATCAAATTATCTGGTTTTCATTTTGTCCTTTAATCTTTCCACCCTGCTGTTATCAAACAAGAACCAGGGATGTTTGATGTCCTTTGACGTTTGAAATCACCTGGTAAACAAACCCCATGATAATATCATAGCTCTTTGATATCATTCTTGTCCCTTTAAGAAAATGCCCCGGGGGAACAAATCCTAGAAAAATTGTTTAATTCTGCACCCTATAGGATTAAAAAGGGACCCCTGAAATTATATTCTATCTCCACATTATACTATGCAAACATAGGTGTTATAGCTGCAAGGCATTGTGGGTCAATCAGCTGATTTAGATAATTCCTTTCTCCCCCACTAGAGAGCAAGAGCAATACCTCACCTGGATGTTATGTAACATATTGTTATTAATGATAGACAGGTAAATCTGCTCAGAAAAAGGATTATCTCTGATTAAACTGCATGCAACCTCAATGATTAATGCATAATACATACAACACAGTAGAGTATGAAGATAGATGATTAAGCACTCTAAAGTGAAAGTAGACATCACAGAAAACTGGATTGTGTCAATATTGATAATAAAGATGAAAAAGAAATCCCTGCTGTCATACACCTTTAAAAAATGGATCCAATTGTTGGTTAATTATTGTAGGAAGTGTACACAACACATAAGCATAAATGGCATAAATGAAAGAGAAATGGTAAAAAAATGGTAACTGTTTACATTAGCCCTGCCATGGCATTGCCTGACAGTAGGGTGACACTAATGGAAAGGTATGCACTAATAATTTATGTTACATTTCCCTCTAAATATTACCATTCTAATTAGCGTCAATTAGCCATTTTTCAAACAAAATCATTACCAACACAATAATTATCAAAGCACTTATAAACATCTAGTAACTTAATAAAAACCAAAAAGTTCACCAGTCCCAATTTTCCCCTACAAATGTCTTTCATTTTATTTGTATATGCCCAGTATACACTGATTTAAGAAGAAAATACCTCTACTCAACTTTGTATAATAAACCGTCTGTATATAAAATATGTTTGCTGTTTGATTCAAAAGACAAGAACATACTTATTAATCTCGCCCTTTTTATAAAAAAAACAACCTTAGTAAGAAGGAACATAAATGTTAACAATACATAAAGTTCATTCTCTAATGTTGTTTCTTTTATTTATTTTTTATAATGCAACTATCACATAAAGAGCTTAATATATTGTCATTATTATTTCTTCGCTTCCATACCAATAACTAAACCGGATACTATATTTGTATATTGTATTTATAATACGACGATGTACATGAGTACAAATCTGAATAAAAATATGTTCTGTTCTGTTCTGTTCAACATACTTCAGATCAATCAGAAATGTTTCTGTGAGGATTGCACATTTCAAAAGGGCCCTTGTTAAACAATGGGCTCTCCACAAACAACAATACAATACAACATTTTATTGCATAAAACATTTACATGTTTATAGCAAAACAATATAAAATAAATTATTCCTTAGCACAACTGACATGGATCGTTTTCAGAAGAGTACTGCTAAATAACATCAATGTAATATATATATATATAACAATACTGTCGTTATAAATTTGTTCTTAACAAGTAAGCATGATAAATATATTTGCTTAAATTATTTATAATATAAAAAGATGTATTTGACATTAAATTTATAAATTTTTGCAGTGTGGGCCATGTAAAGTAATATGGTCTGATATACTTTTTTATATTTGATATTTTGGACAGATTATGACAAAATGGTATTCATTTTCTATTTGATTCAGGTGACAGTTTTGGCAATACATTAACTGTCAAAGCACTTAAGAAAATCTAGTAACTTAATAAAAAAACACCATAAAATTAACATTAAAATGTGTTGTCTTTCTGTTTGCCTGCAAGGATATCTAATTTAAAAGCCATTAATGCATACACAGAGAATAAATTTTCAATGCTACATTTCTAAATTAAAAGAATATCATTGTAAAGTTAAAACCTCTTTCTTACAATTTAATGTATTCAAATAACATGTACACCCAGTAATATGATCATTATTATGTAAATTTCTTTATTTTTCAGTTTTGTTTTTTTTTTAATTTTGGTATTACAAAATATGACATGTTTCTCCATCAAGTATTTATAAATTTCTTTATTTTTCAGTTTTTTTTTAAATTTTGGTATTACAAAATATGACATGTTTCTCCATTAAGTATTTATTTAGATAACTAGAGTGTCATCTCAAGAAGATGAGGATGTTAAAAGTCTATTGTTCAGGAAGACACTCAATTGTAGCACAGTCTGAAGTGTGATATACTTTTTTATAATTAGACTGGTCGCAGAGTGTCATCAATAGAAAATTACGATAAAGATTCAAAAAATAATTATTTAAGGAGACAATGTATTGTACACAGAATGGAGTGTGATATACTTTTATAACTAGACTGGTTGCAGAGTGACATTTCTAGGAGATTATGATGAAGATACAGAAATTTATAGTTCAGGGAAACAGTCTATTATACACAGTCTGGAGTGTGATATACTTTTATAACTAGACTGGTTGCAGAGTGACATTTCTAGGAGATAATGATGAAGATACAGAAATTTATAGTTCAGGGAAACAATCTATATTATACAGTCTGGAGTGTGATATACTTTTATAACTAGACTGGTTGCAGAGTGTCATATATAGAAGATAAAGACGAAGATGCAAAAAATAATTATTCAGGGAGACAGTCTATTGTTGCACCGTCTGGCATGAGACAAACTGCTAATGTCACGGCCGAGGTACTTGTGGGCTAACTGCTAATGTCGTGGGTTAAGTACTTGACAGAGCAATAAGTGGACTTCAGAGTGAAGATACTTGCAATTATGGAGGTACAATAAACGTTTCTCAATGATAAATTGCAGTTTTGATAATAAATTATGTTGTTGATGTTGAATCGCCATTATCAGTTTTGCTAGACACTGAACATTCACTGAAACATCATCTGTATTTTTGTTACATCCAAAATACTGACAACAGAATCTGGGTATTGCTGTGGGTTTTTTTTTCCAAATACTAAATATAATTATAAAGTTTATTAAACAAATACTAGTAGCATGTTGATAAAGAGTGATTAAAAGTATGTACTTAAACTATAAATTCTAACTACGCTTGCAAATGGAATTGTAAATTGCAATAATTACCATGTTAATTTTCAATTCTATTTAATTCATTTGCTTAATTCTTTATATCAAATTATGCCTTTTCAGTTTGGTTTCGAAAGTAATGAAGATCACCGGTCCCAAGTTTTCCCTACATACCTCAAAATAATCAGAAACGTTTCTGTGAGCGTTTGAACATTTCTCAGGGCCCTTTGTTAAACAATGGGTCCCCCACAAACAATACGACTTTGTGATAATAATCTATTGTTACACAAGGTAGAAATATGGAAACTCTTTGTTATCAAATCATTTGAAACTCCTTCACAAAATTTGACGAACTTGGAGATATTCAAAACTAATGCTACACATACCTTTTTTTTCAATTCAAAACTTGGCATATTCGATGAAGATTACTGTATGATTGTTTTCGGCATTTTATGAGATAGTGTGCGTAATTACTTTTGAAGGAATAGAATTAGGTAAGTTTGAAGATATGCGTGACCGTAGTTAGATGTTTAAACCAAGCCATATGTCACCTTGCATTATGCTTTAGGTGTCATTATTCTAAAAATATGTTAATTTGTTCACTTTTCAAATCAGAGGTATGTTCCACCTACACATTAAAGGTGTGCCCAATGTTGAGATGAGAGCTCTAGCTAAGATGAGTGTATCTTATTCTTGTTGTCATATACCCCATTATCCTTAACCAATCCCTATATAGTTGTAATCATTGACGGTGCCTCGTTGAGACGAGTCTAATGAGTACCAGGTATAAAGGGTTTGGAGGAGAAATAAATGAGTTAGTATGTCTCCCAATATCCCATAATTCTCCACCAAACCTTATAGTGTGGGTACTCATTGACATTGTCACACTGAGACGATTCTAATGAGTACCAGGTATAAAGGGTTTGAGGGAGAAATAACGGATTTAGAATGAGCACCCTATATTCCAAAATTCTCAACCCTTAATGCTGATAACTAGTAAAATTGTAATATCGAGACTTCCAACGAGTACCAGGTAGATCTATAAAGGGTTTGGAGAAGAAACAAAGATGACAACTGGGACTTTATTCCTCTTATCTGGGACTCTTCTTTGACAATCGCAACACCTCGGATAATTTACCAATGATTGTCCCAAGGACGGAATTACCTGAGGAGTTCCGACTGTCTTCTTTGAATGTTTGTTTTGCAGTATTATGGCATCCCCATTCCTCAATCTGATCACCTCGGCCTTTATGCTATGCAAAAGACCTCTGACATAATAAGGCGCCATCTTGGATCTACTTTGTGTGTCTTAGTTTTAATACTGGGTATTTAATGTTGACTTTTCAATTTTCCGTAAATCATATAGATTGTATTGATAAAAAAAATCGTTGTTATTGCAAGATATACTCAACTAAATGATATATATATAATTTGTTACTTTCTCGCGAACGGACACTGTTTCATAACTCAGGCGACGCACTTTGGTGTATTCTAGAGCTATGTACGAGGTGTATTTTACGAACCATACGGAAATACCCGAAGTTTTACGATTGCCCCATTCCTATGAACTCGATTTGTCTTTATATTTTCCTTATACAAACAGAAATAAAATATTTTTTTCATATGCCATTGATGATTTGTTTTCTGCAATGCAATGACGCTAATATTGTTTGTTATGGCAATGTCCAGTACTGATAGATGGAGGAAGACGTAAGCAAAAAAGACTCGGTAGAACAAGCGGTGCATAAAGATCGGCTGGAAACCCTCCTTATAAGAAAGATTTGCCCTGAGTAAAGAAGCTATTGGTGAATAATAGGAACATCATACTAACATTTTCAAATCAAGTAGATGCTAAAAATTCTACAAGTTTGCGTTTAGATAGTTTCCATGTGATGTCATAGGCACTGATAAGACAGATTAAGGCAGCCATCTTTGAAGGCAGAAGCTAAGGAAAGTCAAAGTCTTGAAATATGTGCTGTATTAAACTCACCACTGTGATTTTATTTTTCAGTCCATTTTACTGAATTTTATATCAGATTCAAGAGCTTTTATGAAGTATTTTTAATATCAAAACTATATTTTGATAGTTTAAAAGGTAAAGAAAATACAACCAAAAAAGATATGTTGTTCATTTTATTTAAGGATGAGCCAATAATTTTATTTATTTAGGTGTATTGATTCTTTGTGCATTTATCAATTTTAAAAATGTTGTATTCTAAATATATAAATTTCAAGAGCTAAAAATTTTACAAGCAGCATCGCTGCTCCCTTTTGTTCTAATTGTTCCACAGTGAGTTTAACTACCAACTCATTAGCTATTGTCCAACCATACTCAAAACGAGCATTCCCTTCATAAACCATTACATGTAGATGAATTATTTATGTCATCTCAAAATGCTTTGCTAACTTTGCACGCATCTTGATCAAAGATCTCTGAAATCAATAATATTTTTTTTAAGCATGGAGAAATATGCCCATGAAAAGGTGATTAGAATACATAATAAAATGGTTTGAGCTATGCTATGTTATGTTAATGTTCAGAAATTCCATTTGAATAGATTATTGTCAATAATTTATAGCCAATATCATGGATACCTCGTACTCCATGTATTTTCCAATGAACCATGCAGGGTAGTTGTCAGTGAGCAGGAGGGGATCCAGATATTTTCTTGTGTGGGGTGGGGTGGGGGGGGGGGGGGGGGGGAGGGGGTATGAATCAAGATCCGTTCAACTTTATCACAGTATAAAATGGATATACATATACAGTTAAAGACCCTAACTTTGACCTAAGCAGTCAACAAAATTTACTTTAAAAAGCTTAGTATTTTTTTAAGCTTACATGTATGTGTTTTCACAACTCTACTCTCTTTTAAGTACTTGGTGGGGTGGGGTGAAGCGGGGCGGGAGGGGGGTGATCAATCCTCCCCCCCCCCCCCCCCCCCCCCCCGAATCCATCTCCATCAGTGAACTATTTCCTGTGAGTCCCTTGGTCCCTTGAGGTATGGTTGAAAGTGACTATCGTCGATGCTTTGAGGTCATAAATTTCTACATGACAACTTCAAAGTCTTGTTAAAAAGCGTTGGAATGTCTTAAATAATTCAAAGAGTAACAAATTTACATGGTTCTTGAAAGTTAGATCTTAAAGTAAATAGAGTTAAGTGATTTTTGTCACAGTGTCTTGCATTATAAAATAAAGTTTAAACTAACTAAAGTGACTTGGTGATATTTTTTACTTAGGAACATGACATGAAGAACCACACAATATTCACTTCATTAGTATTTAGATTACTGCATCTCTATCAGGCCAATCAACATATCATTCTATATTACCTAGCTTGCTGAGCTTAAAGCCGTTAAAACGTACGTAGTTATGTTTGTTTATTGGGTTTATCGCCCCACCAACAATATTTCAGTTATCTGGAGACGGTGTCCACTTGAAGCAGATATAGTGCTGCCTTCACTGTGTATAGCATGTTTATTGGGTTTATCGTCCCACCATCAGTATTTCAATTATCTGGAGACGGTGTCCACTTGAAGCAGATATAGTGCTGCCTTCACTGTGTATAGCATGCCATAAACATCTGGCATGAGACTACATCCATATATTGAATAAAACCATGTGTACACTGTTTTATTTTGTTTTTATTTATATCATCCTGTACTTTCCAAAGTACATGTGATTGAAGCTGCTTTAGTCAAGGTGGGTCAATGTATCATGTTTATTATATTATATTTATAATGTTCTCATTTTCCACTCTGACAGCTTAGCCCCTCACCACGTGGGTTTGAGTCCCATTGCAAGTGGACTTAATGTGGAAAGGTCTCCAAGCTGACCTCTGGTGCGCCGGTGGTTCTAACCAGACCTTTTTTCTGGGGTCTTCCTCCATTAAAATAGCTGTATATCGCCATAATGACCATAATTGTTCATTGCACAGAATTTTAAGAACAAAGAAAAAACAATAAATATATATTATAAATACAAAACTCCAGCAAAAAAGTAGTCCCAACTATTTGTATCTTTGCGCTACCATACTCACAAGTGACGGCGTTCATTGTTTTGGATGGGGGGTCTACGTTCAATGGTTATGCTATTGTTTAACGACAGCACCAGAGTGGGTGTTTTTAAACATTCACCTGTGAAGCAAATTTTAATTATTCACAAGTCTTTATTGAGGTCATATGAAAGTGTTTAAACAATGGGTATATAATGGAATACAACAACAATAGAGTGTTGTCGAATATTGTAAGACTGGTAAACAGAGTCTGTTTGCACAGTTTTAGAAGTTTCCGTTAGTTGAAAGTGGATGGTTGATTTGGGGGAAATTTGTACGTCGGGTAATGAACATCAATATCTAGAGTAAACACGGTAGTTTGTAGAACAAGCCAGGGAATATTAATATTTGAGAATTCATTTCACTTAACAGGAGGTCATACCAATGTTTACTCAATATTTTATTGAAAATCATGAACAGTTAGATTATTTCAATAACGCTGCATCGGTGATACAAGTGCCAGATGCTGTAATCATGAAGGTCGTTGTTTTTATTGTTTTGCTTTTAATTTTGAAATACATCGCAGCAACCAGTTATAATCATTATAGCAACGTCCAGCTATTTTGGTGGAGGAAGACCTCAGACACATGTCTGGGTAGAACCACCGGCGCACCACACATCAGCTGGAAGACCTCGGACAAATGTCTGGGCAGAACCACCGGCGCACCACACATCAGCTGGAAGACCTCGGACAAATGTCTGGGTAGAACCACCGGCGCACCACACATCAGCTGGAAGACCTTCCCACATTAAGTGCTTTGTCCCGCTCGAACCCACCCAGTGAGAAGCTCAGCAGTTAGAGAAGTTGCAAATTGGAAACACTACCTCCATGCCACGAGCACCCCCCAGGAAGGTCTAGAAGACATTTCTATTTTAATATAAGTCACACCAATCCAACTATGATTGCATAAGGGCGGCTTTAAGCATTTGTTGTTAGAGGAAGTCCTTGGGGTAAGTGCCACAGTAGAACCACTGACTCATCACAAGTCAGTTACATTTTGCTCAGGCTGAGGATTGAACAATCATGGTGCAAGGCTGAGAAGTTAAAGGGCAATGATTGTACCTGCTTGATCACTCTACCCATTGCAGCAAACATAGGTCCAGATAAGAGAATTAAATCTGTTTTTGAGGTGACATATATCCCATAATTCTCAATTCAACCCTGTATTGCTGATAGTCATTGAAATGGTCATATCAAGACGATTCTAATGAGTACCAGGTATAAAGGGTTTGGAGGAGAAATAAAGGAGTAAGTATGACTCCCTATATCCCATAATTCTCAACCAAACCTTATAGTGTGGGTACTCATTGAAATTGTCACACCGAGACGATTCTAATGAGTACCAGGTATAAAGGGTTTGAAGGAGAAATAAAGGAGTTAGCAGGAGCTATAATCTTATCTGTGGTTCTGAGTAAAACATTCTAACACTCGACAACAGGTACCTACTAAAAAGTTATCAAAATACTGGTATGCGATGCCTCGCTTAGTTACTTAATGGTCATTTCAACCTTTTTGGCAAACAGTTTAAGCAAACAGACCTCTTAACTGTGCCCTATGTCACCTTGGCACAAAAAGCCAACATTTACTTAACTAACGCTCTCAACTGCCCAATACTTTACTCAAGAAACGATTATTCATTCCCTGAAGAAAAGCCAGGCACTGCCCTGGTATTTATTTTACAACTTTCTCCATTCATTCACTATCAATCCCCATTGAGGAACAAGTTTGCGACCATATTTAGCAGACTATTTATATAGAGCTGGAAATCCGATAAATATATTTACACCTATGTCTGCCATACAGCACACCTATCTCTGTGGCTATATATAGCCTATCTGGTGCTAGGTTGTTGGGGAAGAAGTAACGGTTTATTAATGACAGCGATTTCAATGAGACCTCAGCAAACTTGCAGGGAAGGGGTGGGGGTATTTGAGGGTTATGTGACAATGTGACCCTGAACAGGGCGTGATTAAATCTTGCAAAATGACATGAACAGAACTAAAATTTATCAAAACGATTTGCTTGTTGTGCTTATTGTCCCACCAACAGGTTTTAGTTATTTAGAGACAGTGTCCATGTTAAGCTGATATAGTGCTGCCTTCACTGTGTATATCATGCCGTGAACAACTGGCATAATACCACACCCAGACACATTATCCTGACACCGGGCCAACCTGTGTCCACTTGAAGCTGATATAGTGCTGCCTTCACTGTGTATATCATGCCATGAACACCGGGCATGATACCACACCCAGTCACATTATCCTGACACCGGGCCAACCTGTGTCCACTTGAAGCTGATATAGTGCTGCCTTCACTGTGAATAGCATGTCGTGAACACCTGGCATGATACCACACCCAGTCACATTATCCTGACACCGGGCCAACCTGTGTCCACTTGAAGCTGATATAGTGCTGCCTTCACTGTGTATATCATGCCATGAACACCGGGCATGATACCACACCCAGTCACATTATCCTAACACCGGGGCCAACCAGTCATGGAGCTACCCTGACATTTGCTGGAGCCTTAGCAATACCACTACCATTTTAAGAACATGGTATGTCTCATCTCGGGGTTTAAACCTGGGGCCTCCCATACCTGAAGTCAATGTTATATAGACTGTACATGTAATGAAGTTTGTTTCTTGTGTCTTGTTATATATCTTCTTTTCCTGACAAACATTTTTCTTACTAAAATTACTTACACGTTGCCTACTCTATCTGCATAATCACGATCGCCCCACTTCAAACCACATATGCTAATACTTCTATCAGGATATTGTAACAGCGGGAGAAAAATGTGCAGCCAGTCTGGGACGTGACCCCGGGACCCTTCGCTAACAGGGCCTATGCTCTACCGACTGAGCTAACCGGACCGCTTACACATTCTCTCCCTATCACCCGGCTAAATATACCCCGGGCAACTTGAAATTCGTCCTCGAATTTCCACAGACCATATGCTCTACATACAACTCACAATCCTTTCTCAAGCACTTGTACCGTAACGACCGCGGGTCATTTACGTTGTGCGCCATTGTAACATAGGGAGAAAAACGTGCAGTCAGTCCGGGACTTGAACCTGGGACCCTTCGCTAACAGGGCCAATGCTCTACCGACTGAGCTAACCGGACCGCTTCCACATTCTCTCCCAATCACCCGGATACAATATCACCAATCCAAACCCTGAGTCATCAGTCTCATTCCAACTGTTTTATTGCACACAACTTATTTACAATGTTTTCTCCATTTTATATTAGCTGGCACTTATTATTTCTAATCAACTTCTGAAAAATTAATTTGAAACCAATGTTCAATGTGCGCGATTTATATCCAGCGATAAAGAACAATTAATTTAACTGCGACAGCATCTAAAGCCTGTGCCTACCATATTGATTGGTTAATAATAAGTCATTAAATAATTCTAAGCTAACAACACTAAAACACACAATCGTAACAACTCGGCCATTTCCGTAACTTTCGGAAAATAACAAGAGACCTGGCAGCAGATAGGACAAATCCAATCTGATCACCTCGGCCTTTATGCTATGCAAGAGACCTCTGACATAATAAGGCGCCATCTTGGATCTACTTTGTGTGTCTTAGTTTTAATACTGGGTATTTAATGTTGACTTTTCAATTTTCCGTAAATCATATAGATTGTATTGATAAAAAAAATCGTTGTTATTGCAAGATATACTCAACTAAATGATATATATATAATTTGTTACTTTCTCGCGAACGGACACTGTTTCATAACTCAGGCGACGCACTTTGGTGTATTCTAGAGCTATGTACGAGGTGTATTTTACGAACCATACGGAAATACCCGAAGTTTTACGATTGAGGACAAATCCTGACCAGACAACTTCAAGAGGGGAGATAACTGATCAGGATCTACATATTTTTCCTATGCCTGATCAATTTATTTTTGTTGCATTCCATAAACACAATTATAGTCATATAGACAACTAGCTAGTTAGTGAAAAAAAGACCCCAGATTTAAGTCTTTGTAGAACCACTGGTGCACTGCAGTCATAGGAAAGTTCCCGTTTAAACCCAGACGTAAACCTA
The DNA here is from genome assembly GCA_007844125.1 of Sinonovacula constricta. NCBI lineage: Eukaryota > Metazoa > Mollusca > Bivalvia > Cardiida > Solecurtidae > Sinonovacula > Sinonovacula constricta. The sequence continues at coordinate 52,014,257 of CM017566.1, forward strand.
TTCTGTGAGAGAAGCAACACTAACTGCCTAGCTATGGGCCCCCACCCAAGCAACACTAACTGCCTAGCTATGGGCCCCCACCCTTCAATCCTTTGTGTCATTTTAGGCGATACACATGCGTTCAAGGGCTGAGAAGTTACAAGTCGGCAACACTAACTGCCTAACCATGGATGCCTCTTCACTTCGTTGTTTTATTTGAAGTCATACACATGCGTACAAGGGCTGAGAAGTTACAAGTCGGCAACACTAACTGCCTAACCATGAATGCCTCTTCACTCCTTTGTTTCATATTAACTCGTACACATGCGTACAAGGGCTGAGAAGTTACAAGTTAGCAACACTAACTGCCTAACCATGGATGCCTCTTCACTTCTTTGTTTCATTTGAAGTCATACGCATGCGTTCAAGTGCTGAGAAGTTACAAGTTAGCAACATTAACTGCCTAACCATGGATGCCTCTTCACTCCTTTGTTTCATTCAAACTCGTACACATGCATTCAAGGGCTGAGAAGTTACAAGTCAGCAACACTAACTGCCTAACCATGGATGCCTCTTCACTCCTTTCTTTCATTCAAACTCGTACACATGCATTCAAGGGCTGAGAAGTTACAAGTTAACAACACTAACTGCCTAACCATGGATGCCTCTTCACTCCTATTTTTCATTCAAACTCGTACACATGCATTCAAGGGCTGAGAAGTTACAAGTCGGCAACACTAACTGCCTAACCATGGATGCCTCTTCACTCCTTTCTTTCATTCAAACTCGTACACATGCATTCCAGGGCTGAGAAGTTACAAGTTAGCAACACTAACTGCCTAACCATGGATGCCTCTTTACTCATTTGTTTCATTCAAACTCGTACACATGCATTCAAGGGCTGAGAAGTTACAAGTTAGCAACGCTAACTGCCTAACCATGGATACCTCTTTACTCATTTGTTTCATTCAAACTCGTACACATGCATTCAAGGGCTGAAGAGTTACAAGTCAGCAACACTAACTGCCTAACCATGGATGCCTCTTTACTCATTTGTTTCATTCAAACTCGTACACATGCATTCAAGGGCTGAGAAGTTACAAGTTAGCAACGCTATCTGCCTAACCATGGATACCTCTTTACTCATTTGTTTCATTCAAACTCGTACACATGCATTCAAGGGGTGAGAAGTTACAAGTTAGCAACACTAACTGCCTAACCATGGATGCCTCTTCACTCCTTTGTTTCATATGAACTCGTACACATGCGTACAAGGGCTGAGAAGTTACAAATTAGCAACACTAACTGCCTAACCATGGATGCCTCTTCACTTCTTTGTTTCATTTGAAGTCATACGCATGCATTCAAGGGCTGAGAAGTTACAAATTAGCAACACTAACTGCCTAACCATGGATGCCTCTTCACTTCTTTGTTTCATTTGAAGTCATACGCATGCATTCAAGGGCTGAGAAGTTACAAGTTAGCAACACTAACTGCCTAACCATGGATGCCTCTTCACTCATTTGTTTCATTTGAAGTCATACACATGCGTACACGGGTTGAGGAGTTACAAGTTAGCAACACTAACTGCCTAACCATGGATGCCTCTTCACTCCTTTCTTTCATTCAAACTCGTACACATGCATTCAAGGGCTGAGAAGTTACAAGTTAGCAACACTAACTGCCTAACCATGGATGCCTCTTCACTCCTTTGTTTCATTTGAACTCGTACACATGCGTTCAAGGGGTGAGGAGTTACAAGTCGGCAACGCTAACTGCCTAACCATGGATGCCTCTTTACTCCTTTGTTTCATTTGAAGTCATACACATGCGATCAAGGGCTGAGAAATTACAAGTTAGCAACACTAACTGCCTAACCATGGATGTCACTTCACTCCTTTGTTTCATTTGAAGTCATACACATGCATTCAAGGGCTGAGAAGTTACAACTCAGCAACACTAACTACCTAACCATGGATGCCTCTTCACTCATTTGTTTCAGTCAAACTCGTACACATGCATTCAAGGGCTGAAGAGTTACAAGTTTGCAACGCTAACTGCCTAACCATGGATGCCTCTTCACTCCTTTGTTTCATTCAAACTCGTACACATGCATTCAAGGGCTGAAGAGTTACAAGTTTGCAACGCTAACTGCCTAACCATGGATGCCTCTTCACTCATTTGTTTCATTCAAACTCGTACACATGCATTCAAGGGCTGAGAAGTTACAACTCAGCAACGCTAACTGCCTAACCATGGATGTCACTTCACTCCTTTGTTTCATAAAACTCGTACACATGCATTCAAGGGCTGAGAAGTTACAAGTCGGCAACGCTAACTGCCTAACCATGGATGCCTCTTCACTCCTTTGTTTCAATTGAAGTCATACACATGCATACAAGGGCTGAGAAGTTACAAGTCGGCAACGCTAACTGCCTAACCATGGATGCCTCTTCACTCCTTTGTTTCAATTGAAGTCATACACATGCATACAAGGGCTGAGAAGTTACAAGTCGGCAACGCTAACTGCCTAACCATGGATGCCTCTTCACTTCTTTGTTTCAATTGAAGTCATACACATGCATACAAGGGCTGAGAAGTTACAACTCAGCAACACTAACTGCCTAACCATGGATGCCTCTTCACTCATTTGTTTCATTTGAACTCGTACACATGCATACAAGGGCTGAGGAGTTACAAGTTAGAAACACAAACTGCCTAACCATGGATGCCCCTTCACTTCTTTGTTTCATTTGAAGTCATACACATGCATACAAGGGCTGAGGAGTTACAAGTCAGCAACACTAACTGCCTAACCATGGATGCCCCTTCACTTCTTTGTTTCATTTGAAGTCATACACATGCATACAAGGACTGAGGAGTTACAAGTTAGAAACACAAACTGCCTAACCATGGATGCCCCTTCACTTCTTTGTTTCATTTGAAGTCATACACATGCATACAAGGACTGAGGAGTTACAAGTTAGCAACACTAACTGCCTAACCATGGATGCCCCTTCACTTCTTTGTTTCATTTGAAGGCATACACATGCATACAAGGACTGAGGAGTTACAAGTTAGAAACACAAACTGCCTAACCATGGATGCCCCTTCACTTCTTTGTTTCATTTGAAGTCATACACATGCGTACAAGGGCTGAGGAGTTACAAGTTAGAAACACAAACTGCCTAACCATGGATGCCCCTTCACTTCTTTGTTTCATTTGAAGTCATACACATGCATACAAGGGCTGAGGAGTTACAAGTTAGCAACGCTAACTGCCTAACCATGGATGCCTCTTCACTCCTTTGTTTCATTCAAACTCGTACACATGCGTTCAAGGGCTGAGAAGTTACAAGTTAGCAACACTAACTGCCTAACCATGGATGCCCCTTCACTCCTTTGTTTCATAAAACTCGTACACATGCATTCAAGGGGTGAGGAGTTACCAGTCGGCAACACTAACTGCCTAACCATGGATACCTCTTCACTCTTTTGTTTCATAAAACTCGTACACATGCAATCAAGGGCTGAGGAGTTACAAGTCAGCAACACTAACTGCCTAACCATGGATGCCTCTTCACTTCTTTGTTTCATTTGAAGTCGTACACATGCATACAAGGGCTGAGGAGTTACAAGTTAGCAACGCTAACTGCCTAACCATGGATGCCTCTTCACTCCTTTGTTTCATTCAAACTCGTACACATGCGTACAAGGGCTGAGGAGTTACAAGTTAGCAACACTAACTGCCTAACCATGGATGCCCCTTCACTCCTTTGTTTCATAAAACTCGTACACATGCATTCAAGGGGTGAGGAGTTACCAGTCGGCAACACTAACTGCCTAACCATGGATACCTCTTCACTCTTTTGTTTCATAAAACTCGTACACATGCAATCAAGGGCTGAGGAGTTACAAGTCAGCAACACTAACTGCCTAACCATGGATGCCCCTTCACTTCTTTGTTTCATTTGAAGTCATACACATTCGTACAAGGGCTGAGGAGTTACAAGTTAGCAACGCTAACTGCCTAACCATGGATGCCTCTTCACTCCTTTGTTTCATTCAAACTCGTACACATGCGTACAAGGGCTGAGGAGTTACAAGTTAACAACACTAACTGCCTAACCATGGATGCCTCTTCACTTCTTTGTTTCATTTGAAGTCATACACATGCGTACAAGGACTGAGGAGTTACAAGTTAGAAACACAAACTGCCTAACCATGGATGCCAATTCACTTCTTTGTTTCAATTGAAGTCATACACATGCGTACAAGGACTGAGGAGTTACAAGTTAGAAACACAAACTGCCTAACCATGGATGCCCCTTCACTTCTTTGTTTCATTTGAAGTCATACACATGCGTACAAGGGCTGAGGAGTTACAAGTTAGCAACGCTAACTGCCTAACCATGGATGCCCCTTCACTTCTTTGTTTCATTTGAAGTCGTACACATGCGTACAAGGGCTGAGAAGTTACAAGTTAGCAACGCTAAATGCCTAACCATGGATGCCCCTTCACACATTTGTTTCATTTGAAGTCATACACATGCATTCAAGGGCTGACTCTGACCAGCCTAACTGGGCGCCCCTGAACAATTTGTGCTAGGCAGATTAAGAGTTCTAATGTAAAATGATGATAAAAATATGATGAGAATGTTTCAGAGTTGTTGACATCAATATGTTTAATTGTGCGTCTGACTGCGCAACTTGAGACGAGAGTTACACACAGATCATTGAATTATTGATCAGCTCAGATCAGCAACATTTCGGGTTGCCGTCAAAAGGAACATCTTTTTCTTTATTTAACCATTTACTTCTTGAAAACATCATTAGGGTGAAGTATTTTGTTATGTTAAAGGCGGTATCCGACAGTTTGCCTTTATCAAATACATGTAACAACACCTTACCATTGCTTTTGGGAATTTAGTGATAATTTTCGCATAAACTCATACTTCAGTATGAGTAAAGGCGGTTTTGAACACGATCTACATTGTTCGACAGTAAAATTCGCGATAAAAACGATAAAAAAGTTCAATCACTAATTGTCTATAAATAAGCACGATAGCCATCTCTGCTAAAAATAGACACTGACGTCAGAGAAGATTACCCGGATGACGATATAACGTAATCTCAAAAGGGAGTTGTCACGTGGTTTTCCTAGTTAAAAATAGCCATCTCTGCAGCGTGGCTCATATAGGAAATATCTGTTCACACTGATCTAGGGCATCAATGAGCAGCATTTTGCTCTTTTCAGGTAACAATGACTTATTTGATAATTTGAGAAAAGAATATTTTGGTCCACACTGTCCACCTGTAAAGTGGTGAATTGTGTTTCCCAGAAAGTAAAGAGCTAAAGTTTGGAAAAAAGAAAAGTTTCTTTAATTGTACGATTTTGTTTTAAGTTTTTGACACAACACACTAACATAGTTATATCAGCGCAATGAGCTTTTGTCTGCAGAGTAAGATCCCAGACAAATGTCTGGGTAGAACCAACGGTCCACTGCAGATCAGTTGGAAGGCATTTGACGTAAATGGGACTCGAACCCACGTGGTGAGAGGCCAAGCAGTCAGAGAAATGACTAGTCGGAGACTCTACCACTACGCCACGGGTGCCCCCCGCCCCCACTGCCCCCCCCCCCGCCCCCACTGCCACCACCGACCCACCCCCAACGGCCCCCACTGCCCCCACCCACAATATGTTTAAGTTTTATTGCCATTCGATCCTGGGCTGCAGCATACCAAAGTCGTTAAAAATTATAGTGGTAAAGCTCCCTTGCTAACGATCAAGCAAATATAAGAGTAGTTCCACAAGTTGTTGGCCCGGTGTCAGGATAATATGACTGGGTGTGGTATCATTTCAGGTGTTCACAGCATGCTATACACAGTGAAGGCAGCACTTTATCTGCTTTAAGTGGACACCGTCTCCAGATAACTGAAATACTGCTGGTGGGACGATAAACCCAACAAACTAAACAATAAATAGTGTAGCAAACAGAAAGATGGCAGATCTGAATCTACACAATTTGCCAAAGACTGATAAAGTCATGGTTTAGTAGGACATGAGTTATAATGGAGTCTATAAGAATACACATTTTTATCAGGGTAATGACTAAACTATCAACAATTTAGATCATGATTTTTTTTCAACCTCTTGTTCATAATTATAGCAATGTCTCTCAATTACATATGGCTGAATAGTTCTCTTGTCTTTATTACAAACGAGAACAATAGCGCAATTCTACTTCTGGATAATGATGGTACGTGGGATATATTCCATGGACTTGATGAAGGAGAGAGATACATGTTAATATTACATGGGGCGGAAATATTGTTGAACATTAGCATTGTCAACATTGTTGTGGTATATCAGAGATAAAAAAGAATATAACAAAGGAAGATTTGTTTTATTGAAAACCTTTAAATGACGGCAACTGACACTACTGTCTGCGGTACTCCCATAGGGGTATAAAACTATGGTTATGTGACTTAACAGTGATTTGCTGCAAACTTTTGGCTTTTCCTACAAATTAAGCCAGTATAAGAGGCACCATTAGTCATAGTAAAACAGTATAGGAATGGGTTTAAGTCTTCAGACCAAAAAAAGAGACCTAAGTAAGATTGTTTTGTTTAAAAAAAAATGCTGCAATATTATGGCCTTTAAAAGGACTTCCAGCCAGTTGAGAGATATATGTCCGTAGTCTTCAAGACAGAAATTTAAAAACATTGGACCTTCGGTCCACCAAGCTGGCAATATCATCTGGACCAGACCAAATTCTACTGGACAAGCATATTTTTGGCATTTTGACAACAATGGTTGTTAAGGTAACCAAGGTGTTATGTGTGATTGAGTTCAGTAAAAGGCTGTAAAGTGTTGTTTACTTTAGAGTTTAGTCTATATATTTACATAATAATTCATAATTTTGAAAATGATGTGGCTTAAACGTCTGGTGAGTCCATTTAGCTTATAAAATTTAATGTATCGACAGAGATTTTGGTGGACTCGGGCAACAGTCCTCCGGGTTTTGTCGAAGACTGTGTCTGTGTGAACTATCAGCAGGGAAGCTGGAAGACCGGGCTAAATGTCAGTTTTTGGCCCCAACTGGGACTCTTACACATGTCCAGGAGTTACAAGTCTGCGACTCTACCGACAGTTGGGGTTCGCCCGTGGCCGAGTGGTTAGAGTCGCCGACTTCTATCTCCTCAGCCCTCTCACCGCATGGGTTCAAATCCCAGTAGGGGGGTGAAAACTTTCACGTGGGGAGGTTTTCCAGATAACCTGCAGTGTGCTGGTGGGTCTACCGAGGCATAAGTCTGGAGTCTTCCACCACCAATGATTAGCTGGGCATTGCCAATATGGCCATAACTATGCTGGTGTGATGTTACAAAAAACAACAACACAAACCACCCACAGTTTAAACATGTATCTGTGGTTCTACCCAGACATTTGTCAAAAGTGTCCTCCAAAGAAAAATAGCTTAATATTACCATAGCTTTCATACTGGTGTAAAATAAAGACAAAGATTCCGAAAGGGAGTTTCGCAGACATTCAAAAACCTCACTTATTCCAAAATTAAAAACAATCAGCAAAATTTTGTTATAAAATCAGTGCCAATTATTTGAAAGCCAGTTGTTTTGTTTTTTTTGTATATTGTAATTGTGTAATATACCATTGTAAGTATTGCATATCTAAATGTAGTATCCGACAGTTTACCTGTATCTAATATATGTAAAAATATGTTATCTTTGTTTGAGGTATTTGTACATGGTTTCTGCAAAAGATAATGATACTTTAGTCTAAGCTTTGAAGATTTTCAACACAATCTCAATTTTAAGGCAGTAAATTTAGTTAATCAATACTTTAATGTTCATTCTTTTCAAATCTATAAATAAGAACAATTGGGATTCCTGCTAAAAATAGACATCGACGTCACAGCGGATGATGGTGTCACACGTTTTTTTTAAGTTAAAAACAGCTTACTGTGCAGCGTGGCTCAGATAGGAAAGCCATGTTCGAAATGACGATTGTGGCGTTATGGTTCACTTGTAAGACAGGGATGGGATTTGCCGGCATTTTGCCGATACTGTACATCGACACTTCTATTATTATAGCACAGGGGCACTTATGAGGTGCCCCAAAACTGAACCCGGCCGGTCCATTATACTGACACCGACGAGTCAGGCGTAATGCTGTCCCCTTAGTCCCGAGCGTTAGGAGGGAAGCCAGTTCTACCAACTTTAAAGTCTTTGGTTTGAACCTACCGGGGTTTGAACCCGCGACCTCCCGATCCGCAAACCGACGCTCTACCAATTGAACTATTGCGGCCAGTGTGTCAGACAGGTGTAGGACATCAATAAACAGGATTTTGCAATATCTGTTCAAGTGACAATGGTATATTATGATATCTAATGAAAATATTTTATATTCCCCAACTGCCGGATATCATCTCTAAGTGAAAAAATTTGGCCAGTAATTACGGCGGTTAATATATTATACATCTTTATAAAAGATTTTCTAACAGCAAAAAATTGAGAGGAGAAAATAACCAACACAAAAATAACTGTAACCTATCGACAATTAATGCTTATTGCCCACAATCGGAGCTCAACCCCATAGTCATTAATCACGACACATTGCGCTGATTAATATAATCAAATCTCACATTTCTATAATACAAGGCCATTGGCCAAGAACCCCATAGAAACCCGTGAAACATAATTCCTTCGCTACCTCATCTAAAATATAAGAACTAACTAAAAAAAACCTATTCAAAATCCCCCGACCTTTACACACCCAGCCCAAACCCCTTTTCAACCCTGATCCTGCTGTATATTTTCATATTTATTCTTAGTTTTTGTTATTACTTGCTAAGGGAACCAGACATATTGCTGTCTACAAAATTCGAAAAAAGTGGTTGACGATTAATCAGCATCTACACTGTTTGCCAAACTTTACTGTTCATGAAAACTAGGCTAAAAGATAAGTGTTACATTTATTTTCGGAAAAGAATATCGTCACTCCCTATGTAGGAGAGTTATTTGTTTGGGGTTTAATTATGTCGCCACGGCGACAGGTCAAAGTACATAGGCATTCAAGTATTCAATATTTGGAAGAAGCTCTTCATATTGAAGTTTTTATGACGAAGGTTTGCAAGGGGCCGTACAAAATGTAAATTGTGGGAATAAAGCCCAACAGTCAGTGGAAAACATTTATATGAAGTTTTTATGGTCATAAGATCTAGTGGAAATTATATTCATTTTATAAATATGAAATAAAAATAAAATTTATGAGAAAATAAAAAAAAATATACATAAGGATCCTTGTCCATTAATTGAAAAATGTATAAAATGGGTGTATTAAGGTCCAAAGGAGACATCTATAGATTTTCAAACAATTTGGATTAAAAAACTAGTATCAGATGAATCCGGTTGGCATTTTATATTGCAAGAATTTAAAGAAGGCAGTCAGACAAAACATGGTTATGCATTATTAAAAAAAATAATCAAAGAAGGTTACAATTAAAGATGTAAGTTGTACATGTATAAAAGTATGTTCAATAAATCTATAAGTTACACAGGGTTGCTATCTTTTTGATGTGCACTAATTGCACAGAAATACACAAGAAAGGGAACAGATTGATGGACCCAGTTTTACCACACACCCGTAAGATCAGGGGTCAACTCTTACAAAGATTAAACTGTCAAGCACATGGAATTTCATTATATCTTTAATGCTATTCAGTTCTGTTAAACAATAATGAAACTTGTTTTATTAAATGTGGTACCCGACAGTTTGTCTACATTTTATATATGTTTCAATTTCAGTAAATAAGAACGACTGGGATTACTGCTAAAAATAGACATCGACGTCACAGCAAATGACGTGGATGATTTAAAACATAAGTGGTCACATGGTTTCCTTGGTTTAAAAATAGCTAACTGTGTAGCGTAGCTCAGATAGGGAATTCATGTTTGTAATGACGATTGTGGCATTATGGGTCACTTTTCCGACAGATATAGGACATCAGTAAACAGCATTTTACGAGATCTCTTTATATAACAATGGTTTACTAAGATGTATAATGAAAATACTTTTGGTTCAAATGTCTGATACCACCTTAAAGTAATGACTGTAATAGAATACATTAGTATAACACATTAGAAAAAGAACTTATTATATCTATATATTATAAAATTAATTCTTTCTTAACCTTAATAGACTTTCACTAAACAAACCACTACTTTGATCCAAAGATTATTAAATCGGTAACTAGCCTTTATTTTTGTTTCATCAAATGATTCAAAAAAATTTACCAACACAAATTGCAAGCATATATTCCTTCAAACAATTTGAAACAACTGACCAAAGAGACTAGACTAATTTTCTCCATTTGTCAAAGTTAATTGTCAAAGATGAACAAGCGGCCATGACACAAGAAACTAGAGGGATGGGATGGGATTAGCCGGCATTTTTTGCCGATACTGCGCAGCGACATTTCTGTCATTATAGCACAGGGGCACTTATGAGGTGCCCAGGGACTGAACCCGGCCGGTCCATTATACTGACACCGACGAGTCAGGCGTAAAGCTGTCCCCTTAGCCCCGAGCGTTAGGAGGGACGTCACTACTACCAACTTTAAAGTCTTTGGTTTGACCCGGCCAGGGTTCGAACCCACGACCTCCCGATCCGAAAGCTGACGGTCTACCAACTGAGCTATTGCGGCCGGTCAAGAAACTAGATATTGAACTGATACATTCTCAGAGAATAGTTAATTCAGGGCAAGGCTGTCGATTGGCTGTCGATTGGCTATCGATTGGCTGTCGATTGGTCAATTACCTGGGTAAAACCACTGGCGCATCACAGATCAGCTTGAAGACACTTTCATACCCAGGACTTGAACCCAGCGACAATCTAACGAGTTGCTAGTCAGCGGCAATCTTACCACAATCTAACAACTTGGTTGGAAGCACCCGCAGTTTAACTTTAATGTCTACTAGAAGTTGTAAATGAAATGTTGTTTTAATAGACAGTGTTGGCGCCTTAAAGTTGTTTTTTGTTTGTTACACATCCCATTCAGCAACAATATGTCAGTTATCTGGAAACTGTGTCCACTTGAAGTAGATAAGTATTGATGGTACTACAGTAGCATGATAATATACCAGGGGCAGATCCAGAAAATGTTGGGGGTGGAGGGGGTGGGGTTGCCGCGGTGGCTATGAGTCAAGATCCATTCAGCTGTATCGCAATAAATAAATAATATATATATAAACACACACACACACACACACACACACACACACACACACACACACACACACACACACACACACATACACACACACACACACAAACACACGCACGCACGCACGCACGCACACAAACACCCCCCCCCCCCCCCCTCCTCCGCCCCCACCCCCGGATCCATCCCTGTATAATATACAACAATAAGCAACAAGCAAACTTTCCATTTGAAGAGTTAGCTCTACCTGAAAGTATTCAGTTCAAATCTAGCGAGCTTTATAAAATTGTGAACTGTGAAATGTGACCATGGACAAACTCTCCAAGGACAGAGAGGAGATTAAGCCCCAACTCGGCCCACTCAAACCCTACAACAGGTCCTGGGATCCTTTAGATCAACACTATATCTAGGGGACACTTCGAACACACTTAACCTTCTATATTTGTTAATAAGACATAAAAATTACAATCTCATTAATTGCAGTGAAATCCATCCATGGGTACCCAGATGTATTGATTGAAAATCGGCAGCAAATAGTGCAGATGGGACAGCTCCTACTTGGATCTACAGTGTTTGCCTTATTTGGATTAAATTCATGCTAAACAGTGTAAGGGTTAAGCCAGTCAATGTTTACATTGCGTTTCTATAGTAACGTTACAAGCAATGTGCTGTATTGATAACGGCCTTTGTGATAAACGGGTTCACCAATTTTTTCAGTTCATGCTTAAATAAATATGAATGCTATTGTGTCAATAGTTTTCAATGCTTTGTAGGTAACTTGGTGGGACTCATTTTAAGTTTTTAGCTAAAAGATGCAAATGGATCTATTGGGACTTGCCATAGAAAATGTCTGAACAAATGTGTATTGGCTATACAAGTTAAATTACCATGAGAGTCAAAAGAAAGGTTTGAATACAGACTGCATGTGAAAACAAGTTGTTTCGTAATTCAAAACGTTGTCATAATAAAATTGATTTTAAACCATGTGATAAATTATGAATACATTATTTATCAAAGGATCTTTTTTTTCCTCTCAAAAATATGCTAATTTAAATTTCCGAAGTGACATTGCAGTTTATACTGCACATTTAAGCAATCTTTACCAAACTAACTTTGGACAGAAATACATACTATTCCATGGTAAACATTGGACAACAGATGATTTTGCAGGCCAAACCTATGGCAAACAAAGAATTCCAGCTTTAATGCCAGGACAATGATTCTATGCATAACAAAGAACAAAAAAAAAATATTTCCACCGCATCCATGCCAAGCCTGGAACAAACCATCACATCCGTGCCAAGCCTAGAAAAACCATCACATCCGTGCCAAGCCTAGAACAAACCATCACATCCATGCCAAGCCTAGAATAAACCATCACATCCGTGCCAAGCCTAGAATAAACCATAACATCCGTGCCAAGCCTAGAATAAACAATGGCATCCACGCCAAGCCTAGAACAAACCATCACATCCATGCCAAGCCTAGAACAAACCATCACATCCATGCCAAGCCTAGAATAAACCATCACATCCGTGCCAAGCCTAGAACAAACCAACACATCCATGCCAAGCCTAGAATAAACAATCGCATCCACGCCAAGCCTAGAACAAACCATCACATCCATGCCAAGCCTAGAACAAACCATCACATCCATGCCAAGCCTAGAATAAACCATCACATCCGTGCCAAGCCTAGAATAAACCATCACATCCATGCCAAGCCTAGAACAAACCAACACATCAATGCCAAGCCTAGAACAAACCATCACATCCATGCCAAGCCTAGAATAAACCATCACATCCGTGCCAAGCCTAGAACAAACCAACACATCCATGCCAAGCCTAGAATAAACCATCACATCCGTGCCAAGCCTAGAATAAACCATCACATCCGTGCCAAGCCTAGAACAAACCATCACATCCATGCCAAGCCAAGAATAAACCATCACATCCGTGCCAAGCCTAGAACAGTCCATCACATCCGTGCCAAGCCTAGAATAAACCATCACATCCGTGCCAAGCCTGGAACAAACCATCACATCCATGCCAAGCCTAGGACAAACCATCACATCCGTGCCAAGCCTAGAACAAACCATCACATCCATGCCAAGCCTAGGACAAACCATCACATCCATGCCAAGCCTAGAATAAACCATCACATCCGTGCCAAGCCTAGAATAAACCATCACATCCGTGCCAAGCCTAGAATAAACCATCACATCCGTGCCAAGATAAGAATAAACCATCACATCCGTGCCAAGCCTAGAACAAACCATCACATCCATGCCAAGCCTAGAATAAACCATCACATCCGTGCCAAGACAAGAATAAACCATCACATCCGTGCCAAGCCTAGAATAAACCATCACATCCGTGCCAAGCCTAGAAAAACCATCACATCCATGCCAAGCCTAGAATAAACCATCACATCCGTGCCAAGCCTAGAATAAACCATCACATCCGTGCCAAGACAAGAATAAACCATCACATCCGTGCCAAGCCTAGAATAAACCATCACATCCATGCCAAGCCTAGAACAAACCATCACATCCATGCCAAGCCTAGGACAAACCATCACATCCATGTCAAGCCTAGGACAAACTATCACATCCATGCCAAGCCTAGGACAAACCATCACATCCATGTCAAGCCTAGGACAAACCATCACATCCATGCCAAACCTAGGACAAACCATCACATCCATGTCAAGCCTAGGACAAACCATCACATCCATGTCAAGCCTAGAACAAACCAACACATCCATGCCAAGCCTAGAACAAACCATCACATCCATGTCAAGCCTAGGACAAACCATCACATCCATGTCAAGCCTAGAACAAACCATCACATCCATGTCAAGCCTAGGACAAACCATCACATACATGCCAAGCCTAGAACAAACCATCACATCCGTGTCAAACCTAGAACAAACCATCACATCCATGTCAAGCCTAGAACAAACCACCAAATCCATGCCAAGCCTAGAACAAACTATCACATCCATGTCAAGCCTAGAACAAACCATCACATCCATGTCAAGCCTAGGACAAACTATCACATCCATGTCAAGCCTAGGACAAACCATCACATCCATGCCAAGCCTGGAACAAACCATCACATCCATGTCAAACCTAGGACAAACCATCAAATCCATGCCAAGCCTAGAACAAACCATCACATCCATGCCAAACCTAGAACAAACCATCACATCCATGTCAAGCCTAGAACAAACCACCAAATCCATGCCAAGCCTAGAACAAACCACCACATCCATGCCAAGCCTAGAACAAACCATCACATCCATGCCAAGCCTAGAACACACCAACACATCAATGCCAAGCCTAGAACAAACAATCATTCCATGCTAAGCCTAGGACAAACCATCACATCCATGCCAAGCCTAGAACAAACCACCACATCCATGCCAAGCCTGGAACAAACCAACACATCCATGCCAAGCCTAGAACAAACCATCACATCCATGCCAAGCCTAGAACAAACCATCACATCCATGCCAAGCCTAGAACAAACCATCACATCCGTGCCAAGCCTAGAACAAACCATCACATCCATGCCAAGCCTAGAACAAACCAACACATCCATGCCAAGCCTAGAACAAACCATCAGATCCGTGCCAAACCTAGGACAAACAATCACATCCATGTCAAGCCTAGGACAAGCCATCACATCCATGTCAAGCCTAGAACAAACCATCACATCCATGTCAAGCCTAGAACAAACCATCACATCCATGCCAAGCCTAGAACAAACCATCACATCCATGTCAAGCCTAGGACAAACCATCACATCCATGCAAAGCCTAGGAAAAACCATCACATCCATGCCAAGCCTAGAACAAACCATCACATCCATGCCAAGCCTAGGACAAACCATCACATCCATGTCAAGCCTAGGACAAACCATCACATCCATGTCAAGCCTAGAACAAACCATCACATCCATGCCAAGCCTAGAACAAACCATCACATCCATGCCAAGCCTAGGACAAACCATCACATCCATGCCAAGCATAGTACAAACCATCACATCCATGCCAAGCCTAGGACAAACCATCAAATCAATGCTAAGCCTAGAACAAACCATCACATCCATGCCAAGCCTAGAACAAACCATCACATCCATGTCAAGCCTAGAACAAACCATCCCATCCATGCCAAGCCTAGAACAAACCATCACATCCATGCCAAGCCTAGAACAAACCATCACATCCATGTCAAGCCTAGAACAAACCATCACATCCATGCCAAGCCTAGGACAAACCATCACATCCATGCCAAGCCTAGAACAAACCATCATATCCATGCCAAGCCTAGAACAAACCATCACATCCATGTCAAGCCTAGAATAAACCATCACATCCATGCCAAGCCTAGAACAAACCATCACATCCATGTCAAGCCTAGAACTAACAGTCACATCCATGTCAAGCCTAGAACAAACCATCATTCCGTGCCAAGCCTAGAACAAACCATCACATCCATGTCAAGCCTAGAATAAACCATCACATCCGTGCCAAGCCAAGAATAAACCATCACATCCGTGCCAAGCCTAGGACAAACCATCACATCCATGCCAAGCCTAGAATAAACCATCACATCCATGCCAAGCCTAGAACAAACCATCACATCCATGTCAAGCCTAGAACAAACCATCACATCCATGCCAATCCTAGAACAAACCATCAGATCCGTGCCAAGCCTAGGACAAACAATCACATCCATGTCAAGCCTAGGACAAGCCATCACATCCATGTCAAGCCTAGAACAAACCATCACATCCATGTCAAGCCTAGAACAAACCATCACATCCATGCCAAGCCTAGAACAAACCATCACATCCGTGCCAAGCCTAGGACAAACCATCACATCCATGTCAAGCCTGGGACAAACCATCACATCCATGTCAAGCCTAGAACAAACCATCACATCCATGTCAAGCCTAGGACAAACCATCATATCCATGTCAAGCCTAGGACAAACCATCACATCCGTGCCAAGCCTGGGACAAACCATCACAACCATGCCAAGCCTAGAACAAACCATCACATCCATGCCAAGCCTAGGACAAACCATCACATCCATGCCAAGCATAGTACAAACCATCACATCCATGCCAAGCCTAGAACAAACCATCATTCCATGCCAAGCCTAGAACAAATCATCACATCCATGCAAAGCCTAGAACAAACCATCACATCCATGTCAAGCCTAGAACACACCAACACATCCATGTCAAGCCTAGAACAAACCATCACATCCATGCAAAGCCTAGAACAAACCATCACATCCATGCCAATCCTAGAACAAACCATCAGATCCGTGCCAAGCCTAGGACAAACAATCACATCCGTGTCAAGCCTAGGACAAGCCATCACATCAATGTCAAGCCTAGAACAAACCATCACATCCATGTCAAGCCTAGAACACACCAACACATCCATGTCAAGCCTAGAACAAATCATCACATCCATGCAAAGCCTAGAACAAACCATCACATCCATGCCAATCCTAGAACAAACCATCAGATCCGTGCCAAGCCTAGGACAAACAATCACATCCGTGTCAAGCCTAGGACAAGCCATCACATCAATGTCAAGCCTAGAACAAACCATCACATCCATGTCAAGCCTAGAACAAACCATCATTCCATGCCAAGCCTAGAACAAATCATCACATCCATGCAAAGCCTAGAACTAACCAACACATCCATGCCAATCCTAGAACAAACCATCAGATCCGTGCCAAGCCTAGGACAAACAATCACATCCATGTCAAGCCTAGGACAAGCCATCACATCAATGTCAAGCCTAGAACAAACCAAAACATCCATGTCAAGCCTAGAACAAACCATCACATTCATGCCAAGCCTAGAACAAACCATCACATCCATGTCAAGCCTGGGACAAACCATCACATCCATGTCAAGCCTAGAACAAACCATCACATCCATGTCAAGCCTAGAACAAACCATCACATCCATGTCAAGCCTAGAACAAACCATCACATCCATGTCAAGCTTAGGACAAACCATCACATCCATGTCAAGCCTAGGACAAACAGTTACATCCATGTCAAGCCTAGGACAAACCATCACATCCGTGCCAAGCCTAGGACAAACCATCACATCCATGCCAAGCCTAGGACAAACCATCACATCCATGTCAAGCCTAGGACAAACCATCACATCCATGCCAAGCCTAGAACAAACCATCACATCCATGTCAAGCCTAGAACAAACCATCACATCCATGCCAAGCCTAGAACAAACCATCACATCCATGTCAAGCCTAGGACAAACCATCACATCCATGCCAAGCCTAGGACAAACCATCACATCCATGTCAAGCCTAGGACAAACCATCACATCCATGTCAAGCCTAGAACAAACCATCACATCCATGTCAAGCCTAGAACAAACCATCACATCCATGCCAAGCCTAGAACAAACCATCACATCCATGTCAAGCCTAGAACAAACCATCACATCCATGTCAAGCTTAGGACAAACCATCACATCCATGCCAAGCCTAGGACAAACCATCACATCCATGCCAAGCATAGTACAAACCATCACATCCATGCCAAGCCTAGGACAAACCATCAAATCCATGTCAAGCCTATGACAAACCATCACATCCATGTCAAGCCTAGGACAAACCATCACATCCATGCCAAGCCTAGAACAAACCATCACATCCATGCCAAGCCTAGGACAAACCATCACATCCATGCCAAGCATAGTACAAACCATCACATCCATGCCAAGCCTAGGACAAACCATCAAATCCATGCCAAGCCTAGGACAAACCATCACATCCATGCCAAGCCTAGAACAAACCATCAAATCCATGCCAAGCCTAGGACAAACCACCACATCCATGCCAAGCCTAGAACAAACCATCACATCCATGTCAAGCCTAGGACAAACCATCACATCCATGCCAAGCCTAGGACAAACCATCACATCCATGTCAAGCCTAGGACAAACCATCACATCCATGTCAAGCCTAGAACAAACCATCACATCCATGTCAAGCCTAGAACAAACCATCACATCCATGTCAAGCCTAGAACAAACCATCACATCCATGTCAAGCTTAGGACAAACCATCACATCCATGTCAAGCCTAGGACAAACAGTTACATCCATGTCAAGCCTAGGACAAACCATCACATCCGTGCCAAGCCTAGGACAAACCATCACATCCATGCCAAGCCTAGGACAAACCATCACATCCATGTCAAGCCTAGGACAAACCATCACATCCATGCCAAGCCTAGAACAAACCATCACATCCATGTCAAGCCTAGAACAAACCATCACATCCATGCCAAGCCTAGAACAAACCATCACATCCATGTCAAGCCTAGGACAAACCATCACATCCATGCCAAGCCTAGGACAAACCATCACATCCATGTCAAGCCTAGGACAAACCATCACATCCATGTCAAGCCTAGAACAAACCATCACATCCATGTCAAGCCTAGAACAAACCATCACATCCATGCCAAGCCTAGAACAAACCATCACATCCATGTCAAGCCTAGAACAAACCATCACATCCATGTCAAGCCTATGACAAACCATCACATCCATGTCAAGCCTATGACAAACCATCACATCCATGCCAAGCATAGTACAAACCATCACATCCATGTCAAGCCTAGAACAAACCATCACATCTATGCCAAGCCTAGGACAAACCATCACATCCATGCCAAGCATAGTACAAACCATCACATCCATGCCAAGCCTAGGACAAACCATCAAATCCATGCCAAGCATAGTACAAACCATCACATCCATGCCAAGCCTAGGACAAACCATCAAATCCATGCCAAGCCTAGGACAAACCATCACATCCATGCCAAGCCTAGAACAAACCATCAAATCCATGCCAAGCCTAGGACAAACCATCACATCCATGCCAAGCCTAGAACAAACCATCACATCCATGTCAAGCCTAGGACAAACCATCACATCCATGCCAAGCCTAGGACAAACCATCACATCCATGTCAAGCCTAGGACAAACCATCACATCCATGTCAAGCCTAGAACAAACCATCACATCCATGTCAAGCCTAGAACAAACCATCACATCCATGCCAAGCCTAGAACAAACCATCACATCCATGTCAAGCCTAGAACAAACCATCACATCCATGTCAAGCTTAGGACAAACCATCACATCCATGCCAAGCCTAGGACAAACCATCACATCCATGTCAAGCCTAGGACAAACCATCACATCCATGCCAAGCCTAGAACAAACCATCACATCCATGTCAAGCCTAGGACAAACCATCACAACCATGTCAAGCCTAGGACAAACCATCACATCCATGTCAAGCCTAGGACAAACCATCACATCCATGCCAAGCCTAGGACAAACCATCAAATCCATGCCAAGCCTAGAACAAACCATCACATCCATGTCAAGCCTAGGACAAACCATCACATCCATGTCAAGCCTAGAACAAACCATCACATCCATGCCAAGCCTAGAACAAACCATCAAATCCATGCCAAGCCTAGGACAAACCATCACATCCATGCCAAGCCTAGAACAAACCATCACATCCATGTCAAGCTTAGGACAAACCATCACATCCAGGCCAAGCCTAGGACAAACCATCACATCCATGCCAAGCCTAGGACAAACCATCACATCCATGCCAAGCCTAGGACAAACCAACACATCCATGTCAAGCCTAGAACAAACCATCACATCCATGTCAAGCCTAGAACAAACCATCACATCCATGCCAAGCATAGTACAAACCATCACATCCATGCCAAGCCTAGGACAAACCATCAAATCCATGCCAAGCATAGTACAAACCATCACATCCATGCCAAGCCTAGGACAAACCATCAAATCCATGCCAAGCCTAGGACAAACCATCACATCCATGTCAAGCCTAGAACTAACAGTCACATCCATGTCAAGCCTAGAATAAACCATCACATCCGTGCCAAGCATAGTACAAACCATCACATCCATGCCAAGCCTAGGACAAACCATCACATCCATGCCAAGCATAGTACAAACCATCACATCCATGCCAAGCCTAGGACAAACCATCAAATCCATGCCAAGCCTAGGACAAACCATCACATCCATGTCAAGCCTAGAACTAACAGTCACATCCATGTCAAGCCTAGAATAAACCATCACATCCGTGCCAAGCCAAGAATAAACCATCACATCCGTGCCAAGCCTAGGACAAACCATCACATCCATGCCAAGCCTAGAACAAACCATCACATCCATGCCAAGCCTAGAACTAACAGTCACATCCATGTCAAGCCTAGAATAAACCATCACATCCATGCCAAGCATAGTACAAACCATCACATCCATGCCAAGCCTAGGACAAACCATCACATCCATGCCAAGCATAGTACAAACCATCACATCCATGCCAAGCCTAGGACAAACCATCAAATCCATGTCAAGCCTAGGACAAACCATCAAATCCATGTCAAGCCTAGAATAAACCATCACATCCATGCCAAGCATAGTACAAACCATCACATCCATGCCAAGCCTAGGACAAACCATCACATCCATGCCAAGCATAGTACAAACCATCACATCCATGCCAAGCCTAGGACAAACCATCACATCCATGCCAAGCCTAGAATAAACCATCACATCCATGTCAAGCCTAGAACTAACAGTCACATCCATGTCAAGCCTAGAATAAACCATCACATCCATGCCAAGCATAGTACAAACCATCACATCCATGCCAAGCCTAGGACAAACCATCACATCCATGCCAAGCATAGTACAAACCATCACATCCATGCCAAGCCTAGGACAAACCATCAAATCCATGCCAAGCCTAGGACAAACCATCACATCCATGTCAAGCCTAGAACTAACAGTCACATCCATGTCAAGCCTAGAATAAACCATCACATCCGTGCCAAGCCAAGAATAAACCATCACATCCGTGCCAAGCCTAGGACAAACCATCACATCCATGCCAAGCCTAGAACAAACCATCACATCCATGCCAAGCCTAGAATAAACCATCACATCCATGTCAAGCCTAGAACAAACCATCACATCCATGTCAAGCCTAGAACAAACCATCACAACATGCCAAGCCTGGAACAAACCATCACATCCATGCCAAGCCTAGAACAAACCATCACATCCATGTCAAGCCTAGAACAAACCATCACATCCATGTCAAGCCTAGGACAAACCATCACATCCGTGCCAAGCCTAGAACAAACCAGCGCATCCATGTCAAACCTAGAACAAACCATCACATCCATGTCAAGCCTATGACAAACCATCACATCCTTGTCAAGCCTAGGACAAACCGTCACATCCATGCCAAGCCTAGGACAAACCATCACATCCATGTCAAACCTAGAACAAACCAGCGCATCCATGCAAAGCCTAGGACAAACCATCACATCCATGTCAAACCTAGAACAAACCAGCGCATCCATGTCAAGCCTAGAACAAACCGTCACATCCATGCCAAGCCTATGACAAACCATCACATCCTTGTCAAGCCTAGGACAAACCGTCACATCCATGCCAAGCCTAGGACAAACCATCACATCCTTGTCAAGCCTAGGACAAACCGTCACATCCATGCCAAGCCTAGGACAAACCATCACATCCATGTCAAACCTAGAACAAACCAGCGCATCCATGCAAAGCCTGGAACAAACCATCACATCCATGTCAAACCTAGAACAAACCAGCGCATCCATGTCAAGCCAAGGACAAACCATCACATCCATGTCAAGCCTATGACAAACCATCACATCCTTGTCAAGCCTAGGACAAACCGTCACATCCATGCCAAGCCTAGGACAAACCATCACATCCATGCAAAGCCTAGAACAAACCATCACATCCATGCAAAGCCTGGAACAAACACTCACATCCATGTCAAAGCCTAGGACAAACCAAAACATCCATGCAAAGCCTAGGACAAACCATCACATCCATGCAAAGCCTAGGACAAACCAGCGCATCCATGCCAAGCCTGGAACAAACCAAAACATCCATGTCAAGTCTAGGACAAACCATCACATCCATGTCAAACCTAGGACAAACCATCACATCCATGTCAAACCTCGGACAAGCCATCACATCCATGTCAAGCCTGGGACAAACCATCACATCCATGTCAATCCTGGGACAAACCATCACATCCATGTCAAGCCTAGGACAAACCATCACATCCATGCAAAGCCTAGAACAAACCATCACATCCATGCCAAGCCTAGGACAAACCATCACATCCATGCAAAGCCTAGAACAAACCATCACATCCATGCTAAGCCTAGAACAAACCATCACATGCATGTCAAGCCTAGGACAAATCATCACATCCATGCAAAGCCTAGGACAAACCAGCGCATCCATGCCAAGCCTGGAACAAACAATCACATCCATGTCAAGCCTAGGACAAACCATCACATCCGTGTCATGCCTAGGACAAACCATCACATCCATGCCAAGCCTAGGACAAACCATTACATCCATGCCAAGCCTAGGACAAACCATTACATCTATATCAAGCCTATGACAAACCATCACATCCATGTCAAGCCGAGGACAAACCATCACATCCATGCAAAGCCTTGGACAAACCATCACATCCATGCCAAGCCTAGAACAAACCAACACATCCATGCCAAGCCTAGAACAAACCACCACATCCATGTCAAACCTAGAACAAACCATCACATCCATGTCAAGCCTAGAACAAACCATCACATCCATGCCAAGCCTAGAACAAACCATCACATCCATGTCAAGCCTAGAACAAACCATCACATCCATGCAAAGCCTTGGACAAACCATCACATCCATGCCAAGCCTTGGACACACCATCACATCCATGTCAAGCCTAGAACAAACCATCACATCTATATCAAGCCTATGACAAACCATCACATCCATGTCAAGCCTAGAACAAACCATCACATCCATGCAAAGCCTTGGACAAACCATCACATCCATGCCAAGCCTTGGACACACCATCACATCCATGTCAAGCCTAGGACAAACCATTACATCCATGTCAAGCCTAGGACAAACCATCACATCCATGTCAAGCCTAGGACAAACCATCACATCCATGTCAAGCCTAGGACAAACCATCACATCCATGCAAAGCCTAGAACAAACCATCACATCCATGCCAAGCATAGTACAAACCATCACATCCATGTCAAGCCTAGAACAAACCATCACATCCATGTCAAACCTAGGACAAACCATCACATCCATGTCAAGCCTAGGACAAACCATCACATCCATGCCAAGCCTAGGACAAGCTATCACATCCATGTCAAGCCTAGAACAAACCATCACATCCATGTCAAGCCTAGAACAAACCATCACATCCATGTCAAGCCTAGAACAAACCATCACATCCATGTCAAGCCTGGGACAAGCCATCACATCCATGTCAAGCCTGGGACAAGCCATCACATCCATGTCAAACCTAGGACAAGCCATCACATCCATGTCAAGCTTAGGACAAACCAGCGCATCCATGTCAAGTCTAGAACAAACCATCACATCCATTTCAAGCCTAGAACAAGCCATCACATCCATGCCAAGCCTAGGACAAGCTATCACATCCATGTCAAGCCTAGAACAAACCATCACATCCATGTCAAGCCTAGAACAAACCATCACATCCATGTCAAGCCTAGAACAAGCCATCACATCCATGCCAAGCCTAGGACAAACCATCACATCCATGTCAAGCCTAGGACAAACCATCACATCCATGTCAAGCCTGGGACAAGCCATCACATCCATGTCAAGCCTGGGACAAACCATCACATCCATGTCAAACCTAGGACAAGCCATCACATCCATGTCAAGCTTAGGACAAACCAGCGCATCCATGTCAAGTCTAGAACAAACCATCACATCCATTTCAAGCCTAAAACAAACCATCACATCCATGTCAAGCCTAGGACAAACCATCACATCCATGTCAAGCCTAGGACAAAGCATCACATCCATGTCAAGCCTAGGACAAGCCATCACATCCATGTCAAGCCTAGGACAAACCATCATATCCATGCCTAGCCTGGGACAAACAATCGCATCCATGCCAAGCCTAGGACAAACCATCACATCGTGCCAAGCCTAGGACAAACAATTGCATCTTTGCAAAGCCTAGAACAAACGATTGCATTTTGCCAATCATAGAACAAACGATTGCATCTTTGCCAAGCTTAGGACAAATGACTGCATCCATGTCAAACCAAGGGAAAATTGGACACTTAAATAATGAATACTTAACCAAATGGTATATGGCCAATATTATACAATGCATAGTATCGCAGCTGTGTATTGTTGTTTTTGATGCATTGTGGTAAATTGTTACAACGCTAAAATGTGTATATTGATACAAAACCAGTGGCCCAGATAACAAGAGCATGTATTTTGCTACTACAAGATTCAGTTGAGAATTATGGGATATAGGAAGTCATTCTAAACCCTTTATTCCTCCTCCAAACCCTTTATACCTGGTACTCATTAGAATCGTCTCGATATGACAATTTCAATGAGTACCCACACTATACGGTTTGGTTGAGAATTATGGGATATAGGAAGTCATTCTTAACCCTTTATTCCTTCTCCAAACCCTTTATACCTGGTACTCATTAGAATCGTCTCGATATGACAATTTCAATGAGTACCCACACTATAAGGTTTTGTTGAGAATTATGGGATATAGTGAGCCATTCTAACTCCTTTGTTTCTCCTTCAAGCCCTTATACCTGGTACTTGTTAGAATCGTCTTGATGTGACAAATCTTATGGATACCCACACTTAAGAATGTACTGGTAGTTGAGAATTATACGAAATATGGTAACACAGCCTCAGATTTCTTATCTGGACTTCTGCTAAACTTTTTCCAACTAATAAAAAGTTTGTTTTTTTTGTTGTTTTTTAATCGCAGCCATCAATTATGGTAATTTTAGCGACATTCAGCTATTGTGGGTGGAGGAAGACCCCCAATCAACAGTCTGGGTAGAGCCACCGGCGCACCGCAGGTCAGCTGGAACACCTTACCACATGAATTCCTTTGCCTAGAACGAGACTCGAACCCACGCGGTGAAAGGCTAAGTAGTTATAGGAGTAACAAATAAGCGACTCTACCACTGTGCCACGGGCGCCCCTTCCGGGCTATGTTTCAAATATCGCAAAAAAAATACATTTGTAAAAATAATCAGATTATACATTTGTTTGATGGTAAATAAATAGGCATTAAACAAAGTTATTCTTTAATCGTTGAATACACTCCCTTACGAAAAGATTAAAACCTGAATTATTTTAATAATTCAAACTTACAATTTGACATTTTCAAAGACCCCCCGACTGTTGACCGTAAACCAAACTAAGATTTCAAATGCTGATAATTTTAATCTTACATTGTTAAGTTGGATTAGCTGTTTGTAAAGTATGTAATACCTTCAGGTCAAAAGAAGAGGGCTATAAAAGTTAAGCAACTTTGAGAAGAACTGATGACTAGTTAAAACTGATATTTGCAGTTACAGATTTTGTTGACCTTTAAAGCATATACTGTTTCTTAAAGGGGGTATCCGACAGTTTGCCTACATCTTACATATGTAACAATATCTGACCTCTGTTAGAGGTTATATGTATAATTTCTGCAGAAAAAAAATCAGTCTAAGCTTTGACGAATTTCAATAGTATTATATTTTAAGGCAGTAATACTCATTAATCAACACCCAAATGCTCATTCTTTTCAAATATATAAATAAGAACGATTGGGATTCCTGATAAAAATAGACATCGACGTCACAGCGGATGACGTAGATGAACTAAAACATAAGTGGTCACATGTTTTTTTTAGTTTAAAAATAGCTAACTGTGCAGCGTGGCTTTGATAGGAAATACATGTTTGAGATGACGATTGTAGCGTTATGGTTCACTTTTTAGACAGGTGTAGGACATCAATGAACAGCATTTTGCTATATCTGTTCAGGTAACGATGGTTTATTATGATATTTATTGAAAATATTTTTGGTTAAAACTGTCGGAATACCACCTTTAAATAGTGTAGATCCAGATGTGACTGCTCCTGTTGAAAGCTGTCTACTTAGGAAGTGCACTATGTGTAAAGTTTGTGCAAAGATAGTGTAAATCTAGATTCAGACCTATTTAATAGCTGTGAAATTTGGAGGGGGTTGTCCGCTTGAAACAGATATGCACTATTTGCTTAAAGTTTCTGCACAGATAGTGTAGATCTAGATTTATCACCCTTTAGTCGCTGTGAAATTGGAAAGAGGCTGTTCACTTAAAACATGTTAAGTGCTGCCTTTACTATGATAACATGCCGCAGGCGCCTGAATAGGTACCATGCCTTATCACATAATTTTAACACCGCACGACCAGTCATGGAACCATCCTTAAAATTACTTGGACATAATCATAAGTTCTACCACTATCATTTCTTACCTACCTAGGTTGCAACCTTGTTTGGTTGTTGTTGTTTTTTTTTGTTACATCACACCGACACAATTATGGTCATATTGGCTACGTCTAGCTTATTATTGGTTAAGGAAGACCACAAACTTATGTCTGGGTAGAACCACCGGCGCATCGCAGGTTAGCTGGAAAACCTCCCTACATGAAAGTTCCCACCCAGACCGAGATTCGAACCCAAGTGATGGGTGGCTGAGGAGTTACAAGTCAGTGACTCTAACTTCTCTACCACGGACACCCAGTTGCGACCTTGATTTGAACTCGGCTCGCATTATCCTGATACAGCTGAACACGTCGCAATGCTAACCCGACTAAAGCTTGTCTGACCTAGCCGAGGATTGAACCTGGGTCCTTCCGATCTGCGAGCTGCCAGTTGATGTGCAGTGTAGTGAATACGTTTTCTATAGAGGTTGTATGTCCAGGTAATTCGATGGTAGGGCTTTTGACATCCAGACCTAAGGCACGCCCGTGGCTGAGTGGTTAGAGTCGCTGACTAATCAGCCCCTCGTTGTGTGGGTTCGAGTCCTGGTCAGGGCAAGAACTTTCATGTGGAGAACTTTTCCAGCTAACCTTTGGTGTGCCGGTGGTTCTACCCAGCCATAAGTCTGGGGTCTTTTTTAGCTCCACCAATAATTAGCTGGATGCCACCAATATGACCATAATTGTGTAGGCTTGATGTAACAAAACACAATAACCCTGACAGGGGGTGTGTGAGTTGAATGCCCACTCTAGGTTAAAGAATATCAAGCTACAGACTCTTCTAAAAGAAGAAACATTTTTTTATTGAAATTCATTCCAGCAACAAATTAAGGTGGTTATAGCGATTTTTTTTTATTTTGGTAGAAGAAGACCCAAGACAAACGTCTGGGTAGAACCACCTACATTAAGATCCTCACAGCAAACAGGACTTAAGCAGTCAAAGGAGTTACAAATCGGCGACTCTACCACACTATGCCACAGCCCCCCCCCCCCCCCCACCCCCCAAAAATGACTTAATTTACATCTCCAAAATATGTTGTGCAGCGTCTAAGATACAAACAAAGGGCAGACAAATCGAGCACCCTGTGTCAGTGGCATGAGAGAACACAAAATGATGGTGGGACGATAACGATAAACCCGAAAAACAACATAAACAACACAAAATGGAGAGAAAAGTAATGGAAGTCCAGAGACAGGGAGGGATAAAGATAAAAGAAAGGGAGGTAAACAAAAGTTTGTGTTAATGCGGTAGTTTGAAAGAACGAGGGAGTGAGAGACAATGAGGATGAAAGAAAAAGACAATAAGGAAGTAAGAGAATGAAGAGAGACAAAGTGGTTAAAGATAAAATGTAAAAGAGATCAAGGGAAGGGAGAGAGAGGGACAGAGAAGAGAGAGACAACGAGAAAGAGAATTACAATGACGTAAAGGGTAAGAGAATGGTATAGCTAACACACACTTAATGAGATAGACAGATAGAGAAAGATAGATGGATTGACAGACAAACATGCTGACAAAGAATTAAATGAAGTACAGTACACTAAAAATAGTTATGGAGACTTTACCTACCTGCATGGCTGCAGATTTGGTCTTAACAGCTGGTTCCTGGTTCTGTTAGAGCGTGCATATAATATCAGCGAGGTATGTGTGGGCTCCTAGGTCGCTTAGCTCTGTACTCTTGACTCGAAAAGTGATTATGTCTCGTCGGGTCTTTCAAATACTCAGGTAGGCAAATCATACGAGTCACAGGTATATTTGGGTATATTTATTTCTTCAAGCCCCTGATTTCTAACCAAGCCTGGCCAGTATGTATGGGATCAACCTGCCTGACTTTCTGACTAAGTACTTAGGGATCAGAGATTGTCCCTTCCGCTACACTGCACTTCTAAGACCTGCTCCCCCCTAAAACCAATATCCCTCTCCCCACTACCTCACACCCCTGTCACCGCCACCCCTAACTCATTATTGACTCAAGCCTAAAACTGCTTTACTCCAAGTCTTTCACCAGAGTAAATATCGGCTATACATAGTCTTGTGTTTAGTGATAAAGCATTTTTGTGGAGATAGATTTAACCCCCTATCGTGCTACATTTAAAACTACAGGCAAGGTTAACAAACAAGAAGACAATTCGCTCCTATAGACGCAGCAGCAAATATTACAGCCCCTGATCAGACAGTCCCCAGCAGTAGCTGGTAGATCTAGACCTACACTTTTTGCCGAAGTCTGGTCAATTCGCGCTTGGCAGGTGACGAGTTAGGATTTGCCAATGCGACAGTACGTTTTTGGACCGAGACAAAAGGAACTGCTCAGGTGTTCCATTGACAGTGAATGCGTGGGAAGAATTGAACCGCATCTGATGATCTCAGGGCAAGTAGACAAATATCTATAAAGGAATGTTTGATCCTCTTTTATTGATAGATGTGTGAAGGAAGGACCAAAATATACAAAGCAATTTACAAAGGTATAAAAGCCTTATATACATTAGCAGAGATGATATTTTATTTACTTTGAAAGGAAAATGAGTACACCAAGAGAAGTGTTTTCAGATTAAAAAAAAAATTCTGTGGTTCCAGCAGTTTCACTTTCACATGAATAGAACAGCATCTATTTCTTAAATGTGTGTTTTTTGTGTGTGTTGTTTATTTGCTTGTTTGTTTATTTTTTGTTTGTTTTAGGTTACATTACACGGAGACAATTATGATCATATTGGTGATGTCCAGCTAATTATTTGTGTAGGAAGTCCTCAGAATCAAGGTGGGTAGAAACCCCACATGCCCCATGTCAATCGGAACACCTCGGATAATTCACGAATCATCTCTCGGATGTATGTAGGTAGTCGGATTACCTCGGCCATTTCCCTAAATGGGACTTCTCCTGTGACAGACGTCAAAACAAAGATGGCAGCTCGGACGACAGCTCACTATAGTACGAGGCCTGTAAAACTTCACTTTGTGGCTGCTTCAAATCTAAATCATCCAAGTTTAATTTACCCAGCGCACCAAACACACAAGTGTCAAACGACGCCATTGTTTATGTTTTGTGCGAACTACATATAAGCATATTCTTCAGACTTCCGGCGAACAAAACGATCGGGATTTCTGTAAGTATTATTGCACCAGATACATCCGAGGGATGATTGTCCCGAGGACGGAATTACCCGAGGAGTTCCGATTGGCCCCATGTAAGCTGGGAAGTTTTTCGCCCTGACTTGGACTTGAATCTTGACAATGAGGGCCGGAAGAGCTAAAATTCGGTGAATCTAACTTCTCAACCATTTTAACAAAGTTTTAGGTTCGAGCCTTAAACCGGACAATGTTGCAAAATATTGTTCTCAGGTCTTATTTCAGCAATAATGACTAGAATTCATGATCATGTCCGTTATGACATTTTTTTAACAAAAAAATATTTTTTGTACATCTTGGCTGGTGACTAAACTATAAAAAGAGAGCGCCCGTGGTGTAGTGGTAGAGTCGCCGATTTGTAACTCCTCTGACTGCTCAGCCTGTCACCTTGTGGGTTCGAGTCCCAGTCGGGGCAAAGGACTTAAATACTTAATGTGGGAAGGTCTTCCAGCAGACTTGCCGTGCGCCAGTGGTTCTTCCCAGAAATTTCTCTGTGGTCTTCCTCCACCAAACAGCTGGACATCGCTATAATGATCATAACTGGTTAATGCGATGTGTTAAAAAACAACAGCAAACTATAAAAATATGTGCTACCTGAACCTGGAAATGAGGATATGAATCCTTTAATTTTAGTCTGGGAACATTCTTTGGGATCCTTTTGGATGATTTTCTTTCAAATCTGACCAATCAAATTTCATACGATATGTCTCCACCTAAAATTTCTCTCCATGCGAGCTCAGACCCTTAAGCTGAGTTAAAATATATCGAAAACATACCCAGCGTCTACACACCATGAAAACAAAACCCTCTGGTGTCAAAAGCAACATACTTGAACCTTGTTTTTGTAGGTAATTCCACCCTGACCAAATATGACCAACAACAGCAAATTGCTCAAACTCTGCACACAATGCCCCGTTTTCTTTGCGGTCATAAATTATTCAACCAAGGTAAAGTAAAGTAATAATCCTTCAATAGAACCCATAAGTTGACCTTTGTCAATATTGACTTACCAGGTCCAAGTGCCTGTATATTTATCTTGGGGACTAGGGCTCATATAACAGGACCCTGTAATACCGACCCCTAAACTTGGTGTCAGACAGTTTTGGACTACAAACAATTCTCAAACAATTGAATCGATCATTGTTACCTGAAAAGATACTGCAAAATTCTATTTATTGATGCCCAACATCTATATGAAAAGTAAAGAATAACACCACAGGAATGGATCCGGGAGCGGGAGGAGGGGGGGGGGTGCACCCATGCACCCCCGTCCCCCCACCATCCAGGTAAAAGAGTAGAGTTGTGACAACATATACATATAAGTTTTAAAAAATACTAAGCTTTTAAATTAAATTTTGTCTTTTGAATGCTTATATTGAAGTCAGGGTCCTTTACTGTGTGTATTATCCAGCATTTACTGCGATAAAGATGAAGGGATCTTGATGCATACCCCCCCCCCCCCCCCCCCCCCGCCCCACCCCTCCATTTTCTAGATCCGCCCCTGTAACGCTCCACTCGTCATTACATACATGTATTTCCTATCCGAGCTACCCTGCACGGATAGCTATTTTTAAACTAAAAAACCACGTGACCTCTAATTTCATATCACGTTATATCATTATCCGGGTTATCGCGATGATGTCATCATCCATTTATAGCAGAAATCTCTATTATGCTTATTTATAGCTTTAGAAAAACATTATTAAGAGCGATTTTTATTCATGGTTTATATCAACAAAAAATGACGTTGTTTTCACAACAGTGTTCACTATCATGAAAGTGTGAGTTTATTCATTATTTTGCCCAAACTCACGAAAATAAGAGGTAGATATTTTCACAAGTATTTGATAAAGGCAGACTGTTGGTTTAAAATTTACATAAAAAACCAATTCATTGACCAAATTGAAAGGCTGTTAACTATGAACAAGGAATAAAAGGACAAACATGTAACACACAGTGTAATTAGCTGTTCCAGAGGGAATCATTAATATTTGTTTTAAAACGCTCGAACACAAATTGTCGGCAAAGAGCTTTTTCAACAGTTAATCATAAATAATTGCTTTTCTAATTTAAAAAATAAATAAATGTGTATTAGAACAGCAGAACAACATTATACCCCCCCCCCCTACATCCCGACCGCTATCTCCCTTCACCTCCCCTCCCCCACCCCCTACATCCCGACCGCTATCTCCCCTACCCCACCCCCTACATCCCGACCGCTATCTTCCCTCCCCCTCCACCACCCCCCTACATCCCGACCGCTATCTCCCCTCCCCTCCCCCACCCACCTACATCCCGACCGCTATCTTCCCTCCCCCTCCACCACCCCCCTACATCCCGACCGCTATCTTCCCTCCCCCTCCACCACCCCCCCTACATCCCGACCGCTATCTCCCCTCCCCCCCCCACACACACAATTTGTTTTTGTAGGTTTTGAACCCTGGACCTTTTGGATAGGTCCGTATTTCTCTTATGTAGTTTTTTCATTGGATTGGATTTTTGATCATTTATTGGAATGAAACGATGTTTACATTTCAAATGTCAACAAAACCTAAGTTATGATTTTGAAGGATATTAACCTGTGCTTATCAGTCCATTTGGATTAAAGTGAGGCCCAATTAGGGGTTCAACCCCTACTTGCTTGGCCAGTCTTCGGTGCTATATATGTCTTGTTTTCCAATTATTTTATACCAATTAACGAGGTTTTTCAATAGCTATTATGTCTTTAAATGCCAGCCAATCAAAACAAGTAACAAAATATTGCATCATCAAAGAGCACTTTAACTGATGTTAACCTGACATACTTATTTTCTATGTAACAATAAATATAAAAATCAACATCAGTATTAATTGGAATGTTTTTCAGAAAACAATGCTTACAAAGTCCTCCAATGCATCTTTTGGGGATTAAATCCTTGACTTGCTGTAAACACCATTCACCCAATTTACAAACAACATACACCACCCTTATGGTGTTTCCTGCAATTTAAGGCTTAATTGATCTGTTAGGATATGGTATATATCCTAATATGTTACATAAATACTCCATAAGTCAATAAAATACTTTCATTTTGAATGACTAATTGATAGAAATGTACAAAACAAATAGAGAATACCTTTAGCTATTGTGTCCTAATACATAAGCAATAAAAAAATCTAAGTTGTTCTTTCTGCTCGGTAAATATTTTTATTTACGTTCAATGCATCGTGAAAACACAGTGATTGGGCACTTAAAGCCCTAATCAAATTACGCCTAAATCAATCAGGTTTAGACAAATAGTGTAGATCAGGATCAAACACACAATTATGGTTAGGGTATATTTGTGATACATACATTTCAGGGCAGAACCACTATAGCACCAACATGTAAAAAGATGGAAGCCAACATGTAAATAGATGGAAGCCAACATGTTTGTTTATTGTTTGTTTATTGGGTTTATAGTCCCACAAACAGTATTTCAGTTATCTGGAGACGGTGTCCACTCGAAGCAGATACAGTGCTGCCTTCATTGTGTATAGCATGCCGTGAACACCT
Organism: Sinonovacula constricta; assembly: GCA_007844125.1. Lineage (NCBI taxonomy): Eukaryota > Metazoa > Mollusca > Bivalvia > Cardiida > Solecurtidae > Sinonovacula > Sinonovacula constricta. Next base: position 52,047,659 of record CM017566.1, read on the forward strand.
GGCATGATACCACACCCAGTCACATTATCCTGACACCGGGCCAGGAAGCCAACATGTAAAGAGATGGAAGCCCTCCTTACAATGTTTTAACTGGGACTCGTAACCCTTAAATGTGGGGCTGAGAAGTTACAAGTGAGTGACTCTAACCCCATGGCCATGACCCCCTCCCGATTTTTCCCGATTTCGGCCTGCATTAGCTTCTGCCCACAAAGATGGCTGCCTTACACGGTCTTATCAGTGTCGATGACATCACATGGAAACTATCTATCGTTAGAACTGATTGGCATCTTCATTTGCAGCATCACCCTTTGTTCTGAGCCCCAGATAATAATTGCGAGTCTTTTTTTTGTGCTGATATATGTCCCATAATTCTCAACCAAACCCGATATTGCTGGTACTCATTGAAATTGTCTTATTGAGACGATTGGACAGAGTACCAAATATAAAGGGTTTGGACGAGAAATAAAGGAGTTAGTATGTCTCCCTATATCCCAAATTTCTCAACCCAACCTTATAGTGTGGGTACTCATTGAAATTGTCACATCAAGACGATTCTAATGAGTACCAAATATTAAGGATTTGGACGAGAAACAAAGGAGTTAGAATGGCTCCCTATATCTCATAATTCTCAACCAAACCTTATAATTTATATACACACTGAAATTGTCATATTGAAACGAGTCTAATGACTTCCTGGTATAAAGGGTTTGGACGAGAAGTAAAAGAGTTAGTATCAGTATATCCAATAAATCTTAACCAAACCTTTTAGTATGGGTACTCATTAAAATTGTCACATCGAGACGATTCTAATAAGTACCAGGTATATAGGGTTTGGAGAAAAAATAAAGGAATTAATATATATTTCCTATAATTCTCTACCAAATCCTATTTTGCTATTATTCATTGAAATTGTCACAGCAAGACGATTCTTATAAGTACCAGGTATATAGGGTTTGGAGAAGAAATAAAGGAATTAATATATATTTCCCATAATTCTCTACCAAATCCTATTTTGCTATTATTCATTGAAATTGTCACATCGAGACGATTCTAATAAGTACCAGGTATATAGGGTTTGGAGAAGAAATAAAGGAGTAGGAATGACTCCCTATATCCCATAATTCTCAACCAAACCTTATTATGCTAATACTCAACTATATATTCAGCAATGATTTTAATAAATGGTATGTTCAGCTTGTAATAATAGATTTAAGGCTGAACCAGTCAACAGTAACATATAAACCTTTAGTCGTCCAGATTCTGCTAATGATTGTGAATGGTTTGTAAAGGCGTAAAATGGCATATGATCGTGAATGGTTTGTAACGGCATAAAATGGCGTATACATGCAGAAATGGGTTATACTATTATAATGGCTAAATTTCTGAAGAAATTATGCGCAAATACATCAAAAAGAGGTTAGATATTGTTTCACATATTAGATATAGGCAAACTGTCGAATACCACATTTAAGTTAAATGGGCTTGTTTACAAGGTACTGTGAATTTCTTGAGGGAAATCAAACTGCCACCAAGACCATAAAGAGGGCCCTTCTAACGGAACTCCTTGGTGACTTCAACATGGAGTTACGATCAAGGGCCCTTGTGTTGGGTACTTTAGATGACCAATCAGATGTCAGGATAACATTCCAATACGTCATTCTCTCACCAGAGGGCGTGCTACACAAGTTTCGCTTACACCTCTGTCAACGCCGGGAAAAGTAGTTCTCCTACACGTGATATTCTATCGTCACATATCGCAAAATAGTTCCCCGAAAATTTGGGTTAAAATATATTTTAAACATTGTTCTAAAAAAAATTAAAAATACCCATTTTCATTTTAAGTAAAATATACAGAGATCAAAATAATCTCACGAGCATTTTATTCATTATTTATGTTTTGTACAAGAATCTTGTACACCGGGCGTTGACAGAGGTGTAAGCGAAACTTGTGTAGCACGCCCTCTGGTGAGAGAATGTCCAATACTTTGCCTCTACAATGTAAAGGTGTAAAGGCTATTATGATCGGGGTAGTAATTTAAAAACGGGACATTTGTCAAAGTCAAATTGTTTCACATTCTCACACTCAACATGTCATTTCAATTTTCATATCTGTAAACCTTATGACTAATCAGCATTTACACATTATTGACCATTAAAACAAAATTGTTAGGTAGAAGTTGAAGATGGGGAATTAATGCTTGTTGACCCCCAGGTAGATAAAAGCCATGCCGGAAGAATCATTGCCATTTATGGGACTAAAACCGCCACTCTTATGCAGTGGATTCGACTCCCAGCCATGGCTTTCCCGTTAGGAACTTTTCATGCTGGTCTGCCATATCATGGCAACGGGCCTGGTAGCGCAATCGGTAGAGCGTCGATTCCAGGTACGGGAGGCCCCGGGTTCGATCCCGGGCCGCGACATACCAAAGTCATAAAAATGTTAGTGATATAGCTCCCTCGCTAACTCTCAAGCAAATATAAGGGTAGTTCCACGACTGGTTGGCCTGGTGTCAGGATAATGTGACCGGGTGTGGTATCATGCCAGGTGTTCACGGCATGCTATACACAGTGAAGGCAGCTCTATATCTGCTTCAAGTGGACACCGTCTCCAGATAATTGAAATACTGTTGGTGGAACGATAAACCCAACAAACATACATATCACGCAGATAGCAATTCTGTGTATTTCTCCAGCGCTGTTATCTTGAAATGGCCGCAATAGTCAAAAGCATGTTTGATGTTACTTGTATTTTAAAACATGCAAACAAACCCTGTTGGAGCGCCCATGGATGAGTGGCTAGTTTCGCTGACTTGTATTTTCTCAGCCTGTCGCCTCTCTAGTAAAAGTCCCATTTGGGGTGAGAACTTTCATACGAGGAGGATTTGCAGCAGACCTACTGTGTGCCGGTGGTTCTACCCAGACCTAAATCTGGTGTCTTCCTCCGCCAATAATTAGATGTTACAAAAATGACAAGAATTGTGTCAGTGTGATTTAAGAAAAAAAACAACAACACAAAAACAAAATCTACTGAGGAAGATATATACCCCATGTGGCCTTGTTCCGTTACACCATGTTGTCTTAGTTATTTACTTAAGCAACATTCGTCCTTATATTGCACGGCAACATTAAACAGCCACTCATTAAGTTTCCGACAATGCTGTCGCTGTTGCTTTTAGAGTGTTCGGTTTTATATTATAAACACACAAATAAAATTCGTGATTCTTTCAGTTTCATATTTGTTAAATTTATTATTAAATCTTACTTATTTATGACAATTAAAAATAAATTACCATGTAGACGTTGAACATGGCCAAACAAGGTCATCATAATACATGTGAACTCTCCCGCTTTTGGAGGAAGGCTCCCTCGTTCAAGGTTCAGAATTACTCGAAAATAAGGGGTGTTTAACATATTTACATTATTCTCCCTACGTAGAAATAGATAACTTCCTTCTTGGTTTATATGAATATAAAAACACCCTACTTTGCAAGTGAATATCTCCCACTTTGGCCTCAGAAAAGGCTCAGATGTATGCATCATACCCTTTCTCTTACTCTCAGATTGATAAAAGCAACGATTCAGACAAACAAGTCATCGCCCTTCATCGCAGTTTTTAAAAGCTAACCATTTACTGAAACAAATGAATATTCATGAGTAACATTTTGATCTTGTCAAAAAATAATATATTTGTTTTATTTTTGCTTTTGAGATACATCGCAGCGACCATTTAAGATCATTATAGTAACGTCCAGCTGTTTTGGTGGAGGAAGATCCCAGACACATGTCTGGGTAGAACCACCTGCGCACCGGTCAGCTGGATGACCTTCCCACATTAAGTCCTTCGCCCCGAATGGGGTTCGAACCCGCGCGGTGGGAGGGTAAACAGTCAGAGAAGTTACAAATCGGCGTCTCTAGCCAAGGACACCCCACAAAAAAATAAAATAAAACAAATAATAATACTCTAAGGTATATAAATAGAACAAGCAAAACTTTGAAATAATCTGATACACATTTTTGAATACAGCGAAAGTGAAAATAAATTTGAGGCACCTTTGGGGTCAGCACAAGTGCAGATAGCTTAGTAAGTGTTATTGGTTCACAGATTGAATGATTTATTGACAACTTGAGGACGAAATACAACCTACCGACCCATCTGCATCATAAAACGAACAAAACCTCCGTGTATTAGAACGCCATGGAGTGATGGTTAATGACATCTTGCCACCATTGTAGCCACAATATGCAATAAGCAGCTGTCGTAAAATGCAGAGAAATTGTCTCCATTTTAGGAAATGAGTGAAGGAATAAGAAAGATAAAAGGGAGGAATAAGAGTATAAAAGGAAGAATAAAAGTTGGATGCAGGAATATGAGGATGGAAAGAGAATTACAGAATGAATAGTGGAGAATAGAAGTGAACAGAATGAAAAAGGAACTAGAGGATGAATAAGGAATAAAAGGATGAATAAAGGAATAAGAGAATGAAAGAAGGAATGAAAAGATGAAAGATGGAAAAAGATGATGACTGAAAAGGGGAATGAAAAAAAATAATCCTGTGATTTGTTTTATCTTTCTGAATCAGCTTCAAAAACTAATTTTTGCATCTCAACATTAAGCCATTTGTATTAGTTTAATTGTATACGAAATATCCTTTCAGAAAATTAAAAGTAAACAAACCAGAATAAATTGATAAATAATTAAAATATCTATAAATCTGCAAGATTCAATTCCAGAGCAACTAAAATCAGAAGGAATCTACAAATCTGCCAATACATCCAAGTCTTCTAGAAATAAGACAGATGTTAGAGAGAAAATCTACAAATCTGCCAATACAATCAAGTCTTCTAGAAGTAACACAGATGTTAGAGAGAAAATCTACAAATCTCTACAAATCAACTAGAGGCTACAACTTTGCTAGAATTTACAAATCTACTAGAATCTACAAATCTACTAGAATCTACAAATCTGCTAGAATCTACAAATCTACTAGAGGCTACAAATCTACTAGAATCTACAAATCTACTAGAGGCTACAAATCTACTAGAATCTACAAATCTTCAGGAATCATAGTTCACACATCACAGATCAGGTGAAATACCTTTTCAAGCGCACTTTTTAGACTCAATAAACATGCTGCCGGCTGCCATGTCTACATATACGCCACTGACCAATCAGCTACGGGATTAGGAGTCATGTGACCACATTAGGAACACCTCAGATAATTCACAAGTCATCTCTCGGACATATGAAGGGAAGACCTTCCAATATTTACATATCGACATCTATGAAACAACAAAGCAAGAAAGATAAATCTATGTGCTGTTATATCTAGATATGAATATGCTCACTTGTCTACATTTACAGAAAATATTTTTTGACCAACATAATTTTTGAATGTTTAGACCAAAACTAGGCCTGTACTTTGTCACAGTGGCTAAGGAGTGCAGACAAACAATGTGATCTACCAGTGTTTGCTGTTCATATTCGAGTTCTTTGTCATGTGATTATGGGGGCTGAACATTCAAGGATTTCGCGTCATGTTAATTGGAATTTAAACCAATTCAATGAACGAGTGTATGGGTTGTAAGTTAATGACCTCAATCACTCTGCCATAAGCAGCCCTGTGCCAGACCAGGTAGCACAATCGGTAGATCGTTCATTCCAGGTATAACAGGCTCCGGGATTCAGCCAGGGCTTGGACATACCAATGTTGTTAAAAATCGTAGTGATATGCATATTGGTCCCGGATTCCATCCCGGGCCGCGACATATTTAAGTCGCTAAAAATTATAATGGTATAAAACTCCCTTGCTAAAGTTCAATAAATATAAGGTTAGTTCCACGACTGGTTGGCCTGGACTCTGGACAATGTGACTGGGTGTGGTATCATGTCAGGTGTTCATGGCATGCTATTCACAGTGAAGGCAGCACTATATCGTCTTCATAAGTAAATAACTGTTTTCCGGTTGACACCCCCACCCACCCCACCCAAAGAAAAATAAAATAAAATAAAATAAACAACAACAACAAACAACAACAACAAACCAACAACAACACAAAATAAGTAGCTCTGCTACGTGTATACAGGTAAAGTGAAGCCTAACCGTGGTAATCTTTTACAACAAGATTTCCCATGTAAACTATCCCAAGATTAAAGTCCCTGCATGATTCCAAGGCTAATCCCTTCTTAAAAATCCATGGTATCCGACAGTTTGCCTTTATCAAATACATGTAACAACATCTAAGCATCGATTTTGGGAATTTAGTCATAATTTCCGCATGAACTCATACTTTAGTATGAGTAAAGACGTTTTTGAACATTGTCTACATTGTTAGACGGTACAAATCGCGATAAAAACACTCAAAACATTCAATCATTCCAAATCTATAAATAAACACAAGAGACGTCTGCTAAAAAAACTGACGTCAGAGAAGATTACCCGGATGACGATATAACGTAATCTCAAAATGGAATTGTCACGTGGTTTTCGTAGTTAAAATATCTATCTCCTCAGCGTGGCTCAGATAGGAAATAACTGTTTGCAATTAGGAATGCGGATTTATGTCTCACAGTTTACACTGATATAGGGCATCAATGAGCAACATTTCGCAAGATCTTTTCAGGTAACAATGACTTATTTGATAGTTTGAGAAAATAAATTTTGGTCCAAACTGTCCAAAAACAAATTTAAATACCTGAAATGATACCACATATATTCACATGTATGTATTCTGATACCTGACATGATACCACATCTATTCACATGTATGTATTCTGATACCTGGCATGGTACCACATCTATTCACATGTATGTATTCAGATACCTGGCATGATACCACATCTATTCACATGTATGTATTCTGATACCTGGCATGATACCACATCTATTCACATGTATGTATTCTGATACCTGGCATAGTACCACATCTATTCACATGTATGTATTCAGATACCTGGCATAGTACCACATCTATTCACATGCATGTATTCTGATACCTGGCATGATACCACATCTATTCACATGTATGTATTCTGATACCTGACATGATACCACATCTATTCACATGTATGTATTCTGATACCTGACATGATACCACATCTATTCACATGTATGTATTCTGATACCTGGCATGATACCACATCTATTCACATGTATGTATTCTGATACCTGGCATAGTACCACATCTATTCACATGTATGTATTCAGATACCTGGCATAGTACCACATCTATTCACATGTATGTATTCTGATACCTGGCATGATACCACATCTATTCACATGTATGTATTCTGATACCTGACATGATACCACATCTATTCACATGCATGTATTCTGATACCTGACATGATACCACATCTATTCACATGTATGTATTCTGATACCTGGCATGATACCACATCTATTCACATGTATGTATTCTGATACCTGACATGGTACCACATCTATTCACATGTATGTATTCTGATACCTGACATGGTACCACATCTATTCACATGTATGTATTCTGATACCTGACATGATACCACATCTATTCACATGTATGTATTCTGATACCTGGCATGGTACCACATCTATTCACCTGTATGTATTCTGATACCTGGCATGATACCACATCTATTCACATGCATGTATTCTGATACCTGGCATGATACCACATCTATTCACATGTATGTATTCTGATACCCGGCATGGTACCACATCTATTCACATGTATGTATTCTGATACCTGGCATGATACCACATCTATTCACATGTATGTATTCTGATACCTGGCATGATACCACATCTATTCACATGTATGTATTCTGATACCTGACATGATACCACATCTATTCACATGTATGTATTCTGATACCTGACATGGTACCACATCTATTCACATGTATGTATTCTGATACCTGACATGATACCACATCTATTCACATGGATGTATTCTGATACCTGGCATGATACCACATCTATTCACATGTATGTATTCTGATACCTGGCATGATACCACATCTATTCACATGTATGTATTCTGATACCTGGCATGATACCACATCTATTCACATGTATGTATTCAGATACCTGACATGGTACCACATCTATTCACATGTATGTATTCTGATACCTGGCATGATACCACATCTATTCACATGTATGTATTCTGATACCTGACATAGTACCACATCTATTCACATGTATGTATTCTGATACCTAGCATGGTACCACATCTATTCACATGCATGTATTCTGATACCTGACATGATACCACATCTATTCACATGTATGTATTCTGATACCTGGCATGGTACCACATCTATTCACATGTATGTATTCTGATACCTAGCATGGTACCACATCTATTCACATGGATGTATTCTGATACCTGGCATGGTACCACATCTATTCACATGTATGTATTCTGATACCTAGCATGGTACCACATCTATTCACATGCATGTATTCTGATACCTGACATGATACCACATCTATTCACATGCATGTATTCTGATACCTGCCATGGTACCACATCTATTCACATGTATGTATTCTGATACCTGGCATGGTACCACATCTATTCACATGGATGTATTCTGATACCTGACATGATACCACATCTATTCACATGCATGTATTCTGATACCTGACATGATACCACATCTATTCACATGCATGTATTCTGATACCTGACATGGTACCACATCTATTCACATGTATGTATTCTGATACCTGGCATGATACCACATCTATTCACATGGATGTATTCTGTTACCTGACATGATACCACATCTATTCACATGCATGTATTCTGATACCTGGCATGATACCACATCTATTCACATGTATGTATTCTGATACCTGGCATGATACCACATCTATTCACATGTATGTATTCTGATACCTGACATGGTACCACATCTATTCACATGCATGTATTCTGATACCTGGCATAGTACCACATCTATTCACATGTATGTATTCTGATACCTGACATGATACCACATCTATTCACATGCATGTATTCTGATACCTGGCATGGTACCACATCTATTAACATACATGTATTCTGATACCTGGCATGGTACCACATCTATTCACATGGATGTATTCTGATACCTGGCATGATACCACATCTATTCACATGGATGTATTCTGATACCTGACATGGCACCACATCTATTCACATGCATGTATTCTGATACCTGGCATGGTACCACATCTATTCACATGTATGTATTCTGATACCTGACATGATACCACATCTATTCACATGGATGTATTCTGATACCTGGCATGGTACCACATCTATTAACATACATGTATTCTGATACCTGGCATGGTACCACATCTATTCACATGGATGTATTCTGATACCTGACATGGCACCACATCTATTCACATGGATGTATTCTGATACCTGGCATGGTACCACATCTATTCACATGCATGTATTCTGATACCTGGCATGGTACCACATCTATTCAAATGCATGTATTCTGATACCTGACATGATACCACATCTATTCACATGCATGTATTCTGATACCTGGCATGATACCACATCTATTCACATGGATGTATTCTGATACCTGGCATGATACCACATCTATTCACATGTATGTATTCTGATACCTGAAATGATACCACATCTATTCACATGCATGTATTCTGATACCTAGCATGGTACCACATCTATTCACATGTATGTATTCTGATACCTGACATGATACCACATCTATTCACATGTATGTATTCTGATACCTGGCATGATACCACATCTATTCACATGTATGTATTCTGATACCTGACATGATACCACATCTATTCACATGTATGTATTCTGATACCTGGCATGATACCACATCTATTCACATGGATGTATTCTGATACCTGGAATGATACCACATCTATTCACATGTATGTATTCTGATACCTGGCATGGTACCACATCTATTCACATGTATGTATTCTGATACCTGACATGATACCACATCTATTCACATGTATGTATTCTGATACCTGGCATGATACCACATCTATTCACATGTATGTATTCTGATACCTGACATGGTACCACATCTATTCACATGTATGTATTCTGATACCTGGCATGGTACCACATCTATTCACATGGATGTATTCTGATACCTGGCATGATACCACATCTATTCACATGGATGTATTCTGATACCTGGCATGGTACCACATCTATTCACATGTATGTATTCTGATACCTGACATGATACCACATCTATTAACATGCATGTATTCTGATACCTGGCATGGTACCACATCTACTCACATGTATGTATTCTGATACCTGGCATGGTACCACATCTACTCACATGTATGTATTCTGATACCTGGCATGGTACCACATCTACTCACATGTATGTATTCTGATACCTGGCATGGTACCACATCTATTCACATGTATGTATTCTGATACCTGGCATGGTACCACATCTATTCACATGTATGTATTCTGATACCTGGCATGGTACCACATCTATTCACATGCATGAATTCTGATACCTGGCATGGTACCACATCTATTCACATGTATGTATTCAGATACCTGGCATAGTACCACATCTATTCACATGTATGTATTCAGATACCTGGCATTGTACCACATCTATTCACATGTATGTATTCTGATACCTGGCATGATACCACATCTATTCACATGCATGTATTCTGATACCTGGCATGATACCACATCTATTCACATGTATGTATTCTGATACCTGGCATGGTACCACATCTATTCACATGTATGTATTCTGATACCTGACATGATACCACATCTATTCACATGTATGTATTCTGTTACCTGGCATGGTACCACATCTATTCACATGTATGTATTCTGATACCTGACATGATACCACATCTATTCACATGTATGTATTCTGATACCTGGCATGGTACCACATCTATTCACATGTATGTATTCTGATACCTGGCATGGTACCACATCTATTCACATGTATGTATTCTGATACCTGGCATGGTACCACATCTATTCACATGCATGAATTCTGATACCTGGCATGGTACCACATCTATTCACATGTATGTATTCAGATACCTGGCATAGTACCACATCTATTCACATGTATGTATTCAGATACCTGGCATGGTACCACATCTATTCACATGTATGTATTCTGATACCTGACATGATACCACATCTATTCACATGTATGTATTCTGATACCTGGCATGATACCACATCTATTCACATGGATGTATTCTGATACCTGGAATGATACCACATCTATTCACATGTATGTATTCTGATACCTGGCATGGTACCACATCTATTCACATGTATGTATTCTGATACCTGACATGATACCACATCTATTCACATGTATGTATTCTGATACCTGGCATGATACCACATCTATTCACATGTATGTATTCTGATACCTGACATGGTACCACATCTATTCACATGTATGTATTCTGATACCTGGCATGGTACCACATCTATTCACATGGATGTATTCTGATACCTGGCATGATACCACATCTATTCACATGGATGTATTCTGATACCTGGCATGGTACCACATCTATTCACATGTATGTATTCTGATACCTGGCATGATACCACATCTATTCACATGTATGTATTCTGATACCTGACATGGTACCACATCTATTCACATGTATGTATTCTGATACCTGGCATGATACCACATCTATTCACATGTATGTATTCTGATACCTGACATGGTACCACATCTATTCACATGTATGTATTCTGATACCTGGCATGGTACCACATCTACTCACATGTATGTATTCTGATACCTGGCATGGTACCACATCTACTCACATGTATGTATTCTGATACCCGGCATGGTACCACATCTATTCACATGGATGTATTCTGATACCTGGCATGGTACCACATCTATTCACATGCATGAATTCTGATACCTGGCATGGTACCACATCTATTCACATGTATGTATTCAGATACCTGGCATAGTACCACATCTATTCACATGTATGTATTCAGATACCTGGCATTGTACCACATCTATTCACATGTATGTATTCTGATACCTGGCATGATACCACATCTATTCACATGCATGTATTCTGATACCTGGCATGATACCACATCTATTCACATGTATGTATTCTGATACCTGGCATGGTACCACATCTATTCACATGTATGTATTCTGATACCTGACATGATACCACATCTATTCACATGTATGTATTCTGTTACCTGGCATGGTACCACATCTATTCACATGTATGTATTCTGATACCTGACATGATACCACATCTATTCACATGTATGTATTCTGATACCTGGCATGGTACCACATCTATTCACATGTATGTATTCTGATACCTGGCATGGTACCACATCTATTCACATGTATGTATTCTGATACCTGGCATGGTACCACATCTATTCACATGCATGAATTCTGATACCTGGCATGGTACCACATCTATTCACATGTATGTATTCAGATACCTGGCATAGTACCACATCTATTCACATGTATGTATTCAGATACCTGGCATGGTACCACATCTATTCACATGTATGTATTCTGATACCTGGCATGATACCACATCTATTCACATGCATGTATTCTGATACCTGGCATGATACCACATCTATTCACATGTATGTATTCTGATACCTGGCATGGTACCACATCTATTCACATGGATGTATTCTGATACCTGGCATGGTACCACATCTATTCACATGTATGTATTCTGATACCTGACATGGTACCACATCTATTCACATGTATGTATTCTGATACCTGACATGGTACCACATCTATTCACATGTATGTATTCTGATACCTGGCATGGTACCACATCTATTTACATGTATGTATTCTGATACCTGGCATGATACCACATCTACTCACATGTATGTATTCTGATACCTGCCATGGTACCACATCTATTCACATGTATGTATTCTGATACGTGGCATGATACCACATCTATTCACATGTATGTATTCTGATACCTGGCATGGTACCACATCTATTCACATGGATGTATTCTGTTACCTGGCATGATACCACATCTATTCACATGTATGTATTCTGATACCTGGCATGGTACCACATCTATTCACATGTATGTATTCTGATACCTGGCATGGTACCACATCTATTCACATGTATGTATTCTGATACCTGGCATGGTACCACATCTATTCACATGGATGTATTCTGTTACCTGGCATGATACCACATCTATTCACATGTATGTATTCTGATACCTGGCATGGTACCACATCTATTCACATGTATGTATTCTGATACCTGGCATGGTACCACATCTATTCACATGGATGTATTCTGATACCTGGCATGATACCACATCTATTCACATGTATGTATTCTGATACCTGGCATGGTACCACATCTATACACATGTATGTATTCTGATACCTGACATGATACCACATCTATTCACATGTATGTATTCTGATACCTGGCATGATACCACATCTATTCACATGCATGTATTCTGATACCTGGCATGGTACCACATCTATTCACATGTATGTATTCTGATACCTGGCATGGTACCACATCTATTCACATGTATGTATTCTGATACCTGACATGATACCACATCTATTCACATGTATGTATTCTGATACCTGACATGATACCACATCTATTCACATGCATGTATTCTGATACCTGACATGATACCACATCTATTCACAAGCATGTATTCTGATACCTGGCATGATACCACATCTATTCACATGCATGTATTCTGATACCTGGCATGGTACCACATCTATTCACAAGCATGTATTCTGATACCTGGCATGATACCACATCTATTCACATGCATGTATTCTGATACCTGCCATGGTACCACATCTATTTACATGTATGTATTCTGATACCTGACATGATACCACATCTATTTACATGTATGTATTCTGATACCTGGCATGATACCACATCTATTTACATGTATGTATTCTGATACCTGACATGGTACCACATCTATTTACATGTATGTATTCTGATACCTGGCATGATACCACATCTATTTACATGTATGTATTCTGATACCTGACATGGTACCACATCTTTTCACATGTATGTATTCTGATACTGACATGGTACCACATCTATTCACATGTATGTATTCTGATACCTGGCATGATACCACATCTATTTACATGTATGTATTCTGATACCTGACATGGTACCACATCTATTCACATGTATGTATTCTGATACCTGGCATGATACCACATCTATTTACATGTATGTATTCTGATACCTGACATGGTACCACATCTATTCACATGTATGTATTCTGATACCTGGCATGGTACCACATCTATTCACATGCATGTATTCTGATACCTGGCATGATACCACATCTATTCACATGTATGTATTCTGATACCTGGCATGGTACCACATCTATTCACATGCATGTATTCTGATACCTGGCATGGTACCACATCTATTCACATGTATGTATTCTGATACCTGACATGGTACCACATCTATTCACATGTATGTATTCTGATACCTGGCATGATACCACATCTATTCACATGCATGTATTCTGATACCTGGCATGATACCACATCTATTCACATGTATGTATTCTGATACCTGACATGATACCACATCTATTCACATGCACGTATTCTGATACCTGACATGGTACCACATCTATTCACATGCATGTATTCTGATACCTGGCATGATACCACATCTATTCACATGGATGTATTCTGATACCTGGCATAGTACCACATCTATTCACATGTATGTATTCAGATACCTGGCATAGTACCACATCTATTCACATGTATGTATTCTGATACATGGCATGATACCACATCTATTCACATGAATGTATTCTGATACCTGACATGATACCACATCTATTCACATGTATGTATTCTGATACCTGACATGATACCACATCTATTCACATACATGTATTCTGATACCTGGCATGGTACCACATCTATTTACATGTATGTATTCTGATACCTGACATGATACCACATCTATTCACATGCATGTATTCTGATACCTGACATGAAACCACATCTATTCACATGCATGTATTCTGATACCTGGCATAGTACCACATCTATTCACATGTATGTATTCTGATACCTGACATGATACCACATCTATTCACATGTATGTATTCTGATACCTGGCATGGTACCACATCTATTCACATGTATGTATTCTGATACCTGACATGATACCACATCTATTCACATGTATGTATTCTGATACCTGGCATGATACCACATCTATTCACATGTATGTATTCTGATACCTGACATGGTACCACATCTATTCACATGTATGTATTCTGATACCTGACATAGTACCACATCTATTCACATGGATGTATTCTGATACCTGGCATGGTACCACATCTATTCACATGGATGTATTCTGATACCTGACATGATACCACATCTATTCACAGGTATGTATTCTGATACCTGGCATGATACCACATCTATTCACATGGATGTATTCTGATACCTGGCATGGTACCACATCTATTCACATGTATGTATTCTGATACCTGACATAGTACCACATCTATTCACATGGATGTATTCTGTTACCTGGCATGGTACCACATCTATTCACATGGATGTATTCTGATACCTGACATGGTACCACATCTATTCACATGTATGTATTCTGATACCTGGCATGGTACCACATCTATTCACATGGATGTATTCTGATACCTGACATGATACCACATCTATTCACATGTATGTATTCTGATACCTGGCATGATACCACATCTATTCACATGCATGTATTCTGATACCTGACATGGTACCACATCTATTCACATGCATGTATTCTGATACCTGGCATGGTACCACATCTATTCACATGCATGTATTCTGATACCTGGCATGATACCACATCTATTCACATGCATGTATTCTGATACCTGACATGGTACCACATCTATTCACATGGATGTATTCTGATACCTGACATGGCACCACATCTATTCACATGCATGTATTCTGATACCTGACATGGTACCACATCTATTCACATGTATGTATTCTGATACCTGACATGATACCACATCTATTCACATGCATGTATTCAGATACCTGGCATGGTACCACATCTATTCACATGTATGTATTCTGATACCTGACATGATACCACATCTATTCACATGTATGTATTCTGATACCTGGCATGATACCACATCTATTCACATGCATGTATTCTGATACCTGGCATGATACCACATCTATTCACATGTATGTATTCTGATACCTGGCATGATACCACATCTATTCACATGTATGTATTCTGATACCTGACATGGTACCACATCTATTCACATGTATGTATTCTGATACCAGGCATGGTACCACATCTATTCACATGCATGTATTCTGATACCTGGCATGATACCACATCTATTCACATGCATGTATTCTGATACCTGGCATGATACCACATCTATTCACATACATGTATTCTGATACCTGACATGATACCACATCTATTCACATGCATGTATTCTGATACCTGGCATGATACCACATCTATTCACATGTATGTATTCTGATACCTGGCATGATACCACATCTATTCACATGCATGTATTCTGATACCTGGCATGATACCACATCTATTCACATGTATGTATTCTGATACCTGACATGATACCACATCTATTCACATGTATGTATTCTGATACCTGACATGATACCACATCTATTCACATGCATGTATTCTGATACCTGGCATGATACCACATCTATTCACATGCATGTATTCTGATACCTGACATGATACCACATCTATTCACATGTATGTATTCTGATACCTGACATGATACCACATCTATTCACATGCATGTATTCTGATACCTGACATGGTACCACATCTATTCACATGTATGTATTCTGATACCTGGCATGATACCACATCTATTCACATGTATGTATTCTGATACCTGACATGATACCACATCTATTCACATGTATGTATTCTGATACCTGACATGATACCACATCTATTCACATGCATGTATTCAGATACCTGGCATGGTACCACATCTATTCACATGTATGCATTCTGATACCTGACATGATACCACATCTATTCACATGTATGTATTCTGATACCTGGCATGGTACCACATCTATTCAAATGCATGTATTCTGATACCTGACATGATACCACATCTATTCACATGAATGTATTCTGATACCTGGCATGGTACCACATCTATTCACATGAATGTATTCTGATACCTGGCATGGTGCCACATCTATTCACATGTATGTATTCTGATACCTGACATGGTACCACATCTATTCACATGAATGTATTCTGATACCTGGCATGGTACCACATCTATTCACATGCATGTATTCTGATACCTGACATGATACCACATCTATTCACATGCATGTATTCTGATACCTGGCATGATACCACATCTATTCACATGTATGTATTCTGATACCAGGCATGATACCACATCTATTCACATGTATGTATTCTGATACCTGACATGATACCACATCTATTTACATGTATGTATTCTGATACCTGGCATGATACCACATCTATTCACATGTATCTATTCTGATACCTGACATGGTACCACATCTATTCACATGCATGTATTCTGATACCTGGCATGGTACCACATCTATTCACATGTATGTATTCTGATACCTGACATGATACCACATCTATTCACATGTATGTATTCTGATACCTGGCATGGTACCACATCTATTCACATGTATGTATTCTGATACCTGGCATGATACCACATCTATTCACATGGATGTATTCTGATACCTGGCATGATACCACATCTATTAACATGTATGTATTCTGATACCTGACATGATACCACATCTATTCACATGTATGTATTCTGATACCTGGCATGATACCACATCTATTCACATGTATGTATTCTGATACCTGACACGGTACCACATCTATTCACATGGATGTATTCTGATACCTGACATGATACCATATCTATTCACATGTATGTATTCTGATACCTGGCATGGTACCACATCTATTCACATGTATGTATTCTGATACCTGGCATGGTACCACATCTATTCACTTGTATGTATTCTGATACCTGACATGGTACCACATCTATTCACATGTATGTATCCTGATACCTGACATGATACCACATCTATTCACATGCATGTATTCTGATACCTGATATGGTACCACATCTATTCACATGTATGTATTCTGATACCTGACATGGTACCACATCTTTTCACATGTATGTATTCTGATACCTGGCATGATACCACATCTATTCACATGTATGTATTCTGATACCTGGCATAGTACCACATCTATTCACATGTATGTATTCTGATACCTGACATGGTACCACATCTTTTCACATGTATGTATTCTGATACCCGGCATGATACCACATCTATTCACATGTATGTATTCTGATACCTGGCATGATATCACATCTATTCACATGCATGTATTCTGATACCTGGCATGGTACCACATCTATTCACATGTATGTATTCTGATACCCGGCATGATACCACATCTATTCACATGTAGGTATTCTGATACCTGGCATAGTACCACATCTATTCACATGTATGTATTCTGATACCTGGCATGGTACCATATCTATTCACATGTATGTATTCTGATACCTGACATGATACCACATCTATTCACATGCATGTATTCTGATACCTAGCATGGTACCACATCTATTCACATGTATGTATTCTGATACCTGGCATAGTACCACATCTATTCACATGGATGTATTCTGATACCTGGCATGGTACCATATCTATTCACATGTATGTATTCTGATACCTGGCATAGTACCACATCTATTAACATACATGTATTCTGATACCTGGCATGGTACCACATCTATTCACATGGATGTATTCTGATACCTGGCATGATACCACATCTATTCACATGCATGTATTCTGATACCTGACATGATACCACATCTATTCACATGTATGTATTCTGATACCTGGCATGATACCACATCTATTCACATGGATGTATTCTGATACCTGACATGGTACCACATCTATTCACATGTATGTATTCTGATACCTGGCATGGTACCACATCTATTCACATGTATGTATTCTGATACCTGACATGGTACCACATCTATTCACATGTATGTATTCTGATACCTGACATGGTACCACATCTATTCACATGGATGTATTCTGATACCTGGCATGATACCACATCTATTCACATGTATGTATTCTGATACCTGACATGATACCACATCTATTCACATGTATGTATTCTGATACCTGGCATGGTACCACATCTATTCACATGTATGTATTCTGATACCAGGCATGGTACCACATCTATTCACATGGATGTATTCTGATACCTGACATGGTACCACATCTATTCACATGGATGTATTCTGATACCTGACATGGTACCACATCTATTCACATGGATGTATTCTGATACCTGACATGATACCACATCTATTCACATGTATGTATTCTGATACCTGACATGGTACCACATCTATTCACATGTATGTATTCTGATACCTGACATGGTACCACATCTATTCACATGTATGTATTCTGATACCTGACATGGTACCACATCTATTAACATGCATGTATTCTGATACCTGACATGATACCACATCTATTCACATGTATGTATTCTGATACCTGACATGGTACCACATCTATTCACATGCATGTATTCTGATACCTGACATGATACCACATCTATTCACATGCATGTATTCTGATACCTGGCATGATACCACATCTATTAACATGTATGTATTCTGATACCTGGCATGGTACCACATCTATTAACATGTATGTATTCTGATACCTGGCATGGTACCACATCTATTCACATGCATGTATTCTGATACCTGGCATGGTACCACATCTATTCACATGTATGTATACTGATACCTGACATGATACCACATCTATTCACATGCATGTATTCTGATACCTAGCATGGTACCACATCTATTCACATGTATGTATTCTGATACATGGCATGATACCACATCTATTCACATGCATGTATTCTGATACCTGGCATGATACCACATCTATTCACATGGATGTATTCTGATACCTGACATGGTACCACATCTATTAACATACATGTATTCTGATACCTGGCATGGTACCACATCTATTAACATACATGTATTCTGATACCTGGCATGGTACCACATCTATTCACATGGATGTATTCTGATACCTGACATGATACCACATCTATTCACATGTATGTATTCTGATACCTGACATGATACCACATCTATTCACATGTATGTATTCTGATACCTGACATGATACCACATCTATTCACATGTATGTATTCTGATACCTGACATGATACCACATCTATTCACATGTATGTATTCTGATACCTGGCATGATACCACATCTATTCACATGCATGTATTCTGATACCTGGCATGGTACCACATCTATTCACATGTATGTATTCTGATACCTGGCATGGTACCACATCTATTCACATGTATGTATTCTGATACCTGACATGATACCACATCTATTCACATGTATGTATTCTGATACCTGACATGATACCACATCTATTCACATGTATGTATTCTGATACCTGGCATGATACCACATCTATTCACATGGATGTATTCTGATACCTGACATGGTACCACATCTATTCACATGTATGTATTCTGATACCTGGCATGATACCACATCTATTCACATGTATGTATTCTGATACCTGGCATGATACCACATCTATTCACATACATGTATTCTGATACCTGACATGATACCACATCTATTCACATGTATGTATTCTGATACCTGACATGGTACCACATCTATTCACATGTATGTATTCTGATACCTGGCATGATACCACATCTATTCACATGTATGTATTCTGATACCTGGCATGATACCACATCTATTCACATGCATGTATTCTGATACCTGACATGATACCACATCTATTCACATACATGTATTCTGATACCAGGCATGGTACCACATCTATTCACATGTATGTATTCTGATACCTGGCATGATACCACATCTATTCACATGTATGTATTCTGATACCTGGCATAGTACCACATCTATTCACATGCATGTATTCTGATACCTGGCATGGTACCACATCTATTCACATGTATGTATTCTGATACCTGGCATGGTACCACATCTATTTACATGCATGTATTTTAATACCTGGCGAACCAGTCAAGGATCTGGCTCTCATACAGCTCTTTTTAAGATAACTGGAAAAAATAACGGCCATTACATGTGTGTGCTTAGTTTCAAATCTGGCTGCATGAATTGTATTTCTAAGGTATTTTATTTCAAATTACCTGCCAAGATGTTATTGAAAGAAGTACATTGCTTTGTGATGTGTGTCATGAATTGGTCGTTAGTACTTTTTTGTCAAAAATGGCAAAAACTTTAGCTGGAAGACCTTCCCACATTAAGTCCTTCGCCCTGAATGGGACTCGAACCCACACGGTGAGAGGCTAAGCAGTCAGAGGAGTTACAAATTGACGAGTCTATCACTACTCCACGGGCGCCCCATTACACTATTAAAGTATGTGAGCGCGCAGTTTTTCATAAGACTGTGATGTCTTTAGACTGAGAAAATAAAAAAAAAGTTTGCAACAAAGTTTTGACTATTTTCAAACATTTGAATCTTAACAACCCAATATTTTCAGTTTCAAATGATGCATGGGGTTTGACACATCATGTTTATATTACAGTAGGCAGTGACATTTATTAGTTTAATAGTGCTGTAATGATTTATAGGTGGTATCCAACAGTTTGGATCAAAATTATTTTAAGATCTCATTAAATGTAAAGGTGGGTATCCAACAGTTTCGACCAAAATTATTTTAAGATCTCATTAAATTTAAAGGTGGTATCTAACAGTTTGGACCAAAATTATTTTAAGATCTCATTAAATTTAAAGGTGGTATCTAACAGTTTGGACCAAAATTATTTTAAGATCTCATTAAATTTAAAGGTGGTATCTAACAGTTTGGACCAAAATTATTTTAAGATCTCATTAAATTTAAAGGTGGTATCCAACAGTTTGGACCAAAATTATTTTAAGATCTCATTAAATTTAAAGGTGGTATCCAACAGTTTGGACCAAAACTATTTTAAGATCTCATTAAATTTAAAGGTGGTATCCAACAGTTTGGACCAAAACTATTTTAAGATCTCATTAAATTTAAAGGTGGTATCCAACAGTTTGGACCAAAATTATTTTAAGATCTCATTAAATTTAAAGGTGGTATCCAACAGTTTGGACCAAAACTATTTTAAGATCTCATTAAATTTAAACGTGTGTATCCAACAGTTTAGACCAAAATTATTTTAAGATCTCATTAAATTTAAAGGTGGTATCCAACAGTTTGGACCAAAATTATTTTAAGATCTCATTAAATTTAAAGGTGGTATCCAACAGTTTGGACCAAAATTATTTTAAGATCTCATTAAATTTAAAGGTGGTATCCAACAGTTTGGACCAAAATTATTTTAGGATCTTATTAAATTTAAAGGTGGTATCTTACAGTTTGGACCAAATACTTTCTATCTTCTGTAATCAAATAATTACTAGTTACCTAAAAAGATTCTGAGAAATGCTGTTTATAAATGCCCTAGATCTGTGATGGTCAAGCATAAATCCCCACTCGTCATCGCAAACAGGCATGTCCTATCTGAGCAATCCTGCAGAATTAGCGATTTTTAAAACAAGAAAAACGATGCGACAATTTACTTTCAAAATCGCATTATATTGTCATCCGGGTAATCTCTCTGACATTGGTTAATATCTATTTTAGCAAAGTTCATAATTTTGCTGATTTATAGATTTGGAAAGAATGCAGGTATAGAGTGGTTCCTTTCTCAACGTGTACTTTCTAACAATATGTGTATAACTCATATTCACATAAAATGTATATTTAATTACGTGTTTATGCAGAAAGTATGTTCATATTCCACAAAGCAGTGGTTAAGATATTGTTACATTTAAAAAGGCAAACTGCCGGATATCACCTTTAAACAAATATTAAGTGTGTGTTGTATTTTAATTGTCCTGTGTACATACACTTAACTGTGACCAGGCGCCTTTAATACTACAGGGGATCTTAGCCATACCTCTTCTGACTGTCTAAAATCTCTCCACATATATTTTTATTGACAAAATAAATGTTGATCAGTGCAAACAAATAAAACCCCTTCTGATTACGAGTGATATTTAACAATCCTTTATCTGCTTATCAATCAAATTTATCACAGTTATTATAACACCGGTTCTATTTATAGAATGTGTTAAGATTCAGTTTTTAGCGTTAATTCGCGACGGAAGGAGTCTGATCAGGATCTGCACTACTTGCTTGGGAGCAGTCTGATCAGGATCTGCACTACTGGTTTGGGAGCAGTCTGATCAGGATCTGCACTACTTGCTTGGGAGCAGTCTGATCAGGATCTGCACTACTTGCTTGGGAGCAGTCTGATCAGGATCTGCACTACTTGCTTGGGGCTGTCTGATCATGGTCTGTAATACTTGCTTGGGGCTGTCTGATCATGGTCTGTAATACTTGCTTGGGGGCTGTCTGATCATGATCTGCACTACTTGCTTGGGGCTGTCTAATCATGGTCTGTAATACTGGCTTGGGGGCAGTCGGATTATGATCTGCACTTCTTGCTTGGGGCTGTCTGATCATGGTCTGTAATACTTGCTTGGGGCTGTCTGATCATGGTCTGTAATACTTGCTTGGGGCTGTCTGATCATGGTCTGTAATACTTGCTTGGGGCTGTCTGATCATGGTCTGTAATACTTGCTTGGGGCTGTCTGATCATGGTCTGTAATACTTGCTTGGGGCTGTCTGATCATGGTCTGTAATACTTGCTTGGGGCTGTCTGATCATGGTCTGTACTACTTGCTTGGGGCTGTCTGATCATGGTCTGTAATACTGGCTTGGGGGCTGTCGGATCATGATCTGTACTACTGGCTTGGGAGCTGTCTGATCATGGTCTGTACTACTGGCTTGGGGCTGTCTGATCATGGTCTGCACTACTTGCTTGGGAGCAGTCGGATCAGGATCTGCACTACTTGCTTGGGAGCAGTCGGATCAGGATCTGCACTACTTGCTTGGGAGCAGTCGGATCATGGTCTGTAATACTGGCTTGGGAGCTGTCTGATCAGGATCTGCACTACTTGCTTGGGAGCAGTCTGATCAGGATCTGCACTACTTGCTTGGGAGCAGTCTGATCAGGATCGGCACTACTTGCTTGGGAGCAGTCTGATCAGGATCGGCACTACTTGCTTGGGGGCAGTCTGATCAGGATCTGCACTACTTGCTTGGGAGCAGTCTGATCAGGATCTGCACTACTTGCTTGGGAGCAGTCTGATCAGGATCTGTACTACTGGCTTGGGAGCTGTCTGATCAGGATCTGCACTACTTGCTTGGGAGCAGTCTGATCAGGATCGGCACTACTTGCTTGGGAGCAGTCTGATCAGGATCGGCACTACTTGCTTGGGGGCTGTCTGATCAGGATCTGCACTACTTGCTTGGGAGCAGTCTGATCAGGATCTGTAATACTGGCTTGGGAGCAGTCTGATCAGGATCTGTACTACTGGCTTGGGAGCAGTCTGATCAGGATCTGCACTACTGGCTTGGGAGCAGTCTGATCAGGATCTGCACTACTTGCTTGGGAGCAGTCTGATCAGGATCTGCACTACTGGCTTGGGAGCAGTCTGATCAGGATCTGTACTACTGGCTTGGGAGCTGTCTGATCAGGATCTGTAATACTTGCTTGGGGGCAGTCGGATCATGGTCTGTAATACTGGCTTGGGAGCTGTCTGATCAGGATCTGCACTACTTGCTTGGGGCAGTCGGATCATGGTCTGTAATACTGGCTTGGGGGCAGTCGGATCATGGTCTGTAATACTGGCTTGGGAGCTGTCTGATCAGGATCTGTACTACTTGCTTGGGAGCAGTCTGATCATGGTCTGTAATACTGGCTTGGGGGCAGTCGGATCATGGTCTGTAATACTGGCTTGGGAGCTGTCTGATCAGGATCTGCACTACTTGCTTGGGGGCAGTCGGATCATGGTCTGTAATACTGGCTTGGGAGCAGTCTGATCAGGGTCTGTACTACTTGCTTGGGGGCTGTCTGATCAGGGTCTGTACTACTGGCTTGGGAGCTGTCTGATCATGGTCTGTACTACTTGCTTATGAGCAGTCTGACCAGGATCTGTACTACTGGCTTGGGAGCTGTCTGATCATGGTCTGTACTACTGGCTTGGGGGCTGTCTGATCAGGGTCTGTACTACTGGCTTGGGAGCTGTCTGATCATGGTCTGTACTACTTGCTTATGAGCAGTCTGACCAGGATCTGTACTACTGGCTTGGGAGCTGTCTGATCATGATCTGTACTACTGGCTTGAGGGCTGTCTGATCATGGTCTGTACTACTTGCTTGGGGCTGTCTGATCATGGTCTGTACTACTGGCTTGGGGGCAGTCTGATCAGGATCTGTACTACTGGCTTAGTGCTGTCTGATCAGGACTTGTACTACTTGCTTAGGGCTGTCTGATCATGGTCTGTACTACTTGCTTGGTGCTGTCTGATCAGGGTCTGTACTACTTGCTTGGGAGTTGTCTGATCATGGTCTGCACTACTTGCTTGAGGGCTGTCTGATTAGGGTCTGTACTACTTGCTTGAGGGCTGTCTGATTAGGGTCTGTACTACTAGCTTGGGGCTGTCTGATCAGGATATGCACTTTTTTACAGGTATCTACCAAAATGTTAATTTATTCTTGCATGCAGCATTGCCAATTTCCCGGGTAGAACTGTACTTCTGTATAAACCATATGTTTCTGGGGCAATGTGAAGTAAAGTGTTTTGCCCAATGACATCGCACGATCAGTCAGGGGATCAAACCCAGACCCTTTAATCTCGAGTCCATTGCCTCAACCACAAGACTCTGGAATATACCAACTTGAGCAAGTCAGAGGTCATGTGCCGTTCAGATCAAAGAAATCTAGGCCACCATAACAAAATGAGAAAAGGACATAGGTTTCGACAAATAAGATTTGAATGAAATTTTGATATATTTATAAATATTATACTATTTATTTTTCTTTGATAAAGTCTTAGGAATGTTTACATTTAAGAAATTGTTTTGATTGTATTATATTTAAATCGTGTGGAACATTTTTATATCGATATTAATGTACACAAGCATGAGCGCTTATATGGTCGTCTGCTTTTTGTGACTGGCAAAGGTTACTGTAGCGCTGCGGAACGAAGGCAAGGTGGTTTGAGGAATGGGACAAGAAAACGGTTGATGCAAAGCATCAAAGGCGACTCAAACAAATTTAAAATAAACTGTGAAATACATTTTTTAAACTTAATTAAAGGTGGTATACTGCAGTTTTTTAATTAAAATACATGTAGATAAATAAATAAAAATACAGCAAAACAAAATAAATAAAACTCCATGTACCGAAATATGACCCGTATTTCACCAGGGTTACGAAAATCCGCAAAACAAACTTTCCCCTTGTACAAATTTCAGTGCGCATTCCATATATAGGCGTCGCGCTCCAGCGCGTCGGCAACAATACACTATGATTAGGATTATGGCCGTCTGCTGAATAACCTTCCTTGAATGATGTAATACCACTTACCTATCTACAATATAGCACCACCCCACGCCCCTAGGGTTAAAAAAATGACCATTCCCCATGCAGTCCCCTAAAAACACTTAACAATAATAAAACTTTAAGTCTTATCATTCATTTTCGCTTTCAATCCTATGCAGCGACAACTAGAACCTTGGCATCAATGACACTAAGCAAGAAGGTAGTAACAAATAATGTATTATAAGAACAGTTACTGTTCTCTTGTTCGTATAACCTTACAGATGTTACTGTAGTCAGATTTATAAGGGTGACTTAACTACAGCAGTAATTTGACATTTTCTTGACTGTAATTCAAAGGCAGTACTTTCTTTGTGTATTTAATTGGATTTATGGCATTTTAATTGCCTGATTGAACTTCCTGTTTTTATTAAATAGTTAGTTGTTAAGTTTCATCATCAGTTTCAACTGAACAGTACTTTAGGAAAAGAAAGGGTGTCTTAGTATAATGATTACAAATATTGATGAAAAAAATGGTGACAGGGAAATGATGATGTTCAATGAAGAAGAAGATTAATAATCAATGATGATCAACGATGGTGATGATCAATGGTGATCAATAATCAATGATGATCAACGATGGTGATGATCAATGATGATCAATAATCAATGATGATCAATGGTGATCAATGATGATGCTGATGATCAATGATGCAGCTGCTGCTGCTGCTGCTGCTGATGATGATCAATGGTGATTAATGATGACGATGATGATCAATGATGATGATGATCAATGATGATGATTATGATGATCAATGATTATGCTGATAAAGTATAGTCAATGATGATGATTGTGATGATCAATGGTGATCAATGGTGATCAATGGTGATCAATGGTGATCAATGGTGATCAATGGTGATCAATGGTGATCAATGATGATGATGGTGATCCATGATGATGACCAATGATGATTATGATGATCAATGATTATGCTGATAAATTATAGTCAATGATGATGATGAACAAAGATGATATTGATAATCAATGATAAGCCTGAGGATGATGCTGATTATCATTATGATCATGATGGTGATATAATGTTTTAATGATGATCAATTAAGATTGATAAATTTTGAATGCCATATATGACAGAATACATCAAATTATATTTGGGGTGGGTGGGGTGGGGGTCGAGTGGAGATTCGATACCGTAGTTGTGGGGCTAAGTCGCAGACATATAACTCCTCTGAGAGTCATTTAAAAAACAAAACAAAATACAAAAAAAAAAAAAAAAAAAACCCACAAAAAAACCAACTACAACAATTTTAATACACACTATTTCTGATTTATCTGATACACATCATACATGATGGAGAGCAGAGATATTTGACTGGAATTTTAAAATTCTTATCAGTCGTGATCAGGTGAGAAAACAAATTAACCTGGCCCTGATTAAACGTTGACACACCTGTCAACACCAATCGGGAGATGAAAGTTGACTTTCTTTTTATTTCAGTGTGATAATTGTTTGGTGATTTGAGAAGATGGAGGGGATAAGTAAGTCTTTAATCTGCTTTATTTTTTGTTTACGCAACTTGTATCAAAGTTGGCTAACATGATGGTATTTGAATTGTATTCTTCCTTAATTGTACCGTATGTATGCAATACACATACACTGGATTACAGTAAACAAATATGACAAGAAAACCGCCCTAAAATTGGTGATACTAAAGTTCATGCTCACAATAAAATAAAGCATGTATTGTTTATCTGGACTCAGGATGGTATTTTTTTCTTAACATACAGTTTTGTCAATATTAGATTTAAACAGGTAAAGTTCTTGCTCGCGGTAACTATTTAGTTCGCTTAAATTATCTTATCTTCTCTTATCCAAAAGTTCGGACCAAAGATTTTTTTTTCTCAAATAACAAAAGAAGTTATTGTTTTCTAAAAAAGCCCTGCAAAATCCTGTGTGAAGCATAAATTCCCACTCATCATTGCAAACAGGTATTTCCTATCTGAGCCGCGCAGCAGAGATAGCTATTTTTAAACTAAGAAAACAACGTGACCGCTTACTTTTGAGACTACGTTATATAGTCATCCGGGAAATCCGCTCTGACGTCGATATCTATTTTTAGCAGCGATCCCTGTTGTGCTTATTTATAGATTTGGACAAGATGAAACTAAAGAGTGACTTGTTTCCCAATGTGTACTGTCTAACAATATTAACTGTATTCAGTTCAAAATCATCTTTACTTACACTTAAGTACGAGTTTATGCTGAAATAATGCCTAAATCCCGCCCCCCCCCCCCCCCCCCGCCCCCCAAACCATGGAAAGACATTGTTAGATTCATTGTGTATTGGCACAATGTAGGATATCATCTTCAACCACTCAGTAAAGCGCTGGTCATGTCTGAATGTCTTGAAAATGCAAATTCCGGGAGTACTCCAACTAAAATTGTTGCTTAAGAATTATGGGATATACAGGTGCATTGATTCTGATTCAAAGTGGCCGCAACACAATTTCAAATACTTCTTAACACCCTAGCAAAGTGTGTGTTTTTGACGGACCTGTACATAGGATGTATATGTGTACATACATTGTTGAATGATATACAAGAATAGGGGAACAATAAATGTCTAAGTTTCAATTGTATTTGTTTGTTTGTTGGGTTTATCATCCGACCAATAGTATTCCTGCTATCTGGAGACGGTATCCACTTGAAGGAGATATAGTTCTACCTTTACTGTCTATAGCATGCCGTGAACACCTGGCATGATACCACACCTAGTCACATTATCCTGACACCGGGCCAACCAGTCGTGGAACTTGCCTCATATTTGCTCAAATAGGGAGCTATAAGTGATATAAGCTTAACTCCTGCTAAAAATAGACATCCACGTCACAGCGGATGACGTGGATGAACTAAAACATTAGTGGTCACATGGTTTTCTTGGTTTAAAAATAGCTAACTGTGCAACGTGGCTCAGATAGGAAATATATTTTTACAATGACGATTGTGACGTTATGTTTTACTTTCAGACAGGTACATGACACCAATAAACAGCATTTTACGAGATTTGTTCAGATAACAATGATTTACTAAAATGTTTAATGGAAATATTTTTGGTCCAAACTATCGAATACCACCTTTAAGAAACCAGTTATAATGTTACCAATGGTCCATCACTACAGATGATTGCCATCAACGGCTTCAACTAAATGTTCACACCAAAAGGTGGTAACTGAAAGGTGGGTGGTAACTGAAAGGTGGGTGGTAACTGAAAGGTGGATGGTAACTGAAAGGTGGGTGGTAACTGAAAGGTGGATGGTAACTGAAAGGTGGGTGGTAACTGAAAGGTGGGTGGTAACTGAAAGGTGGATGGTAACTGAAAGGTGGATGGTAACTGAAAGGTGGGTGGTAACTGAAAGGTGGGTGGTAACTGAAAGGTGGATGGTAACTGAAAGGTGGGTGGTAACTGAAAGGTGGGTGGTAACTGAAAGGTGGGTGGAAACTGAAAGGTGGGTGGTAACTGAAAGGTGGATGGTAACTGAAAGGTGGGTGGTAACTGAAAGGTGGATGGAAACTGAAAGGTGGGTGGTAACTGAAAGGTGGGTGGTAACTGAAAGGTGGGTGGAAACTGAAAGGTGGATGGTAACTGAAAGGTGGGTGGTAACTGAAAGGTGGGTGGTAACTGAAAGGTGGGTGGTAACTGAAAGGTGGGTGGAAACTGAAAGGTGGGTGGTAACTGAAAGGTGGATGGTAACTGAAAGGTGGGTGGTAACTGAAAGGTGGATGGTAACTGAAAGGTGGGTGGTAACTGAAAGGTGGGTGGTAACTGAAAGGTGGGTGGTAACTGAAAGGTGGGTGGTAACTGAAAGGTGGGTGGTAACTGAAAGGTGGGTGGTAACTGAAAGGTGGGTGGTAACTGAAAGGTGGGTGGAAACTGAAAGGTGGGTGGTAACTGAAAGGTGGATGGTAACTGAAAGGTGGGTGGTAACTGAAAGGTGGATGGTAACTGAAAGGTGGGTGGTAACTGAAAGGTGGGTGGTAACTGAAAGGTGGGTGGAAACTGAAAGGTGGATGGTAACTGAAAGGTGGGTGGTAACTGAAAGGTGGGTGGTAACTGAAAGGTGGGTGGTAACTGAAAGGTGGGTGGAAACTGAAAGGTGGGTGGTAACTGAAAGGTGGATGGTAACTGAAAGGTGGGTGGTAACTGAAAGGTGGATGGTAACTGAAAGGTGGGTGGTAACTGAAAGGTGGGTGGTAACTGAAAGGTGGGTGGTAACTGAAAGGTGGGTGGTAATTGAAAGGTGGGTGGTTACTGAAAGGTGAGTTCAATAACAATCCAAACTACTGAAGGTGGTAAAAGATGGGGTGACCCAATAAAAACGTTAACGACTGAAGGTGCTAAATGATTACCTAGAAGATTCTGAGAATACAGCACTTCATTCAAAGCCGCCAAATACGCTTTCATTTCAGGGTATTATCTGCTTTTGTGACCTTCTTTACGTTTTTTGTAAGAAATTGAATACACATTTTTAAAGGTGAGAATACAACAAAGGCAATTAGCTTAAAAAGAAAAGACAAAAAGTTGTAAATAGTTTCAAAACTATTTTAGACATTTATTGCTCCAGTCACCTTGTATATCATTAAAAATCATGTGTACCGGTCAGGGTCAAATAAAATGCTTTTTTTTCTCTCACAAAACCTGGAAACGCAATTAAAGCAACAAAGTGTTTAAAAACAACTTGGACATATAAAAACGTTATCAAAATTGTTATGAAAAATCAAATGATGTAATGTAATTATGGCATTTTTCATATTTATTCATATTTCCACCCGTTTAAGCATACACCATCATTTTCCATCCTAGTCTAGAATGTTTAATGCATTGTTGGATTTAAAGCTGTTTTGATATGGTCTATTACAAACAAAGTTGAAAGTCTTTAAGCTAAAACACATAGCAAATTTCATGTTGTGGATTTAAAGCTAAAACTTAAATTTATTAAAAAAAAAACAACCTTTCTTACATGATAACAATAATGTATGTCAATCTGTGTCAAGAAATATAAAATGTACAAAAATGAAGGACATTTTTTTTTTTAATTTCAGAAATCAATGTTTACTACAAAAAGATAAGTTATAATAAACTTATAATTATTAATTATGCAGTAGAGTTATCATAATGTTCCCTACTTTTCCAAAGAATTGTTCATGGGTCTTTAAGTTTTAGATCCTATTAAGAGATCTCATTTAAGATTTAAAGTCTTGAGAAGACAAAAACTTACAATAGTTCCTACATCAGTGAAGATCCCTTATCTTGGCAGCCATCTTTGATGGCAAATTCAAGAGATTTTCAGTTGAATTGTTTAGAAGCGTAAATTTTATTTTCTTGTAATTTCTTTATTTGTGGTCCATAAACTAAAAGCTATACACCATTGGAAAGCACTTTAAATTCATATTTTTAGAATACAATATTTTTAAAATTGATAAATGCACAAAGAATTCATACACAGAAATAAATAAAATTATTAGCTCATCCTCAAACAAAATGAACATTGTATTTCTTTTGGTTGTATTTCTTACACTTTTAAAATATCGAAATATAGTTTTGATATTTAAAATATTTCATAAAAGCTGCTTAATTTGATATAAAATTCAGTAAAATAAACTGAAGAATAAAAACACAGTAGTGAGTTTAAAACAGCACATATTTCCAGAGTTTGGCCTGCATTAGCTTCTGCCTTCAAAGAGGGCTGCCATAAATTGTCTTATCAGTGCTTTGACATCACATGGAAACTATCTATAGTCAGTTAAAACTCCAAATTGGTCAAGACTTAACATTGTTTATAAGTTTGATGACATCAACAGCATTTCTTTCTTTCTTTCTTTCTTTCTTTCTTTCTTTCTTTCTGTCTTTCTTTCTTTCTTTCTTTCTTTCTTTCTTTCTTTTACTTTCTTTCTTTCTTTCTCTTTCTTTCTTTCTTTCTTTCTTTCTCTTTCTTTCTTTCTTTCTTTCTTTCTTTCTTTCTTTCTTTCTTTCTTTCTAGTACGACTCACAAAAATATCGGAGCGAAAATGTTTATAAGGGAAATAACTCTTCATCATTTTATGCCATTTTTACTTTTATAGTTATTTACCTTTATTCTAATGCGTATTTAACTTCAAATTAATATAAAATATGGGAGTTAGCACAATGAAAGATATGTGAAAAGATTACTACTCAATGCAATGTAAGACTAGGTTGTGTCTAAATTTGTTAAAAACTATACCCCCCCCCCCCCCAAACTTTCAGCAAAAGCTTATTTGTTATGTTATAAGCAGCATGGTTGATGATATGTGTAATAATTGGTACGACCGCTTATACCTTTAAAGGTGATATCCGACTGAAAGCAAGTACAAGGTCTTCTCCCTGTTTTAGAAAAAATTGGGTAAAGTTCACTCCTAAACTCGAATTTTAGTCTAAGTCAAAGCGATTTTAAACACTACCTTAATTGTCAGACAGTACAAATCTTGAAACAGATTTTAATCCTTTTTAATATTTTTTTCTCAAAATCTATAAACAAGAACGAACGTTGTTGTTGTTGTTGTTGTTTACTTCTCTAAAAATAAGCATCGACGTCAGAACGGATTTATACTCGGGATGATGATATAAAAAGATCTCAAAAAAATAAATAAATTAAGTAGTCACGTGGCTTTCATCGTTAACAAATAACTAACGACGCCGCACAGACCGACCGACCGACCGACCGACCGACCGACCGACCGACCGACCGACCGACCGACCGACCGACCGACCGACCGACAGACAGACAGACAGACCGACCGACCGACAGACAGACAGACAGACAGACAGACAGACAGACAGACAGACAGACAGACAGACAGACAGACAGACAGACAGACAGACAAAACATTTATAACGTCTCAGGTACAACGTTGTACAACATGAGGCAAGTTATATAATTCCAATATTGATACATAACTGCTAGTTCCCGAGAGATGAACTGTAAATTGCCATTTGTGTACAGTTAATTGTTTACATATTTTCATTAAAAATACTACTCTTAAACAAACAGAACAGAACAGAACAAAGTTTATTAGCATAGAACTAACATGTTCCTAGCCACAAACAATAAACATAATATAAGTGCATGAAGAGTGTGGTTCATAAAATATTATTAACAAGAGAAGTAAGCTGTTGAGATAACATAAAGTGTTATTTTGTTTATAAGACACGTTAAATATACTAAACTTTTTTAAACAAACAAAAAATTCTTCACCCCAAGTGTATTGACAAGTGACAATTTAAATCAAGCATAAAGTGTCCACCCAGTTTTACTGTTAAGTTAACAGATCAGTAGACTGCCTCAAGACATTTTGGCACATGAGCCCAGAGATCAAACGAACAGGATGTTGATTGTCTGGCGGATAATTAGCTGTGAAAGGTGTGTTACATCCTTTTATAAAGATTCTCTTTGAGATAATTCAATTATAATTGAATCAATGAAATCACATATTTTGACAATTATCGCCACCCATTGTCTGGTGTTAGGATAATTAAGCGTGACATTGTACACGGTAGCCTACAATTCGCTAGCCAAATACCAACAGATATGCGATGATACTAATCTTTACTAATTCTAAGACTATTAGAAGTTAAAAATGTCAATTAAACATCAATTAAACCTTATTTCTTCTTCACTTGCGAATTAACAAAAAAAGGACTAAGTAATCTCAAACCATTAAAATAACATCTTCCGCATACTCCAATATACATAAATAGAATATCTTGAAATAATATAAAAATGGCCATACTTGCACATAAACAAAACTTAAATATCTGGTTTATTTTCAGTGCGCCCGTCGTTCTACCCAGAAATTATCATTCTCTCACCAGAGGGCGTGCTAGACAAGTTTCGCTTACACCTCTGTCAACGCCCGCTGTACAAGATTCTTGTACAAAATATAAATAATGAATAAAATGCTCGTGAGATTATTTTGATCTCTGTATATTTTACTTAAAATGAAAATGGGTATTTTTATTTTTTTTCAGAACAATGTTTAAGATATATTTTAACCCAAATTTTCGGGGAACTATTTTGCGACATGTGACGATAGAATATCACGTATATGAGAACTACTTTCCCGGCGTTGACAGAGGTGTAAGCGAAACTTGTGTAGCACGCCCTCTGGTGAGAGAATGAGAAATTATATGTCGGGGTCTTCCTCTCCCAATAATTAGTTGGATGTCGTAAATATGGCCGTAATTGCGTCGTTGCGCTGTAAAACAACAACAACAACAACAACAACAACAACAACAAACTCTGTGTATTACATTAATATAATGTTCGTTTTGCTACCATATATGTTAACGTTAAGCTATCATACGCCATCTAACTTTTTAGCGTGAATCTTTAAATTGATCTTACCCCCTGTCATCATTTCTATATTTAATGTGAAGATATCTGTTTATTATTTCTTTTTTTAGTTTTCATTTTAATCTATGCATCTCTTATTGTTTGTCAATAAGTAAGATTTTAATGGACTATTTTAAATAACTGACTGTTTTAATGCTAAATTGACGTTTCGTCATATTTTTATGTTCTTTAAAAATAATGTAGGTAATTTTGTAAAGCGCTTGTGAACATATATACACTGTATTATGATAAGAGCGCTATATAAATGACGCATTTATATTATTATTTATTATTAAACAGAACAGAACAGAACATATTTTTATTCAGATTTGTACTCATGTACATCATCGTATTATAAATACAATATACAAATATAGTATCCGGTTTAGTTATTGGTATGGAAGCGAAGAAATAATAATGACAATATATTAAGCTCTTTATGTGATAGTTGCATTATAAAAGAATAAAAGAAACAACATTAGAGAATGAACTTTATGTATTATTAACGCTTATGTTTTTTCTTACTAAGGTTGCTTTCTTGATAAAAAGGGCAAGATTAATAAGTATGTTCTTGTCTTTTGAATCAAACAGCAAACACATTTTATATACAGACGGTCTATTGTACAAAGTTGAGTAGAGGTATTTTCTTCTTAAATTAGTGTAACACATTCTATAAATAGAACCGGTGATATAATAACTGTGATAAATTTGAATGATAAGCAGATAAAGGATTATTAAATATCACTCGTAGTCAGAATGGGTTTTATTTGTTTGCACTGATCAACATTTATTTTGTCAATAAAAATATATGTGGAGAGATTTTAGACAGTCAGAAGAGGTATGGCTAAGATCCCCTGTAGTATTAAAG
Organism: Sinonovacula constricta; assembly: GCA_007844125.1. Taxonomy (NCBI): domain Eukaryota; kingdom Metazoa; phylum Mollusca; class Bivalvia; order Cardiida; family Solecurtidae; genus Sinonovacula; species Sinonovacula constricta. The sequence continues at coordinate 52,083,697 of CM017566.1, forward strand.
GCGCCTGGTCACAGTTAAGTGTATGTACACAGGACAATTAAAATACAACACACACTTAATATTTGTTTAAAGGTGATATTCGGCAGTTTGCCTTTTTAAATGTAACAATATCTTAACCACTTCTTTGTGGAATATGAACATACTTTCTGCATAAAGACATACTTAAATATACATTTTATGTAAATATGATTTTGAACACTACACATATTGTAAGAAAGTACGAATTGAGAAAGGAATCCCCCTAAATGTGTATTCTTTCCAAATCTATAAATAAACAAAAGTAATCTGTGCTAAAAATATATCAACGTCAGAGCGGATTACCAGGATCTTCGATATAATGTAATCTCAAAAAAAGTCACGTCGTTTTCTTAGTTTAAAAATAACTAACTCTGCAGCGTGGCTCAGATAGGAAATACACGTTTGTAGTGTCAGGTAGGGTGTTATGCTCCACCAACAAACATAATTTATCGGAATCTTTTCAGAAACAATAATTCATATTGTTGAAAGGAAATAAAATCTGGACCAACTGGGTGAAATCAACTTTAATTAAACAACATTACCCGAAATTTAATCGCAATTTTTCATGCTTAAATGCAGAACTCAGATGTACTATTTTCTTACTCGTATGGACCGGACCTGGTAGCTCACTCGGTAGAGCGTCGGCTCCAGGTACCGGAGACCACGGGTTCGATCCCGGGCCGCGACATACCAAAGTCGTTAAGTGGTATAGCTCCCTTGCTATCGCTTAAGCAAATATAAGGATAGTTCCACGACTGGTTGGCCCGGTGTCAGGATAATGTGACTGGGTGTCCAAGGCATGCTATACACAGTGAAGGTAGAACTATATCTGCTTCAAGTGAACACCGTCTCCAGATAACTGAAATACTGTTCGTGGGATGAAAACCCAAATTAACAAACTCACTAGATTGTATATTTTCTTCTTTTGGTTTAGATATAGATGTTGGCGATTTTTTTTGATGCAATGGTTTACAAGTATGTTAAAATTGTATATAGGTGCAATGTATTTGACAATAACAAACGTGAGCAAAAGTCTCAACTCTTAAACAATTAGCGATAAACATATTTAAAATACTGTAACGCAGGCCGGTGCTCTCCAATGGTCACCAAGTCATACACCAGCTACAGCAAGCGTTGCATAACCGCGCAACTTTGGAAACCGCTTAAACCGCGTCGCTTGTGTTAACCCAGAAGCGCTTATATTTCTACCTCTGCTGTCGTTGCAATACAATTTATGTCATGCATGTAACCGGATGTACCACCTGCCAGATCTTTTTCGTGTCTAAGCTGTTTGTATGGGGAGGTTAACAGTAATCCATGGGTGCAGGTTAAAAGAGGATATGGTCGTATTTTTTTTCACGAGTGTTCATAGAAAATATATTTTCACAAGCTTCCTTTCTTAGATAAAGACAATGTAAAGAAAAAATATTGCTTTAAAGAAAATATAAAGTTATCCTCCGTTAAAATAAGGAACAGGCAAAGATAATATTGGCTAAAATGACGAAAATTCCAAGTTCAAACTTCCTCAAAATAGAGAGTATATAAACACAAACTATGCGAAAACGTAGATAAGTAAGCCTCTGCTAACGTTTGGAATCGGCAAAAAAAGTAATATTTGTAAACATGAAGAGTAGGTTTTAAAAGGAAGTTGGTTTGCAAAATATGACGGTAAACGGGAAAGAAAAATGTTACAAGGCGTGGATATCTTACGCCAGTTTGCTTAAAGAGGAAGCAAAGACTGGTAAAATGATAAGAAAGCCAATTTTACTTTTGCAAAAAGAGAAGAACAACAAAATTCATTATGCTCTGAGTTGATTGAATGACAAGGATGTCATAAACCTTTTTTTTTGCTAAAACTAAAAGCAAAAAAGGAATCGAGTCGTGTTATGACAGGAAATTCAACAAATAAATGAATAAGGAAAAAGGTAAACCAACTTTGCTACCATGACAACGAAGAAAAAAAAAACACTCTCTACCAACACGGAATTGAATTAGAAAATAGAAAAGGCAAAATGACAACAAACGGAAGCCATTTTGTTGGCCTAGTTACTATTTAAGTTTTCAAGGATTGAATTCTAATTATAGTATCTCATTTGCATATAAGGAGTTAATGCGCATGTTTATTATTATTAATATTATTATCATTATTTGTAGTAGAAATAGTAGTAGTAGTGGTGGTGGTGGTAAGAGTAGTAGTAGTAGTAGTGGTGGTGGTAATAGAAGTAGTAGAAGTAGTAGAAGAAGTAGTGGTGGTGGTGGTGGTGGTAGTAGTAGTAGTAGTAGCAGTAGAAGTGTGGTGATGGTGGTAAGAGTAGTAGTAGTAGAAGTGGTGGTGGTGGTAATAGTAGTAGTAGTGGTGGTGGTGGTAGTAGTAGTAGTGGTTGTGGTGGTGGTAATAATAGTGGTAGTAGTATTAGTGGTGGTGGTGGTAATAGTAGTAGTTGTAGTGTTGTTGTTGGTGGTGTTGGTAGGAGTTGTAGTAGTAGTGGGGTGGTGGTGCTGGTAGTAGTTGTGGTGGTGGTGATGGTCGTGGTAAGAGTAGTAGTAGTAGTGGTGGTGGTGGTGCTGGTAGTAGTTGTGGTGGTTGTAGTAGTATTGGTGGTGGTGATAATAGTAGTAGTATGAGTGGTGGTGGTAATAGTAGTAGTAGTAGTGGTAGTTGTGGTGGTAGTAGTAGTAGTGGTGGTGGTAGTAATAGTAGTAGTAGTAGTAGTAGTAGTAGTAGTAGTAGTAGTGGTGGTGGTGGTAATAATAGTAGTAGTAGTAGTGGTGATGGTGGTAGTAAGAGTAGTAGTAGTGGTGGTGGTGGTAAAAGTAGTAGGAGTAGTGGTGGCGGCGGTAGTAGTAGTAGTGGTTGTGGTGGGGGTAAGAGTAGTAGTAGTAGTAGTAGGTAGTAGTAGTGGTAGTGGTAATAGAATTAGTAGTAGTAGTGGTGGTGGTAATAGTAGTAGTAGTAGTGGTGATGGTGGTGGTAAGAGTAGTAGTAGTAGTAGTAGTGGTGGTAATAATAGTAGTAGTGGTGGTGGTGGTAGTAGTAGTGGTGGTAATAATAGTAGAAGTGGTGGTGGTAGCATTAGTAGTGGTGGTGGTAATAGTCGTAGTAGTGGTGGTGGTAGTTGTAGTAGTGATGGTGGTAATAGTAATAGTAGTGGTGGGGGTAGTAGTAGTAGTGGTGGTGGTAGTAGTAGTCGAAGTAGTGGTGATGGTAGTAATAGTAGTAGTAGTAGTAGATGTAGTGGTGATTGTGGTAGCAGTAGTAGTTGTGGTGGTAGTAGTAGAAGTAGTGGTGATGGTGGTAGCAGTAGTAGTTGTGGTGGTAGTAGTAGAAGTAGTGGTGATGGTGGTAGCAGTAGTAGTTGTGGTAGTAGTAGTAGCAGAAGTAGTGGTGGTGGTGGTAGCAGTAGTAGTGGTGGTGGTAATAGTAGTAGAAGTTGTGGTGGTAGTAGTAGCAGTAGTAGTGGTGATTGTGGTAGCAGTAGCAGTAGTGGTGGTGGCGGTAGCAGTAGTAGTAGTGGTGGTAGCAGTAGTAGTGGTGGTGGTATTAGTAGTCGAAGTAGTGGTGGTGGCGGTAGCAGTAGTAGTAGTAGTAGTAGTAGTAGTAGTAGTAGTAGTAGTAGTAGTGATGGTGGTAGCAGTAGTAGTTGTGGTGGTAGTAGTAGCAGTAGTAGTGGTGATGGTGGTAGCAATAGCAGTGGTGGTGGAAATAAAAGTAGTAGTAGTGATACATGTAGTAGTAGTAGTGGTAATAGTGGTAGTAGTGGTGGTAATGGTAATAGTAGTAGTAGTAGTAACAAACCGTCCTACCTGCAAGCGGGATTGAATGTCCTCGTACCCAGCATGAAGAGAGGCAGTGATCTTGGTAAAGGTGGGCGGAATGTATGTAGAGCTTGGACTGTTGGCGTTGCTGTGGTAACCACAGGAGTCTCGGAGGTACTGTGTGGGGACGGCATCGGTAAAGAAATTGATTGATCTCCTTTAAGGGAGTTAATTCTAGATGAACACACTTGACTAAACGAGGTTAGCGTTGTTTTTAAAACACCATCGAAGTCTTGCCACTGTGCAGAAATGTTGTTTCCGGCTTATCTGAAATACAATATTGTTAATTAATGGAACCGTCTTTTGTACGAATTCTGCTACGAGGTGCTGTCCGACAGTTTGCCTAAATCCAATACATGTAACACTATCGAGCCACTGCTCTGGGGAATCTGGGTATAATCTTTGCATGAACCTATACACTTGTTTTAATAAATATGATTTTGAACACAAACCAATTCATTAGACAGAATTAATCGAAAAAAACCCCAACAATCTAAATGTGTATTATTTCCAAAGCTCGATTGTGGTCTATGCTAAAAACAGATATCGACGTCGGAGCAGATTACCCGGATGACTTTATAACGTGATCTCAAAAGTGGTCACGTGGTTTTCTAAGTTCAAAAATATCTATCTCTGCAGCGTGGCTCGGATAGGAAATACCTGTTTGCAATGACAAGCGGTGATTTTCGCTTGACTGTTCACACAGATCTAGGACATCAATAAACAGTATTTTGAAGAACCCTTTCAGTTAACACCGACTTAATTTGGCTATTTGAGAAAAGATATTTTGGTCCAAACTGTCGGGTACCACCTTTAAGATTGGGTATAACTGTGAGGGCGGCCATGTACATCGGCTTCAAAACGCACATCGTCGCTTATTACCAAAGATCGCCTACTATACATTATAGATATTTTCTACATCAGTAAAGATCCCTTATCTTGGCATCCATCTTTGATGGAAACTTCATGGGATTTTCAGATGAATTGAATAGAAGCGTAAATTTTCTTTTCTTTTAATTTCTTCATTTGTGGTCCAAGAATTAAAAGTTTTACACCAATGGAAAGTCTTAAAATTCATATTTTTAGAATACAATATTTTTTAAAATCGATAAATGCACAAAGAATTTATACACAGAAACATATAAAATATATCGTCTCATCCTAAAACAAAATGACGGTGTATCTTTTTGTTTGTATTTTTTACCTTTTAAATTACCAAAATATAGTTTTGCTATTTAAAATGCTTCCTAAAAGCAGTTTAATTTGATATAAAATTCAGTAAAATAGACTGAAAAATAAAAACACAGTGGTGAGTTGAATACAGCACATATTTCCCGATTTCAGCCTGCATTAGCTTCTGCCTTCAAAGATGGCTGCCTTAAACTGTTTTATCAGTGGAGGGGGTGGGGGGTGGGGTGGGGGGTGGGGGTACCAACTTGGTAAAAGAGTAAAGTTGTGAAAACGCATACATATAAGCTTAAAAATACTACGCTTTTCAAGAAAAGCTTGTCTGTTGACTGCTAAGGTCGAACATAGTTTTCCTTACTGTATAAATTATATATCTTACTACCATAACATTGACCGGATCTTGATTCGTTCCCTACATCATAGTTTTCTGGATTCGCCCCTGCACTATATCTGCGTCAAGTAGACGCGGTTTCGCTATAACTAAAATACTGCTGGCGGAACGATAAACTCAGCAAAAAAAACAAGAAAAAGCATGTATGTGAGCCACCCAAGGCGCCGTCGAGAGCATGCTATGTTAAACAAGAAAATGACTATCCTGGGAACTAAACACTCTTTTACACTGTCCTTGTTCTCTGCTACATCTGTATTTACAAGCTGCATTGCTAACATCGGTATACTCGGTTTCTTTTGTTAAACAAGACTTCGCCAAACGGCTGCGAATTCCAATTAATTCTTGCTCCTTTTTATAATTGCAAGATACACTTTATTGTTACAAGCTGTTTAAAAAAACGGAACACTTGGTTCTTTTCTCCGAAAAGTGTCTCACAGAACAACCGAGACATTGTGTTATTGACTGCTACACTATCGTCCTCATAAAAATGCATTCCATAAGAGGCACCATGAGGAAAAAAAACCCCACAAAAAACAAACAACAACAACAAAAACAACAACAACAACAACATGTTAACGGCATATTGAAATAAATGTTGTTTTTTTTTTACAATTTTTACAACAGGAACAATATTATTAGTAATCGGCGTGACTGTCAGGACGAGTTGAAGCCAACAACCATGACGAGCGTTAATCTTCCGAGATCTATTTACATTTGTCACCGGAGAGGTTATGTGATTAGTGTGTAACCGCATGGTTGCCTGTTGTTAATATTACACTTGATACAGTGAACATTATAGTCACTTTACACTTCCATGATTCAAGCAATTGTGAAACAAATGAAACATCATCCCTCGGAATTTGTCGGTGATTTCCGCACCGCCGTTGAATAACGGAACTTCTCCCCTCATCACGTGGGTTCGAGTCCCAGGCGGGTAAAGAACTTTTAAGTGGGGTTTCCAGATAACCCGCTGTGCGCCGGTGGTTCTCCCCAGATATATGTATGAGGTCTGCCTCCACCAATATAATAGCATGACGTCACCCATATGACCATAATTGTGTCGGTACGATGTAACCAAAAATACACAAGTACACGTTAAGTATTGGAATCCTTACAGGCGCGTATCTGCGCCATTTATGAAGTTACGCACTTTACAAAGGGAAATAATCTTTGAAGTAATACTTTTGAATATATTCGGTTCTCTTCTAATGAATAACAGGTAAAATGCGGACATGCAGCGAACTTAACGCAATATACGAACGACTTAACTCCTGACGTGTATAAGTTTTATCATTTTGAACCTTTTCAACTTGATTGGTGTGGTAATAAGAATTTATGACATAGAAACTACGGAAATGAAATATATCATTCCTAACACGGGTTAGGCATCGACTTTCTTAATGTTTTTGGTACTTTTAGATTTTCGAATTTTCGAACGGAGGTTACGCACGTGCGTAAAGTGCGTAATGGTAGAAACGCGCCTGAATCCTTACCATCGCCCAATCATAAAACGTTAATTAGCGATAAAATGAGATAAACAACTCTTTCTGAACAGTCGCCAATTTCGCTTTATCAATGATTTCGAAGAATATCTTTTAGCTTTTATCTATTATTCCTCCAAATATCAAGAGCATTTTATATATACAAAATAGCAATCAACATATGACAACGAAATGCAAACATGCATATGTAATGCATTATCAACTGGAACAACATAATTAACAATATAGCGTAACATCCAATTTTGCAGGACAATTTCAATTTCAAGTCTGAGGTTTAACCATGTTGGTTGCATGTTTAACCATGTTGGTTGCATGTTTAACCATGTTGGTTGCATGTTTGACCATGCTGGTTGCATGTTTAACCATGATAGTGGCATGTTTAACCATGTTGGTTGCATGTTTAACCATGTTGGTTGCATGTTTAACCATGTTGGTTGCATGTTTAACCATGATAGTGGCATGTTTAACCATGTTGGTTGTATGTTTAACCATGATAGTGGCATGTTTAACCATGTTGGTTGCATGTTTAACCATGTTGGTTGCATGTTTAACCATGATAGTGACATGTTTAACCATGTTGGTTGCATGTTTAACCATGTTGGTTGCATGTTTAACCATGTTGGTTGCATGCTTAACCATGATAGTGGCATGTTTAACCATGCTGGTTGTATGTTTAACCATGTTGGTTGCATGTTTAACCATGTTGGTTGAATGTTTAACCATGCTGGTTGTATGTTTAACCATGCTGGTTGTATGTTTAACCATGCTGGTTGTATGCTTAACCATGCTGGTTGTATGTTTAACCATGCTGGTTGTATGCTTAACCATGCTGGTTGCATGCTTAACCATGCTGGTTGTATGCTTAACCATGCTGGTTGTATGTTTAACCATGCTGGTTGTATGCTTAACCATGTTGGTTGTATGCTTAACCATGCTGGTTGTATGCTTAACCATGCTGGTTGTATGTTTAACCATGCTGGTTGTATGCTTAACCATGCTGGTTGTATGTTTAACCATGCTGGTTGTATGCTTAACCTTGCTGGTTGTATGCTTAACCATGCTGGTTGTATGCTTAACCATGCTGGTTGTATGTTTAACCATGCTGGTTGTATGCTTAACCTTGCTGGTTGTATGCTTAACCATGCTGGTTGTATGTTTAACCATGCTGGTTGTATGCTTAACCATGCTGGTTGTTGCTTAACCATGCTGGTTGTATGCTTAACCATGCTGGTTGTATGTTTAACCATGCTGGTTGTATGTTTAACCATGCTGGTTGTATGCTTAACCATGCTGGTTGTATGTTTAACCATGATGGTGGTATGTTTAACCATGCTGGTTGTATGCTTAACCATGCTGGTTGTATGTTTAACCATGCTGGTTGTATGCTTAACCATGCTGGTTGTATGCTTAACCATGCTGGTTGTATGTTTAATCATGCTGGTTGTATGCTTTACCATGTTGGTTGTATGCTTAACCATGCTGGTTGTATGCTTAACCATGCTGGTTGCATGTTTAACCATGTTGGTTGCATGCTTAACCATGTTGGTTGCATGCTTAACCATGATAGTGGCATGTTTAACCATGTTGGTTGCATGCTTAACCATGTTAGTTGCATGTTTAACCATGTTAGTTGCATGTTAAACCACGCTGGTTGTATTTTTAACCATGCCGGTTGTATGTTTAACCATGCTGGTTGTATGTTGTACCTGTTAAGATGTAGAAATGTGGTTCATTAATGTCGTCCATGGTTTTGCGAGAATATTATGAGAGTAATTTTGTTTTATTAATTATTGTTTGTCTTAAGATTGGTCGTTTATAGAGACATAGACCTGAGAAGCTAAAAACATTTCTTCCAAATGCTAAAATATAGCTGGAATAACTTCTCAGACGAAAGACTTTCCTTTGTTTAGGTATCGAGCCCACGCGCTGAGAGTTATAATTTGCTGACTTATCACCCCCACCCCCACTCCACCCACCACAAACACCCCCACCCCACTCCACCCACCTCCCAACCCACCACAAACAACCCCACCCACCCCACCCCACCCCACCCACCACACCCACTACCCCACCCACAAAAAACAACCCGCCCCCCTACCCCCCCCCCCCCCCCCCCCCCCCCCAACCGGATTAGGACACCACTTTTATCGTAACAAAAACTACGTTTCTATTGATCTGTCATCCATGAAACACTCTTAATCAAGATTGGTTAAGTTAGCAAGATCCGGTAACTTTCTTGAAATCAAAGACGCCGTTCATGGTCACCTTGCCCTCGCTTCTTGCATTCAAAACATTATGTAATTAACCTTAGATATTTGTCATTTAACGCCTAATCTAATTCCGTATCAAACCTTAATATATAGGAGTCACGTGACTTTAACACAAGGCGACCTCTGGTGGTGGTGGAATTTGAGCCTATTTTGTGAGTGCACTTGGGGTCAGAGTTCAGCCCGAACATTGATGTCTGGCAGTGATTCCTTTAATATATATTGTTCCTCAGCCACTAAAAATAAAGCACACACACAGGCTAAAACATTTTTTTTTAAACTGAAGAAAGCGGTACACCAATATCATATGGAAGGGCTTTTCTGTTTCACAAAATTAATTTAAAACATGGGTGTAGCCCTTAAGACATTTTTATTTCTTTTTCATTATCGATTGTTTTATTTATGCCATTTTGTAGATATTTATGAAACCTTTGTTAATGCATGGCTGTTTGTGATATTGACTAGTTAGCATAAAGCACCTAATAAGAAAGAAAACACAGAGAACTAAATGAACGATTATGCACGATTATACATATAAAAGATATATTAAACACATTTAAAATTACCCTCTCCCGCCAAATACAACACCACCACCATAACAACAAAATACACCTAACACAACAACAACAACAACAACAACAACAACAAACACACCTAACAAACAACAACAACAACCACAACAACAAAACACACCTAACACACAACAACAACAACAACCACAACAACAACAACATAACACACCTAACAAACAAAAACAACGACAACAACAACAACAACAAAGAATAACAAAAAAAAAAAAAAATAAAAAAAATAACAACAACAAAACACCCCATAACAACACAATGTTGCAAAACGAGAACTTAGAGACCAACTTTCTTAAACGACTTTTTAACCATATCTCTTTTTTGATGGTGGCCAGGGTGGGTGGGGGTGGGGGTGGGAGTCTTTTAATACAGATTCAAACATATTCCTTTAGATTTGGGACACCGGTGCACGAGCGGTTTGGATCATATCTATGTATGTAGGCTTAAAAATCTACTGAAAACAACTTGGTTTCAGTAAGTAAAATTTGCTGTAGATGTTCGAAATAAACGAAATCGACCAGACCTGGTAGCGCAATCGGTAAAGCGTCGACTCCAGGTACGAGAGGCCCCGGATTCAATCCCGGGCCGCGACGTACCAAAGTCATTAAAATGGTAGTCGTATAGCTCCCTTGCTAACGCTCAAGCAAATATAAGGTTATTTCCACATCTGGTTGGTCTGGTGTTAGGATAATGTGACTGGGTGTGGTATCATGCCAGGTGTTTACTGCATGCTATACACAGTGAAGGCAGCACTGTATCTGCTTCAAGTGGACACAGGTTGGCCCTCCAGATAATTGAAATTCTGTTGGTGGGACGATAAACCCAATAAACATAAACAAAGTCCTCTTTTACCACACTGAATTATGGATAAAACATAACACCTGATAATTTGACTTCATGTATATGTGAACATTCTGGACTTCAACATTAAAAATATTTTGTTGTCTTTAGGGTACTAAAAATATAAGTGTGGCAACGGTCTTTATTTCAACTTCTTAACGCACCGTTGCATTTATTCCATATAGGCAAATATGCAGGACGCAACCTTTAAGATGATTTACAAACAACTGTATTTGAAGATAGACCCCCGCTCTCTCCAACTTGATACCCATTCATGCGAGTTAATGCTGGGATATTTATGCATGCATTAAATGTGTAACTAAATATCTTCCCTTAGTAACGGATGTGATTCGATATCTACCTTTGTCCGAATAACGGTGGGGTATATCACCCTTGCCCCACTCCCAATACAGAGAAACAAGTGTTAAACGAGGAAGTATCCTGTTTTGAAACTGCAACAAAACGGCAGCAACAACTCAAACTGTAAAAGCGTAAAAAACAGTAACAACAAAGACAGCGACAACAACAGCAACAGCAACACCAGTAACAAATAAATAGAGGGTCCCATTAATTTTAAATTTTACAAAGAATAAGAAAGGTTAATCCCCTTTGATATGTCCTTGACCTTGAGGGCTGCGCTTGCAAAAGGAATGCATCATACACCTTCAAGTGTAGGCTTCAGTAAGATTTTGTCGTTTGAATGAACACAACATACATGTGAAAAAAATCGCAGTCATGGCGAAGGCAATTTTATATCATGTATGTATAGGAGTAGGCATTTTTTAAGAATGACCTTAAAATTGACCTTTAAGATGACATTGACCTTAATGGTTACACCTGTAAATGCTTTGCTTGTAAAACCTTCAAGTGTATGTTTGCAAGAGGGTGGTTAATAGACGTTGAATGAGATACTGCACATAATATTTTAGTTGTGGCTGAAACTCGAAAACGGGACAGGCGGACGAACGAACAGACATACGTTCTTAGGCGGGATGTTTTGGGGGCGGGGTTATGTCTTTCAGGTACAATATAAATTTAATCCCACATGTACAATTATTACCCAAATTGCTCAAACCGAACCCAAACTAAATTTAAAAAACAACAACAACATACCTATATCACCACATTAACAAACTATACACCCTATAAAAAGGGCTCATTAAGACGGACAAACGGGCGGACGGACAGTGCGAGTGCTACATGCCGCCCTACGGAGACGTAAATACAATACTCTTTTTCATGCATTTTCAGAATTTCGACATTCAAAATGATAAATAACAATACAGTCACATTTTTAAGTTAAAATAAGAACAAACCATCGGATCAAACATAATAGTAATTTTCAGCCAATCAGCTTGCTGATAACATTTCACACTAAGTGAAAAAAAATATGTAAAACAAAAGCAATTAAGAGCAAGTGCGTATTTATGATGAAATACTCAATCTGTATACAAGCACATTAAAATACACGTGCATCACACGCTTTAAGACACAAAAAGCAACATCGTCGCATAAAACGCACACAAATAACATACCTCAATACGACAGAATTCCTTTCTTACGACATTTCATTAAATAAGTACATACCGTTGTAATAACATCATTATATGTCTTTCCATTACTGTATAAAATGTAATAAATCCCTCATTTTATTACATTATTACGGTATAAATTGTAATAAATCTCTCTTTTTATTACATAATTGATGAAACTAATATATAATATATATAATTTACATACCTAACTACGACATAATTCCGTTTTTATAACATAATATTAAATAAGTACATACCCTTGTTATAACATCATAACATATCTTGTTATTACGGTATAACATATAATTTTGTTATTACATTCTAAATACGTTTTATATAGAAATAACGTATCTTAATGTGACACAGCCCTCTGTTATTACATTCTTCCTACATTTCATATAGAAATTACATACCTTTATTCCGTTCGTATAACATTTAATTAAAGTACATACCGCTGTTATAACATCATTATATGTCTAGTTATTACGATATAACACATTCGTCATACATCCTATGTAGAAATAACGTACCTGTGACACTGTTACCCTACTCTATTTGCTGTGCTCCATCTCACCATCTGAAATTTGAATTTCCATTTTGCCGTTATTTAAGATATGGCGAGACATCCAGCACTGTATTTACGGCGAATGTAACCTGACGGTGGGTCCATTATATTGGGATGTAAACATATACCACGAACCTGAGAACTGAAATAATAGAGAACTGCCGCCGCCGTAATTGAACGATGAATGTTTTAAAGATACACCTCAACTTGAAATGTATACACAACTATTGACACTCTTTATATGCCTTTATTCTAAGTAATACAAGTAATACCATCTTTAACGCGACATTTAAATAATAATAATATTCTCTGTTCGTGTAGGGATTCAAAAATTCGTGAAATATAAGGAAAAAAATAAAAAAATAAATAAATTAAAAAAAAAACAATCGAGTATTATATCGACTTTTTGATATGTGGACCCTTTATACTGAGGTTGAAAGTAATGAACATGGTAAAAACTACATTCTGTTTTGACAATGTTGTATAAGGCGCCGCATTTCAAGCAAGTAGAGGATTATGAGCAATCGGAACACCTCGGATAATTCACGAATCATCTCTCGGATGTATGTAGGTAGTCGGATCACCTCGGCCATTTCTCTAAATGGAACTCCTTTTGTGTCAGACGTCAAAACAAAGATGGCAGTTCGGATGACAGCTCACTACAGTACGATGCCTGTAAAATTTCAATTTGTGGCTGCTTCAAATTTAAATAATCCAAGTTTAATTTACACGGCGCAGCAAACACACAACTGTCAAACGATGCCATTGTTTATGTTTTGTGCGAACTACATTTTAGGCATATTCTTCCGATTTCCGGCGAAAAAAACGATCGTGATTTCTGTAAGTATCAGTGTACCAGATACATCCGAGGGATGATTGTCCCGATGACGGAATTACACGAGGAGTTCCGATTGGATTACGAGAACTAGACACTCATAAACTGTCGATTAATTACACAAAAAGTGAGAGTTATGAACCGGTGCTCTGATGGGAAATCGACTACCTGCTACGCTCCTTTCTTCATTGTTGTCTGCTACATCTGTTATTACAAGCTGCATTGTTAACATCGGTTTCTTTTGTTAAACAAGGCCTCGCCAAACGGCTGCGAATTCCTATTAATGCCTGCTACCTTTTTTTCATTATTGCAAACTACACTTAATTGTTGCACGCTGCACAGTAAAAAGTGGAATACTCGGTTCTCTTCTCTGAAACAAATGTCTCACAGAACAGCAACGATTGCCTGTTATTGCCTGCTACACTATCGTCTCCATAAAATACATTTCCTTAAGAGGCACCGCTCTCTAGAGCTGCGCCACAGATTGCAATCGTTTTTACCATAACCGTGTGTCATAACACTTGTTCAGGGCTACCGCAAGAAAACATGGGCGTAAGACACACGGCGCCAGGAAGAGCATGGTCTTAGTGGTAAATTTGACAATATACAAAAGTAGTTCGATTTCTTACAATGGCAATAACTTTAAGGAAAACGTATACTGTGCAATAAGTGTTAATTTATTTTTCCTGCTTTACAACCGACCGAGTAAGTTCTCTCTGGATTATACGAGCCAGGCAGAAGTCTAATTTAGGCAACCAGGATAATGCCAAAGAAATAACGACCTCTGATGCTATATGTACTATGTTACGATTAATGCCGAGTAGTAGCCGGTCTGCTTCTTTACTTTCTTTCCGTGTCTGCTACATCTTGGTGGAGGGAGGGAGAGGGGGGGGGGCGGGGCGTTGTGGGGGATTCACCCATGCCCCCCCCCCCGACCAATCAGGTAAAAGAGTAGAGTTGTGACAACGCATACATGTAAGTTTAAAAAATACTAAGCTTTTAAAATAAATTTTGTCTGTTGACTGCCTGTGTTGAAGTTAGGGTCCCTTGCTGTGTATATCTATCCAGCATTTACTGCGATAAAGTTGAAGGGATCTTGAGACATACCCCCCGCCCCTTCATTTTCTAGATCCGCCCCTGTAACACTCCACTCGTCATTACAAACTTGTATTTCCTAATTTCCTAACTGAGCCACGCTGCACAGTTAGCCATGTTTAAAATAAGAAAATCACGTGACCATTTGAGGTCACGTGATCACACGTGACCACTTGAGGTCACGTGATCACACTGAACGTAATATGACCATCCGGTCTATATTTAGCAAAAATCCCCATCGTGCTTTTTTTATAGATTTGGAAAGAAAGGACGGTAAGAGCGTTTTATTTCACGATTTGTACTGCCTTAGCATGTGTCAGAATCGTCTCTAATAAGACGAAAATATGATTTTATTAAAAAAGAATATGCCAAAATACCACCAAACAGAGGATAAGATAATGTTGCAATATTAAAAAATATAGTAAAACTGTCGGTTACCACCTTGAAAACTATAGTCAATTAATAAGCGTTAATAGCTATATTCTTTGGTGTGATCCATATTTATGTTTGAACATATCGCATCGACACAGTTATGTCATTATAGCAGAGCCATGACAAATACCTGGATAGAACCACTGGTGCACCACACGTCAGCTGGAAGATCTCCCCGCGTGGTAGCTGGAAGACCTTCCCGCGTGGCAGCTGGAAGATCTCCCCAAGTGGCAGCTGGAAGACCTTCCCGCGTGGCAGCTGGAAGATCTCCCCAAGTGGCAGCTGGAAGACCTTCCCGCGTGGCAGCTGGAAGATCTCCCCGTGTGGCAGCTGGAAGATCTCCCCACGTGGCAGCTGGAAGATCTCCCCGCGTGGCGGCTGGAAGATCTCACCGCGTGGCAGCTGGAAGATCTCCCCACGTGGCAGCTGGAAGATCTCCCCACGTGGCAGCTGGAAGACATCCCCGCATGGAAGTTCTCCCCGCAAAGGTTATTGCCTCGTCGTCTGATAAATTTGTTATAAACCCCTCGCACATAGTTTAGAAGTAAATTGGGTTCATATCATTATAGACCTCAAAATAAATTACGAATTTGTTTTAAATTGATTCAATTACATAACTTGTCCATTACAGGGTAGTTTCAATGTTTGATTTAGGACGTTAATGTTGCGATATTTGTATGTCAAAAAAATTAAACACGCCATCTTTATGATTACTAAACCGACTGACCTTTTCCGACTCCCCCGAAAGGTTACGGAAATAACCGAAGTATTTGCATTAAACGTTTGATTTAACTCATTAATATTACATAACGAAATCCTCCAAAGAAATCCATTCACCTAAAAACGAAAAATTGCGGTGATTATAAAATCATCATTTTGTATCGTTTAACACTGCTAAGTGTTGAAAAAATGCAAACTCGATCAGCAGAGTACACTAATTTAATGGTGGTATCCGAAAGTTTGCTTTTATTAAATGCATATAACAATATTTATTTTATGTTATTTAGTTTAAACCTATTTATTTATAGTCGATTGAGAAAACAAGTTCTTTTAACTTATATTAATCCCTCTCGACTGTCCACTTCCTGGGGTAGAACCAGTATTCAGGTACAGAATACCTGGAGCAATGTGCAGTAAATAGTCTTACTCAATGACTAACGTCACGTGGTCAGTTTCGGGGTTCGAACCCGGGATCCTTCGATCCGGAGTCCAACGTCTTAACCACTAGACCACGAACGCTCACATTTTTATGTTATTTGGTGGTGGTGGGGGGGGGGGGGGGGGGGGGGGGGGGGCGAAGATGAATTTTAACACTGTCTCAATTTTTAGGACGGTGCAACTCTAAAATCACTCAAAATGTTCATTCTTTCTAAATCTGTAAATATGCACGAACGGTATTTCTGTTAAAAATAGATATCGACGTCAGAGCAAATTACCCGGATAATGATGTAATGAAATCTTAAAAGTAAGTCGTCACGTGTTTTTTTAAGTTTAAAAATGGCAAACTTTGCAGCGAAGCTTAGACAAATACATTGTTGACGACGCGCTGGAGCGCGACGTCTATACATGGAATACTCAATGAAATTTGCATGTGGGAAAAGTTTGTTTTGCGGACTTTCTAAACCTGATAAAATATAGGTCCTAATTCGGTAAAAGGCGTCCTATTTTATGTTGTTTTTGTTTGTTTGTTTTGTTTTGTTTTGTTTGTGTGTGTGTGTGTGTGTGTGTGTGTGTGTGTGAGAGAGAGTGCGTGTGTGTGTGTGTGTGTGTGTGTGTGTGTGTGTGTGTGTGTGTCTGTAACTTTCAAAATATTGAAAATAAGCAATGAGAAAGGGGAAAAACATAAAACGTTCGAGAAAAACACTATCTGAACAAAACTTATTTGTGTAATGTGAGGCTGCTGCACTTGTGCATTTTCTGCTGTTCATATTGTGATGACGAGTTGGGTGGTATGGTTCTCACATGGATGTAGCATTCTCTCACCAGAGGGCGTGCTACACAAGTTTCGCTTACACCTCTGTCAACGCCCGGTGTACAAGATTCTTGTACAAAATATAAATAATGAATAAAATGCTCGTGAGATTATTTTGATCTCTGTATATTTTACTTAAAATGAAAATGGATATTTTTATTTTTTTAGAACAATGTTTAAGATATATTTTAACCCAAATTTTCGGGGAACTATTTTGCGACATGTGACGATAGAATATCACTTGTATGAGAACTACTTTTCCCGGCGTTGACAGAGGTGTAAGCGAAACTTGTGTAGCACGCCCTCTGGTGAGAGAATGATGGATGTACGGCATCAATAAACATTTCGGGTGACAATAATTTATTTTATTGTTGAAGGAGAAAAATTGACCAATCGCTTCTCCTCGTAATTGCTGCTGTTGTTGATAATGTTTTGTAAATTGTTAATGTTTTTTTTTTGTAAAATTGCTATTGCTATTGCTGCTGCTGCTGCTGCTGATGATGATGTTAATTTTGACGATTACGAGATATGTTGATGATGATTATGATGCTGTTGGTAATGAATGTAATGAAGTTCATTCAAACGATGTCTCCCATCGCCAACCCGCCATCCCCAAAACACTCATCTTTCCATCATACAATGAAACTCCAAGCAGTTTTATCTCCGTGAGTAAAGATTGAATAATTTATGAGAGATAACGGCCGTGGGTATACCGGGTGTATAATTTGCATAGATAGTGGATTTTGCAAGGCGACTTCAGAGACGGGATGGGGTGACGGGTGTGTGGTGTATGTGAGTTAATGTGTTTGCAAACTTTATTACATTGCACCTGTTTGCAAATCGAGCCTTCATTATTAGGAAGTGCCAGCTTGCTTGTCAATGCAAGCAACCTGATAGCATCGAAACTTTCCGTAATGTTCCGTTACTTTCCGCCACTTTCCTAACAAGAGTGAATGATCCTTTTCGTAGAAATGGGCAAAGTGTTGATTCGATTGAATGCGATATGTAATCTGTACTTTTGAATGTACATTAATATTTAATTGTGTTAATAATTAAAGGGGAACGGACTTTCACATTTCCTAAATAGTACACACAAGGTAAGGCTTACATGATATACATATGCATATACATAACGACATAACTCGTTTTACAACAACAACAACAACAACAACAACAACAACAACAACAACAACAGCAGCAGCAGCAACAACACGCAGCAACGACAACAACAAAAGCAACAACGACAAAACAACCTCAACACAGCGTTAAAACAAATGCCCCAGCATATTTGACAAACGATAACGACCGAACGCATTGTATGAAAATTAATTCTAAGTTTCAATATCACAACTACTATGAGGGGACTTCTCGTTTTATTGCATATTTAACCACTCACTTATTATATTAATTAATTAATTAATTAAACTTCATCATTATTTTTAATGATATCGTTGGTTCATTTGTTGACTGATTAAAAGTTTTCTATTTAAATCCGTTACGTTAATATTCTGGGCGCTCGTGCACAAGCGGTTAATGTCGCTGACATACAACCCTCTGCAGAACCCCCTCTCCCCCTCCCCCCGCGAGCCCCCCCCCCCCCCCCCCCCCCCCGCGTGGGTTCGAGTCCCAGTCAGGGCGATAACTTTCATGTGAGTAGGTTTTCCAGGTAAATGCTAATGTTCTAACATTGCTAGAAAATATAAACTAGAACGTTGGTGAGTTTAGATATTGTTTAGATATTGTCAACGATTTCATCAACCAAATATGATACGAAAAGCTCAAACCATCTTACCAAGTTAGCGTCATCGTTTCGTGGTCATCCATTTTTATTTTTCGACAATGGCGTCATATTAGGCAGACGTTGTTCCTAAACTGGCGCCAGCATGCACGTGTATGTCTATCAGCAGTTGGGGTATATATTCGACAGCGCAATAGCTGCAAGAACTATTTAAGACTAGCCGTGCTCTGGTTATTATGTTTGGCTGAATTTAATCTGGGTGGACTGATCGTAACTGTATTCCAACGAATCACGTCTGTCTTTCGATCTACGTACACATTTTTATTTAAAAGCTGTTATATGACAATGCAGGATCTTCAAAAAAAAATATTAAAACCAGCACGCGCGCAGGTAGTTATACACAGTACTATGTCATACCAATTCGCATAATAAGCATACAGTATTTACGAATCATCCGAAGACAAGAGATCTTAATACACGTGTCCAAGTCGGTAAGTAAACGTACGCTATCGCGAAATAAACACAGACATTTCACATATCTTCCATAGACTATAGCTCTACATACACGTGTATGTGTTTATGAGTAAACTTAATTATTCAGAGCAATGAAGAAACTCCAAAAACAAGCACGTGCCTTTTTAGTTATGTCCAGCACATCGTCACATTATGGTCAAATCACAACGGTTGTAATCCTACGCCGCAACCTCATTGTCTTAGGGCGATTGAGAAACATTTTGTAATCAGTGATTGTAATATTTCACTGTTTATCTTTCGTTATACCCCAACCGAGTTGATATTGAGTTGATACTGAGTCAACCCTGAGCGGAGGCTAAATTTATTTTCAACCTTGCGATATGGATACACACGCCTGTAGCTCGTTTTAAAGGCAGGCAGGTTCATTACGAGATTATATATGCTTTTTTTTTGTCATTTTAGTTTAAAGTCATGTCGTTGCATCATATTATTTTGCAAATATATTTATTTATTGAGAACTGTTGTTTTAAAAGATGAGTGCTTAGTATTTTATCAATTTCGAGACTTAAATTGTGTTAAACTGATGTCAATTAAAATTGCATTTCTTTAACGGCATCTGCAGTTGCATGTCTTTAAAAACGGATTAGATACGAATAAAAAGCACAATGCGTTAACTCACTTTATAAGAAGCTTCTTTTTTTTTTTTTTTTTTCTTTTTTTTTTTAATTAAGGCAACGTTTTAACTTAAAACCCAAATACCATAACAATTTGAACACACCGGCACTTTCCGCTGCTTTCCGAAAATAGCCGAGTTGTTCCGAGAGTAAACGATAATGAAATTTCTCAGTTTCTGTGGATAAGCTAGACTAACGACTTTAAAATACCCTCAGCCATTTCAAGTTTTACCAAGTTTTCAAATAACGTCCTTTACTTTAAAAAACAACAACGTTTTCAAATGATTGCCGGGAACTTACAAAAGGACCACCAGGAACTTTAGAACAGTTGCCAACAAACCCTATCGAACCTGCCTTTCTCAAAAATCTGTAATAAAATCTACTTTGGTAAAATTGGGATAGAATAATGGAAAACGGGAATGCCTTTTAATTTCCTGGCATGGGTGAGTGCGTGGAAAACGTGTGCATGTTCTCACGGGTGTGTTAGTGTGTTTGAAAACGTTTTAATTTAACCGGGGGTGAGATGGATGCATCAACAATTATGCAGTTTCCTTCATTTTACTGGGGGCGAGGTGGATGCATCAACAATTATGCAGTTTCCTTCATTTTACTGGGGGCGAGGTGGATGCATCAACAATATAGCAGATTCCTTCATTTTACTGGGGGCGAGGTGGATGCATCAACAATATAGCAGTTTCCTTCATTTTACTGAGGGCGAGGTGGATGCATCAACAATAATGCAGTTTTCCTTCATTTTACTGAGGGCGAGGTGGATGCATCAACAATAAGGCAGTTTTCCTTCATTGTACTGAGGGCGAGGTGGATGCATCAACAATAAGGCAGTTTTTCTTCATTTTACTGGGGACGCGGTGGATGCATCAACAATATAGCAGTTTCCTTCATTTTACTGGGGGCGAGGTGGATGCATCAACAATAATGCAGTTTTCCTTCATTTTACTGAGGGCGAGGTGGATGCATCAACAATAAGGCAGTTTTCCTTCATTTTACTGAGGGCGAGGTGGATGCATCAACAATAAGGCAGTTTTTCTTCATTTTACTGGGGACGCGGTGGATGCATCAACAATATAGCAGTTTCCTTCATTTTACTGAGGGCGAGGTGGATGCATCAACAATATAGCAGTTTTCCTTCATTTTACTGGGGGCGAGGTGGATGCATCAACAATAAGGCAGTTTTCCTTCATTTTACTGAGGGCGAGGTGGATGCATCAACAATAAGGCAGTTTTTCTTCATTTTACTGGGGACGCGGTGGATGCATCAACAATATAGCAGTTTCCTTCATTTTACTGAGGGCGAGGTGGATGCATCAACAATAAGGCAGTTTTCCTTCATTTTACTGGGGGCGAGGTGGATGCATCAACAATATAGCAGTTTTCCTTCATTTTACTGGAGGCGAGGTGGATGCATCAACAATATAGCAGTTTCCTTTATATTACTGCGGGCGAGGTGGATGCATCAACAATATAGCAGTTTCCTTCATTTTACTGGGGGCGAGGTGGATGCATCAACAATATAGCAGTTTTCCTTCATTTTACTGGGGGCGAGGTGGATGCATCAACAATAAGGCAGTTTTCCTTCATTTTACTGGAGGCGTGGTGGATGCATCAACAATAAGGCAGTTTTCCTTCATTTTACTGGGGGCGAGGTGGATGCATCAACAATATAGCAGTTTCCTTCATTTTACTGAGGGCGAGGTGGATGCATCAACAATAAGGCAGTTTTCCTTCATTTTACTGGGGGCGAGGTGGATGCATCAACAATATAGCAGTTTCCTTCATTTTACTGGGGGCGAGGTGGATGCATCAACAATAAGGCAGTTTTCCTTCATTTTACTGGGGGCGAGGTGGATGCATCAACAATAAGGCAGTTTTCCTTCATTTTACTGGGGGCGAGGTGGATGCATCAACAATATAGCAGTTTCCTTCATTTTACTGGGGGCGAGGTGGATGCATCAACAATAAGGCAGTTTTCCTTCATTTTACTGGGGGCGAGGTGGATGCATCAACAATATAGCAGTTTCCTTCATTTTACTGAGGGCGAGGTGGATGCATCAACAATAAGGCAGTTTTCCTTCATTTTACTGGGGGCGAGGTGGATGCATCAACAATATAGCAGTTTCCTTCATTTTACTGAGGGCGAGGTGGATGCATCAACAATAAGGCAGTTTTCCTTCATTTTACTGGGGGCGAGGTGGATGCATCAACAATAAGGCAGTTTTCCTTCATTTTACTGGGGGCGAGGTGGATGCATCAACAATATAGCAGTTTCCTTCATTTTACTGGGGGCGAGGTGGATGCATCAACAATATAGCAGTTTTCCTTCATTTTACTGGGGGCGAGGTGGATGCATCAACAATTATGCAGTTTCCTTCATTTTACTGAGGGCGAGGTGGATGCATCAACAATAAGGCAGTTTTCCTTCATTTTACTGGGGGCGAGGTGGATGCATCAACAATATAGCAGTTTTCCTTCATTTTACTGGGGGCGAGGTGGATGCATCAACAATAAGGCAGTTTTCCTTCATTTTACTGAGGGCGAGGTGGATGCATCAACAATTATGCAGTTTCCTTCATTTTACTGGGGGCGAGGTGGATGCATCAACAATATAGCAGTTTTCCTTCATTTTTACTGGGGGCGAGGTGGATGCATCAACAATTATGCAGTTTCCTTCATTTTACTGAGGGCGAGGTGGATGCATCAACAATAAGGCAGTTTTCCTTCATTTTACTGGGGGCGAGGTGGATGCATCAACAATATAGCAGTTTTCCTTCATTTTACTGGGGGCGAGGTGGATGCATCAACAATTATGCAGTTTCCTTCATTTTACTGAGGGCGAGGTGGATGCATCAACAATAAGGCAGTTTTCCTTCATTTTACTGGGGGCGAGGTGGATGCATCAACAATAAGGCAGTTTTCCTTCATTTTACTGGGGGCGAGGTGGATGCATCAACAATAAGGCAGTTTTCCTTCATTTTACTGGGGGCGAGGTGGATGCATCAACAATAAGGCAGTTTTCCTTCATTTTACTGAGGGCGAGGTGGATGCATCAACAATTATGCAGTTTCCTTCATTTTACTGAGGGCGAGGTGGATGCATCAACAATATAGCAGTTTTCCTTCATTTTACTGGGGGCGAGGTGGATGCATCAACAATTATGCAGTTTCCTTCATTTTACTGGGGGCGAGGTGGATGCATCAACAATTATGCAGTTTCCTTCATTTTACTGGGGGCGAGGTGGATGCATCAACAATTATGCAGTTTCCTTCATTTTACTGGGGGCGAGGTGGATGCATCAACAATAAAGCAGTTTCCTTCATTTTACTGGGGGCGAGGTGGATGCATCAACAATAAGGCAGTTTTCCTTCATTTTACTGAGGGCGAGGTGGATGCATCAACAATTATGCAGTTTCCTTCATTTTACTGAGGGCGAGGTGGATGCATCAACAATTATGCAGTTTCCTTCATTTTACTGGGGGCGAGGTGGATGCATCAACAATTATGCAGTTTCCTTCATTTTACTGGGGGCGAGGTGGATGCATCAACAATTATGCAGTTTTCCTTCATTTTACTGGGGGCGAGGTGGATGCATCAACAATAAGGCAGTTTTCCTTCATTTTACTGAGGGCGAGGTGGATGCATCAACAATTATGCAGTTTTCCTTCATTTTACTGGGGGCGAGGTGGATGCATCAACAATAAGGCAGTTTTCCTTCATTTTACTGAGGGCGAGGTGGATGCATCAACAATTATGCAGTTTCCTTCATTTTACTGAGGGCGAGGTGGATGCATCAACAATAAGGCAGTTTTCCTTCATTTTACTGAGGGCGAGGTGGATGCATCAACAATAAGGCAGTTTTTCTTCATTTTACTGGGGACGCGGTGGATGCATCAACAATATAGCAGTTTCCTTCATTTTACTGAGGGCGAGGTGGATGCATCAACAATATAGCAGTTTTCCTTCATTTTACTGGGGGCGAGGTGGATGCATCAACAATAAGGCAGTTTTCCTTCATTTTACTGAGGGCGAGGTGGATGCATCAACAATAAGGCAGTTTTTCTTCATTTTACTGGGGACGCGGTGGATGCATCAACAATATAGCAGTTTCCTTCATTTTACTGAGGGCGAGGTGGATGCATCAACAATAAGGCAGTTTTCCTTCATTTTACTGGGGGCGAGGTGGATGCATCAACAATATAGCAGTTTTCCTTCATTTTACTGGAGGCGAGGTGGATGCATCAACAATATAGCAGTTTCCTTTATATTACTGGGGGCGAGGTGGATGCATCAACAATATAGCAGTTTCCTTCATTTTACTGGGGGCGAGGTGGATGCATCAACAATATAGCAGTTTTCCTTCATTTTACTGGGGGCGAGGTGGATGCATCAACAATAAGGCAGTTTTCCTTCATTTTACTGGAGGCGTGGTGGATGCATCAACAATAAGGCAGTTTTCCTTCATTTTACTGGGGGCGAGGTGGATGCATCAACAATATAGCAGTTTCCTTCATTTTACTGAGGGCGAGGTGGATGCATCAACAATAAGGCAGTTTTCCTTCATTTTACTGGGGGCGAGGTGGATGCATCAACAATATAGCAGTTTCCTTCATTTTACTGGGGGCGAGGTGGATGCATCAACAATAAGGCAGTTTTCCTTCATTTTACTGGGGGCGAGGTGGATGCATCAACAATAAGGCAGTTTTCCTTCATTTTACTGGGGGCGAGGTGGATGCATCAACAATATAGCAGTTTCCTTCATTTTACTGGGGGCGAGGTGGATGCATCAACAATAAGGCAGTTTTCCTTCATTTTACTGGGGGCGAGGTGGATGCATCAACAATATAGCAGTTTCCTTCATTTTACTGAGGGCGAGGTGGATGCATCAACAATAAGGCAGTTTTCCTTCATTTTACTGGGGGCGAGGTGGATGCATCAACAATATAGCAGTTTCCTTCATTTTACTGAGGGCGAGGTGGATGCATCAACAATAAGGCAGTTTTCCTTCATTTTACTGGGGGCGAGGTGGATGCATCAACAATAAGGCAGTTTTCCTTCATTTTACTGGGGGCGAGGTGGATGCATCAACAATATAGCAGTTTCCTTCATTTTACTGGGGGCGAGGTGGATGCATCAACAATATAGCAGTTTTCCTTCATTTTACTGGGGGCGAGGTGGATGCATCAACAATTATGCAGTTTCCTTCATTTTACTGAGGGCGAGGTGGATGCATCAACAATAAGGCAGTTTTCCTTCATTTTACTGGGGGCGAGGTGGATGCATCAACAATATAGCAGTTTTCCTTCATTTTACTGGGGGCGAGGTGGATGCATCAACAATAAGGCAGTTTTCCTTCATTTTACTGAGGGCGAGGTGGATGCATCAACAATTATGCAGTTTCCTTCATTTTACTGGGGGCGAGGTGGATGCATCAACAATATAGCAGTTTTCCTTCATTTTACTGGGGGCGAGGTGGATGCATCAACAATTATGCAGTTTCCTTCATTTTACTGAGGGCGAGGTGGATGCATCAACAATAAGGCAGTTTTCCTTCATTTTACTGGGGGCGAGGTGGATGCATCAACAATATAGCAGTTTTCCTTCATTTTACTGGGGGCGAGGTGGATGCATCAACAATTATGCAGTTTCCTTCATTTTACTGAGGGCGAGGTGGATGCATCAACAATAAGGCAGTTTTCCTTCATTTTACTGGGGGCGAGGTGGATGCATCAACAATAAGGCAGTTTTCCTTCATTTTACTGGGGGCGAGGTGGATGCATCAACAATAAGGCAGTTTCCTTCATTTTACTGGGGGCGAGGTGGGATGCATCAACAATAAGGCAGTTTTCCTTCATTTACTGAGGGCGAGGTGGAGGCATCAACAATTATGCAGTTTCCTTCATTTACTGAGGGCGAGGTGGATGCATCAAACAACTATAGCAGTTTTTCCTTCATTTTACTGGGGGCGAGGTGGATGCATCAACAATTATGCAGTTTCCTTCATTTTTACTGGGGGCGAGGTGGATGCATCAACAATTATGCAGTTTCCTTCATTTTACTGGGGGCGAGGTGGATGCATCAACAATTATGCAGTTTCCTTCATTTTACTGGGGGCGAGGTGGATGCATCAACAATAAAGCAGTTTCCTTCATTTTACTGGGGGCGAGGTGGATGCATCAACAATAAGGCAGTTTTCCTTCATTTACTGATGGCGAGGTGGATGCATCACCAATTATGCAGTTTCCTTCATTTTACTGAGGGCGAGGTGGATGCATCAACAATTATGCAGTTTCCTTCATTTTACTGGGGGCGAGGTGGATGCATCAACAATTATGCAGTTTCCTTCATTTTACTGGGGGCGAGGTGGATGCATCAACAATTATGCAGTTTTCCTTCATTTTACTGGGGGCGAGGTGGATGCATCAACAATAAGGCAGTTTTCCTTCATTTTACTGAGGGCGAGGTGGATGCATCAACAATTATGCAGTTTTCCTTCATTTTACTGGGGGCGAGGTGGATGCATCAACAATAAGGCAGTTTTCCTTCATTTTACTGAGGGCGAGGTGGATGCATCAACAATTATGCAGTTTCCTTCATTTTACTGAGGGCGAGGTGGATGCATCAACAATTATGCAGTTTCCTTCATTTTACTGGGGGCGAGGTGGATGCATCAACAATTATGCAGTTTCCTTCATTTTACTGGGGGCGAGGTGGATGCATCAACAATTATGCAGTTTCCTTCATTTTACTGAGGGCGAGGTCGATGCATCAACAATATAGCAGTTTTCCTTCATTTTACTGGGGGCGAGGTGGATGCATCAACAATTATGCAGTTTCCTTCATTTTACTGAGGGCGAGGTGGATGCATCAACAATAAGGCAGTTTTCCTTCATTTTACTGGGGGCGAGGTGGATGCATCAACAATATAGCAGTTTTCCTTCATTTTACTGGGGGCGAGGTGGATGCATCAACAATAAGGCAGTTTTCCTTCATTTTACTGGGGGCGAGGTGGATGCATCAACAATTATGCAGTTTCCTTCATTTTACTGAGGGCGAGGTGGATGCATCAACAATAAGGCAGTTTTCCTTCATTTTACTGGGGGCGAGGTGGATGCATCAACAATATAGCAGTTTTCCTTCATTTTACTGGGGGCGAGGTGGATGCATCAACAATAAGGCAGTTTTCCTTCATTTTACTGGGGGCGAGGTGGATGCATCAACAATAATGCAGTTTTCCTTCATTTTACTGGGGGAGAGATGGATGCATCAACAATTATGCAGTTTTCCTTCATTTTACTGGGGGAGAGATGGATGCATCAACAATATAGCAGTTTTCCTTCATTTTACTGGGGGCGAGGTGGATGCATCAACGATATACCAGTTTTCCTTCATTTTACTGGGGGCGAGGTGGATGCATCAACAATAATGCAGTTTTCCTTCATTTTACTGGGGGAGAGATGGATGCATCAACAATAAACCAGTTTTCCTTCATTTTACTGGGGGCGAGGTCGATGCATCAACAATAAAGCAGTTTTCCTTCATTTTACTGGGGGCGAGGTCGATGCATCAACAATAATGCAGTTTTCCTTCATTTTACTGGGGGCGAGGTGGATGCATCAACGATATAGCAGTTTTCCTTCATTTTACTGGGGGCGAGGTGGATGCATCAACGATATACCAGTTTTCCTTCATTTTACTGGGGGCGAGGTGGATGCATCAACAATAAGGCAGTTTTCCTTCATTTTACTGGGGACGAGGTGGATGCATCAACAATAAAGCAGTTTTCCTTCATTTTACTGGGGGCGAGGTCGATGCATCAACAATAAAGCAGTTTTCCTTCATTTTACTGGGGGCGAGGTCGATGCATCAACAATAATGCAGTTTTCCTTCATTTTACTGGGGGCGAGGTGGATGCATCAACAATAAAGCAATTTTCCTTAATTTTACTGGGGGCGAGGTGGATGCATCAACAATATAGCAGTTTTCCTTCATTTTACTGGGGGCGAGGTGGATGCATCAACAATATAGCAGTTTTCCTTCATTTTACTGGGGGCGAGGTGAATGCATCAACAATAAAGCAATTTTCCTTCATTTTACTGGGGGCGAGGTGGATGCATCAACAATATAGCAGTTTCCTTCATTTTACTGGGGGCGAGGTGGATGCATCAACAATAAAGCAATTTTCCTTCATTTTACTGGGGGCGAGGTGGATGCATCAACAATATAGCAGTGTTCCTTCATTTTACCGGGGGCGAGGTGGATGCATCAACAATATAGCAGTTTTTTCTTCATTTTACTGGGGGCGAGGTGGATGCATCAACAATATAGCAGTTTCCTTCATTTTACTGGGGGCGAGGTGGATGCATCAACACTAAAGCAGTTTTCCTTCATTTTACTGGGGGCGAGGTGGATGCATCAACAATAAAGCAGTTTTCCTTCATTTTACTGGGGGCGAGGTGAATGCATCAACAATATAGCAGTTTCCTTCATTTTACTGGGGGCGAGGTGGATGCATCAACAATAATGCAGTTTTCCTTCATTTTACTGGGGGCGAGGTGGATGCATCAACAATAAAGCAGTTTTCCTTCATTTTACTGGGGGCAAGGTGGATGCATCAACAATAAGGCAGTTTTCCTTTATTTTACTGGGGGAGAGATGGATGCATCAACAATAAGGCAGTTTTCCTTCATTTTACTGGGGGCAAGGTGGATGCATCAACAATAAGGCAGTTTTCCTTTATTTTACTGGGGCGAGGTGGATGCATCAACAATAAGGCAGTTTCCCTTCATTTTACTGGGGGAGAGGTGAATGCATCAACAATACAGCAGCTTTCCTTCATTTTACTGGGGGAGAGGTGAATGCATCAACAATAAAGCAGTTTTCCTTCATTTTACTGGGGCGAGGTGAATGCATCAACAATAAGGCAGTTTTCCTTCATTTTACTGAGGGAGAGGTGAATGCATCAACAATACAGCAGCTTTCCTTCATTTTACTGGGGGAGAGGTGAATGCATCAACAATACAGCAGCTTTCCTTCATTTTACTGGGGGTGAGATGGATGCATCAACAATAAAGCAGTTTTCCTTCTTACCTAGGTACTATATTGAAAATTGTAAAAATAAACACAAAGAACTTTAACGTGAATGAGCGATTATCATATACACAAGGTAAATATAATTGGCATTTACATAAAGGTTCGTTTCTATAGAAACCGAAGGTGTCGTATTCAGGATTTCTTTGTTAACGGTGTTATTTCAAATGTAACGGGAAATTATAGGCTAGGTATGAAATTTGACGCCGACGAACCGATAATGCTAATGCGATATGCATACACGTTGTGGCTTTCGTAATACATGATACGGAACAAGAACGGTTTCTTTCAAATTTTCTGTGTTTTTGTTTTGTTTTTGACATACATTGTGGCGACGTCCAGCTTTTGGTGGAGGAAGACCCCAGTCAAATGTCTGGGTAGAACCACCGGCGCACCGCAAGTCAGCTGGAAGACCTTCCCAAATTAAGTCCGTCGCCCCGAACGGGACTCGAACCCACGCGGTGAAAGGCTAAGCAGTCAGAGGAGTTACAAATCGGCGACACTACCACTACCCCACGGGCACCCCCTTGAATTTTCTAAATGCAATTAACAGCGCATTATTAGGACGATCATAAAATGTAAGTTT
This sequence comes from Sinonovacula constricta, assembly GCA_007844125.1. Taxonomy (NCBI): domain Eukaryota; kingdom Metazoa; phylum Mollusca; class Bivalvia; order Cardiida; family Solecurtidae; genus Sinonovacula; species Sinonovacula constricta. The sequence goes on from CM017566.1 coordinate 52,113,311, forward strand.
TGTTTTCATGGCCTCCCTTTCGCTTTTGCCTCCCTTATATTGAAATGTATGTATATGTAGTCGGCTACCTGCCAAATACTCTCAGCTTTTACCATAAATATTTTTTTTTATACTCAAAGAAAGGAATTTGTCAATCACTAATCTTTCAGTTATATCAAAAACTGGCAACTTGAAACCCATAGTGTACTTCCTCAAATGTTATAGTAACCTGTCAGCACCTATACATATTTATGTTTATTGGGTTTATCGTCCCACCAACAGTATCAGTAACCTGTCAGTACCTATACATGTTTATTGTCCCACCAACAGTATCAGTAACCTGTCAGCACCTATACATGTTTATTGTCCCGCCAACAGTATCAGTAACCTGTCAGCACCTATACATGTTTATGTTTATCGTCCCACCAACAGTATCAGTAAGCTGTCAGCACCTATACATGTTTATTGGGTTTATCGTCCCACCATCAGTATCAGTAACCTGTCAGTACATATACATGTTTATGTTTATTGGGTTAATCGTCCAACCAACAGTATCAGTAACCTGTCAGCACCTATACATGTTTAATGGGTTAATCGTCCCAGCAACAGTATCAGTAACCTGTCAGCACCTATACATGTTTATGTTTATTGGGTTAATCGTCCAACCAACAGTATCAGTAACCTGTCAGCACCTATACATGTTTATGTTTATTGGGTTTATCGTCCCACCAGCAGTATCAGTAACCTGTCAGCATCTATACATGCTTATTGGGTTTATCGTCCCACCAACAGTATCAGTAACCTGTCAGCATCTATACATGTTTATGTTTATTGGGTTTATCGTCCCACCAGCAGTATCAGTAACCTGTCAGCATCTATACATGTTTATTGGGTTTATCGTCCCACCAGCAGTACCAGTAAGCTGTCAGCTCCTATACATGTTTAATGGGTTAATCGTCCCAGCAACAGTATCAGTAACCTGTCAGCACCTATACATGTTTATGTTTATTGGGTTAATCGTCCAACCAACAGTATCAGTAACCTGTCAGCACCTATACATGTTTATGTTTATTGGGTTTATCGTCCCACCAGCAGTATCAGTAACCTGTCAGCATCTATACATGCTTATTGGGTTTATCGTCCCACCAACAGTATCAGTAAGCTGCCAGCACCTATACATGTTTATTGGGTTAATCGTCCCACCAACAGTATCAGTAACCTGTCAGCACCTTTACATGTTTATTGGGTTAATCGTCCCACCAACAGTATCAGTAAGCTGTCAGCACCTATACATGTTTATGTTTATTGGGTTTATCGTCTCACCAACAGTATCAGTAACCTGTCAGCACATATACATGTTTATTGGGTTAATCGTCCCACCAACAGTATCAGTTACCTGTCAGCACCTTTACATGTTTATTGGGTTAATCGTCCCACCAGCAGTATCAGTAACCTGTCAGCACCTATACATGTTTATGTTTATTGTGTTAATCGTCCCACCAGCAGGATCAGTAACCTGTCAGCACCTATACATGTTTATTGGGTTAATTGTCCCACCAACAGTATCAGTAACCTGTCAGCACCTATACATGTTTATGTTTATTGTGTTAATCGTCCCACCAACAGTACCAGTAACCTGTCAGCACCTATACATGTTTATGTTTATTGGGTTTATCGTCCCACCAACAGTACCAGTAAGCTGTCAGCACATATACATGTTTATGTTTATTGTGTTAATCGTCCCTTCAACAGTATCAGTAACCTGTCAGCACCTATACATGTTTATGTTTATTGGGTTAATCGTCCCACCAACAGTATCAGTAACCTGTCAGCACCTATACATGTTTATGTTTATTGGGTTAATCGTCCAACCAACAGTATCAGTAACCTGCCAGCACCTATAAATGTTTATGTTTATTGGGTTAATCGTCCCTTCAACAGCATCAGTAACCTGCCAGCACCTATACATGTTTATGTTTATTGGGTTAATCGTCCAACCAACAGTATCAGTAACCTGTCAGCACCTATACATGTTTATGTTTATTGGGTTAATCGTCCAACCAACAGTATCAGTAACCTGTCAGCACCTATACATGTTTATGTTTATTGGGTTAATCGTCCAACCAACAGTATCAGTAACCTGTCAGCACCTATATATGTTTATTGGGTTTATCGTCCCACCAACAGTATCAGTAACCTGTCAGCACCTATACATGTTTATTGTCCCACCAACAGTATCAGTAACCTGTCAGCACCTATACATGTTTATTGTCCCGCCAACAGTATCAGTAACCTGTCAGCACCTATACATGTTTATGTTTATCGTCCCACCAACAGTATCAGTAAGCTGTCAGCACCTATACATGTTTATTGGGTTTATCGTCCCACCAGCAGTATCAGTAAGCTGTCAGCTCCTATACATGTTTAATGGGTAAATCGTCCCAGCAACAGTATCAGTAACCTGTCAGCACCTATACATGTTTATGTTTATTGGGTTAATCGTCCAACCAACAGTATCAGTAACCTGTCAGCACCTATACATGTTTATGTTTATTGGGTTTATCGTCCCACCAGCAGTATCAGTAACCTGTCAGCATCTATACATGCTTATTGGGTTTATCGTCCCACCAACAGTATCAGTAAGCTGCCAGCACCTATACATGTTTATTGGGTTAATCGTCCCACCAACAGTATCAGTAACCTGTCAGCACCTTTACATGTTTATTGGGTTTATCGTCCCACCAACAGTATCAGTAAGCTGTCAGCACCTATACATGTTTATGTTTATTGGGTTTATCGTCTCACCAACAGTATCAGTAACCTGTCAGCACATATACATGTTTATGTTTATTGGGTTAATCGTCCCACCAACAGTATCAGTTACCTGTCAGCACCTTTACATGTTTATTGGGTTAATCGTCCCACCAGCAGTATCAGTAACCTGTCAGCACCTATACATATTTATGTTTATTGGGTTAATCGTCCCACCAGCAGGATCAGTAACCTGTCAGCACCTATACATGTTTATTGGGTTAATTGTCCCACCAACAGTATCAGTAACCTGTCAGCACCTATACATGTTTATGTTTATTGTGTTAATCGTCCCACCAACAGTATCAGTAAGCTGTCAGCACCTATACATGTTTATGTTTATTGGGTTTATCGTCCCACCAACAGTATCAGTAACCTGTCAGCACCTATACATGTTTATGTTTATTGGGTTAATCGTCCCACCAACAGTATCAGTAACCTGTCAGCACCTATACATGTTTATGTTTATTGGGTTTATCGTCCCACCAGCAGTACCAGTAAGCTGTCAGCACATATACATGTTTATGTTTATTGTGTTAATCGTCCCTTCAACAGTATCAGTAACCTGTCAGCACCTATACATGTTTATGTTTATTGGGTTAATCGTCCAACCAACAGTATCAGTAACCTGTCAGCACCTATACATGTTTATGTTTATTGGGTTAATCGTCCAACCAACAGTATCAGTTACCTGTCAGCACCTATACATGTTTATGTTTATTGGGTTAATCGTCCCACCAGCAGTATCAGTAACCTGTCAGCACCTATACATGTTTATGTTTATTGTATTAATCGTCCCACCAGCAGGATCAGTAACCTGTCAGCACCTATACATGTTTATGTTTATTGGGTTAATCGTCCAACCAACAGTATCAGTTACCTGTCAGCACCTATACATGTTTATGTTTATTGGGTTAATCGTCCCACCAGCAGTATCAGTAACCTGTCAGCACCTATACATGTTTATGTTTATTGTATTAATCGTCCCACCAACAGTATCAGTAACCTGTCAGCACCTATACATGTTTATGTTTATTGGGTTAATCGTCCAACCAACAGTATCAGTAACCTGCCAGCACCTATACATGTTTATTGGGTTAATCGTCCCTTCAACAGTATCAGTAACCTGCCAGCACCTATACATGTTTATGTTTATTGGGTTAATCGTCCAACCAACAGTATCAGTAACCTGTCAGCACCTATACATGTTTATGTTTATTGGGTTAATCGTCCAACCAACAGTATCAGTAACCTGTCAGCACCTATACATGTTTATGTTTATTGGGTTAATCGTCCAACCAACAGTATCAGTAACCTGTCAGCACCTACATATGTTTATTGGGTTTATCGTCCCACCAACAGTATCAGTAACCTGTCAGTACCTATACATGTTTATTGGGTTTATCGTCCCACCAACAGTATCAGTAAGCTGTCAGCACCTATACATGTTTATTGGGTTTATCGTCCCACCAACAGTATCAGTAACCTGTCAGTACATATACATGTTTATAGTGTTTATCGTCCCACCAACAGTATCAGTAACATGTCAGCACCTATTTATTTATTTATTGGGTTAATCGTCCAACCAACAGTATCAGTAACCTGTCAGCACCTATACATGTTTATGTTTATTGGGTTAATCGTCCAACCAACAGTATCAGTAACCTGTCAGCACCTATACATGTTTATGTTTATTGGGGTAATCGTCCAACCAACAGTATCAGTAACCTGTCAGCACATATACATGTTTATGTTTATTGGGTTAATCGTCCAACCAACAGTATCAGTAACCTGTCAGCACCTATACATGTTTATGTTTATTGGGTTTATCGTCCCACCAACAGTATTTCAGTTATCTGGAGACGGTGTCCACTTGAAGCATATATAGTGCTGCCTTCACTGTGTATAGCATGCCGTGAACACCACACCTAGTCACATTATCCTGACACAGGGCCAGCCAGTCGTGCAAGTACCCTCATATTTGCTTGAGTCTTAGCAAAGTACATGTTTATGTTTATTGGGTTAATCGTCCAACCAACAGTATCAGTAACCTGTCAGCACCTATACATGTTTATGTTTATTGGGTTAATCGTCCAACCAACAGTATCAGTAACCTGTCAGCACCTACATATGTTTATTGGGTTTATCGTCCCACCAACAGTATCAGTAACCTGTCAGTACCTATACATGTTTATTGGGTTTATCGTCCCACCAACAGTATCAGTAAGCTGTCAGCACCTATACATGTTTATTGGGTTTATCGTCCCACCAACAGTATCAGTAACCTGTCAGTACATATACATGTTTATAGTGTTTATCGTCCCACCAACAGTATCAGTAACATGTCAGCACCTATTTATTTATTTATTGGGTTAATCGTCCAACCAACAGTATCAGTAACCTGTCAGCACCTATACATGTTTATGTTTATTGGGTTAATCGTCCAACCAACAGTATCAGTAACCTGTCAGCACCTATACATGTTTATGTTTATTGGGGTAATCGTCCAACCAACAGTATCAGTAACCTGTCAGCACATATACATGTTTATGTTTATTGGGTTAATCGTCCAACCAACAGTATCAGTAACCTGTCAGCACCTATACATGTTTATGTTTATTGGGTTTATCGTCCCACCAACAGTATTTCAGTTATCTGGAGACGGTGTCCACTTGAAGCATATATAGTGCTGCCTTCACTGTGTATAGCATGCCGTGAACACCACACCTAGTCACATTATCCTGACACAGGGCCAGCCAGTCGTGCAAGTACCCTCATATTTGCTTGAGTCTTAGCAAAGTACATGTTTATGTTTATTGGGTTAATCGTCCAACCAACAGTATCAGTAACCTGTCAGCACCTATACATGTTTATGTTTATTGGGTTAATCGTCCAACCAACAGTATCAGTAACCTGTCAGCACCTACATATGTTTATTGGGTTTATCGTCCCACCAACAGTATCAGTAACCTGTCAGTACCTATACATGTTTATTGGGTTTATCGTCCCACCAACAGTATCAGTAAGCTGTCAGCACCTATACATGTTTATTGGGTTTATCGTCCCACCAACAGTATCAGTAACCTGTCAGTACATATACATGTTTATAGTGTTTATCGTCCCACCAACAGTATCAGTAACATGTCAGCACCTATTTATTTATTTATTGGGTTAATCGTCCAACCAACAGTATCAGTAACCTGTCAGCACCTATACATGTTTATGTTTATTGGGTTAATCGTCCAACCAACAGTATCAGTAACCTGTCAGCACCTATACATGTTTATGTTTATTGGGGTAATCGTCCAACCAACAGTATCAGTAACCTGTCAGCACATATACATGTTTATGTTTATTGGGTTAATCGTCCAACCAACAGTATCAGTAACCTGTCAGCACCTATACATGTTTATGTTTATTGGGTTTATCGTCCCACCAACAGTATTTCAGTTATCTGGAGACGGTGTCCACTTGAAGCATATATAGTGCTGCCTTCACTGTGTATAGCATGCCGTGAACACCACACCTAGTCACATTATCCTGACACAGGGCCAGCCAGTCGTGCAAGTACCCTCATATTTGCTTGAGTCTTAGCAAAGTACATGTTTATGTTTATTGGGTTAATCGTCCAACCAACAGTATCAGTAACCTGTCAGCACCTATACATGTTTATGTTTATTGGGTTAATCGTCCAACCAACAGTATCAGTAACCTGTCAGCACCTACATATGTTTATTGGGTTTATCGTCCCACCAACAGTATCAGTAACCTGTCAGTACCTATACATGTTTATTGGGTTTATCGTCCCACCAACAGTATCAGTAAGCTGTCAGCACCTATACATGTTTATTGGGTTTATCGTCCCACCAACAGTATCAGTAACCTGTCAGTACATATACATGTTTATAGTGTTTATCGTCCCACCAACAGTATCAGTAACATGTCAGCACCTATTTATTTATTTATTGGGTTAATCGTCCAACCAACAGTATCAGTAACCTGTCAGCACCTATACATGTTTATGTTTATTGGGTTAATCGTCCAACCAACAGTATCAGTAACCTGTCAGCACCTATACATGTTTATGTTTATTGGGGTAATCGTCCAACCAACAGTATCAGTAACCTGTCAGCACATATACATGTTTATGTTTATTGGGTTAATCGTCCAACCAACAGTATCAGTAACCTGTCAGCACCTATACATGTTTATGTTTATTGGGTTTATCGTCCCACCAACAGTATTTCAGTTATCTGGAGACGGTGTCCACTTGAAGCATATATAGTGCTGCCTTCACTGTGTATAGCATGCCGTGAACACCACACCTAGTCACATTATCCTGACACAGGGCCAGCCAGTCGTGCAAGTACCCTCATATTTGCTTGAGTCTTAGCAAAGTAAATGGAAGTGTTTTTTGAAGATGGTTAACCTGGGTAGTCAACACACACTCCAAAGAGCACAAGCATAAAAACCGAGTAAAACAAATTAAAAGACCTTATTGCATTATGGGATTATTCAAGAGACTTTATTTATTAATGCCACCATTCAGTGTCTACCCATCGTCGGATACCCACGGTTGATTCTATTTCGTTACTCTCCATTCATAACCCGTGGGCAAATTGCTACTCATTTCGTCGCTTTGCTTACTATGAAATGCCGCAATCCGATTGGTTCGCTGAGACCATCCAGCGAATCTGCCAACCAATCAAGTTTACACTTTCATACCACTTCGATATCATTGTCAAGCAACGTCACTGTCTTCATGGGCAAGGATACCGATTTCGTTTAAAACCGACATGTATTTTTCTAAACTTGCTGGAGTGCCCAAAGATCTGTAAGAACATTTGTCGCGGATCGCTGACAGACATATTTTACACTTGCGATGCGCTGTACCGGTCGCCATGTTTATGTTCTCAGGTCACCGTATTGATCTTCCGATTGAAGAGTATTTAATTTTGTAACCTATCATCTGATTTGATAATGTCTGTTCTGTTCTATTCAAACAAAACGACGAAATGAGTAGCAATTTGTCCACGTGTGATGAATAGAGAATATCGTAATAGAATCAACCGTGGGTATCCGACGATGGTGTCTACCCAGTGCCTTCCATTATACCCCTTGGTGATAATCACCTAAATTTTTTTAATTGGTAGTAACTTTGTATGAGATTGACTAATGAAATCTCGTTGGAAAAAAACATTATTGCAAGAGTTTAATAAGTGTTTCTGTGATCCAATTTAAAAATGTGCATTTGATTTAAATATCTGGAGACGGATGAACACAAACTACAACTTGCTTGTAAAGAAAAAATGTAATATTTTCTCAAACATACAATAGACTTAGAGGTGTAAAATAGACAGCACTAAAACAAAACACAAATAATATTTAACCAAAACAGCTTTTTCAGTTTCTAAAGCTAGATTGATAAATTAAAATTTGAGCAAAAAAAAATATAATAAAACAACATAATTGTCAAGTGAATAAAAATATTTCTTTCAAGCATATGATGCCAGAAATACTTTCTAAAATGATGTCAATTCACAATTTTTATTGCTTAGGCTATGTGCTTAAAGGTATGGACCCTTCACTATTTTTAAAGATGCAAGTCCCATGCTTGGCCCAAATCGGTACATTTCAGGTCAATGTTTATTTGAATATATATTGTGGTCCTCGCTGGTACTGCGTCATTGCTAGTATCGTGGTAATCCAAAAGTTCCTGTATATATGCATACGAATCGCCATTTGTTTACTGTTTACACTGTTTCACTATAATTATGATAAATAATTAAAAAAGCAACTTTCATTTCTAGTTTGTGAAGAGAAAAAGACTTAAAATGACATAGTTGTTCAGATTAAAGAGAAAAGAAAAAAGTAAGGTATGTTTATTATTTTCATTTTTTGGCAAAATCACCAACCATGGTACCAGCGAGGACCATCCTGCAAGTCTTTCTGGACAATTAACATTCATTTCTTATTTGCTTAGAAAGTTTTTCCCCACAACGTGTCCTTTCACAGCTAGAATGCAACACACTTACTGCCCTTAATTATTAAGTCACAGTGAAATTACATTTTTGTTGTTGAATATTCCCTTTTTTTCCCCTTCATAAGGGTACATTACTCTAACTACTTAAATTACACAAAGTTATCTCCATTGAGGGAAGAATATATTTTGGTACATGAATTTAGTTACTGCAGAAATATAATATTTTTTTACTAATGGTGATTGCTTGATATTACAACATGCACATACAATCATAGTTTATTGAATAAGAAAAGAAAAAAGGCAGGAAATTGGACACACATGATCCTCAAAGTACATGTTCTTATCTGTGACCAGGATAGAATATGTTTCTGTAAAACAAATGCTTTACAGTTCCAGAATAAATCTATACCAGAACCACGGTTCCAGATAAGCAGAGTCAATCTAAATTTGTCTACCCATATATCCCATAATTCTCAACCAAACCTTATAGTGTGGGTACTCATTCAAAATGTCGTGTGGAGACGATTCTAATGAGTAGCAGGTATAAAGGGTTTGGAGGAGAAATAAAGGAGTTAGTATGACTCCCTGTATCCCATATTTCTCAACCAAACCTTACAGTGTGAGTACTCATTGAAATTGTCTGATCGAGACGTTTCTAATGAGTACCAGGTATAAAGGGTTTGGAGGAGAAATAAAGGAATTAGTATGACTCACTGAAATTGACTGGTTGAGAAAATTCTATTGGGAATTAGCAGGAGCTGTACTTCTCTTATCTGGGACCCAAGATAACATTCAACACCAATAAATTTATAGATAGAATCAAACAAGTTAACAGCAGCTACTGAAGTGAATATACTGTCTCATACAAGAGTCATGGCACAACATAAAAAAATATAAAAAAAATACATGATATGGTTAAGTAAAGAGTGTAAATCTATACATCACACAACACAAATAAATAACAGCAAATAGCAATACATTTTATCATTTTATGAAGAACAAAACAATAAGGCTCACCAACTACAAGTCATAACGTGAAGTAAGATCAACATGCATTTGAACTTTTTCTGGGGCCTAAGTGGGAGAATTTCACTCGGAAACTGTTTTTTTGTTTTTTTTTAATAAACAAAGAATCAAATTATCTGTTTCCAAGTAGATTTCTGCAAATGAGTAAAATACCCATCATTTTCAAATAATTTTGAAACTTAAAAGTGGGAGTCTCCCACTTTTTAGCATATTTCAATTATTGTATCAGTAAGGTCGACACTCACCTTGTAATTTAGATGTGACAAATCAAAGTGCTAAGAGTGAAAGCCTTGTGCAGATTCCCTGTTTTCAAAATTAAAGAAATGTGTTAGTCATCTCTCATGTGGGCAGGTATTTTTAAATACTGAGAAACAGTCTTTTATTTTTTAATTATTGTTCAAAAAGAGCTTAAGCACATTAACTCATTCATATTACAATTAATAAGTTACAATTTTATGAGCATATTGCAGTTGTCATTGTTCCAAAAAGTTGAAAAATACTATTATCTTCTTCAGTAACTATTTAACAAGACCTTCCCAAAAGGGAGATAAGAAGGTGGGATTTAAATAGCTTGAGTAACGTCCCTTTATAAACGAAAAAGAAAAAAAGAAAAAGGAAATTGCATGGGGTTCAACAATGCCTTAAAATACTTTGAAGGTATTTTGTCTTTAAAGTTATGGTTTTTAACTAAGATAGGTTGGTGAAAATGGTACAAAGATTTACAAAGAAACCACTGATACATATTTAGACCATCTACAGAAAGCTCTTCCAGAGGAATGATAGTCGAGACATTCTAAAAAAAGAAAATGAATAGCAAAAGCTTTAGCGCATAAAATATAAAGTGAAGCAAAAAGATAAACACAGAAAGCTAAACTAAAACACAACTTGCAAGAATCAAAACGGTGAGTTATGCTATGTTCTTGGAGATGCAAGCAAAATACATACTTGCTATCAATGGAGTTCATTAAAAATATTATATAATACCCAAGTTATTAAGGGAGTCGCCTAATTAGAATTACGATGCACTCATTTTTTTTTATTATAAGTTGTTATAATCATCATTATTATAGATAAATATTGCACAAACTTTAAGCTATATAAATACTTATAGAACATCCTATCTACGTGTGTGTAGGGAGTAAACAAATAAATAAACTAAATAATAAAAATGAAACTGCAAGAATATGATTATAAATTACAGATGGCGATCGGCAATATACCCTCCCGCTGTCAAGTTAGGCTTGGGGAAAAATGGATTTTTTCAATAGCTCATAGAATGTGTGCACCCCGGATTTTATTAAATAAATCTGTCAAAAAAACGCTCACATTCTATAGCTGGGTCTTTTTCGGATTACTGAAAAAAATAACGGCCATTACATTTTTGTGCTTAGTTTCAAATCTGGAGGCATAAATTGTATTATAAAGGTATTTATATTTCATATTAACTGCAAAAATATTATTTAAAAAAGTACACTGCTTTGAGTTGCTTGTCACGACTTGGTCATTAGTACTTTTTTGTCAAAAATGTCAAAAACTTTAAAGTCTGACATTTTTGACAAAAAAATAAATATTAAGTGAAAAAAAACAACAAACAAGGTAATATAAAATACATTTTAAAAGCTCTTTATGGTAATTAGATAAGGATTTTTAATATCAACAACTATTTTTTGTTTATCCTTGTTTAGCACGAAACTTAAAATAAAAAAGCATAACATAGCATAACATAACGTTAACTTAACCCATTCATTCATAATTCATCTAAAATTTTGAAAGTTCACTTGACTTTGTTGTTTTTCTTTAAAAGAGATAAAAGGATTTTAGTAAATGTATGTTCAACTTGTTAAAATAGATTTAAGGCTGAACCAGTCTACACATAAACCCTTAGTCATGCAGATTCTGCTAATGGTTGTGAATAGTTTGTAAAGTCGTAAAATGGCATATAATTGTGAATGGTTTATAAAGGCATAAAATGGCATAAACATGCAAGAAAGGGTTAAGTAAAGAAGATAGTAAAGAATTAAAAAATAATAAAAAGGTTGTATAAAATTGTTTCACAGAGAAGAAATTCTGAATTTTCCCTATGAAGTTTTTCTGTATAGTTGAAAAAAAATGTGGAAAATTAATGTAGAGTTTATTAATACAAGCTTTAGAATAAACCAATTGGACGTACGGATGTGGAAACGTGTAATTTGTTGTTGCCATAAATATAGAAAATGTGAAAATTGAAAAAAAAACAATGTATGCCTTAAACATGAATTGTGGATTTTTATATTCATAGAATACAGTATCAGATTAAATATTCAGAACAACAAATAAGAAATATATAAAATGTACAATTCTTTTTGTTTACATCATTTCACTCCACACAACAGGTAACATGGAATGCAGTTCACTGTACAATTTAAACATTTATGAATTATACACTGCTACATGTTGGTTGTCCATGATTTCAACATATAAAAAATGGAACAGAATAAACATGAACAAACTTGTCATGATTTTATTAATTTTCTATGCATTTTTTATAAACCTAACTGAATAAAAATGAATCTGCACTCTGTTCATTTTATGCATATAGAAGGAAAAACTAAAGTTGTTTAAGTTGCTTCTGATGACATTTTAGTAGCATATAATTAGATTAATAGAATACAATGTATTTTACATAAAATCTCACATTTTTTCACTGATTTTATTATGTTAATTACGTATATTTATACAATTATTGCATGCTGTTACATTTTTTAGAATATTGCCAAGAACTTCAGACTTCCTAATATTTATTGGATCTCCGTTTTCAAAAATAATTAAAAAATAAATTACTACTTCAAGAAGAAACTTTGTACTTTAAAAAGCCAGTGTCATAATTCATGAGCAAATATTTTATGCATTTTACATTTAAGACAATTAAGTTAACAATGCAGCTTTCTATAGTTTTAAAAAATAACAGTCATAAACTAAACAAAACTTCAAGAAATAACAAACTAGCACACTTTATACAAGGCTTAATCACAGATTTAAATAGTGGACATATAAAGTCTATATAAAGGAAAGAATTTAATATGAGTCAGTAATAAGTCAGTGCTTCAGGTAATCATCGTTTTTACAAATTGATTTTGATGTAAAATGAATGGAAATTAAAAGTTTTTTTGTACTAAAACGATTTGGGGAAGTAGAAAACGATTTACAATCTATTTCCTCATTGTCTTGTTTACAGTAAAAATTATCAAGGCAGAAAATATACACACCGGTTGGGGCAAAACTTACAGGGTAAAAGATATGGGTGCACTGTTTATTCGATTACATATAATGTTAGCAGTCAAATCAGAGGTATGCCACGTGATGTGCTAGGGTAAAAATCACCCTGTACGATTAGTGCAATGGCTGCTTCTAGGAAACTGGTTGGATATTTAAAAAAACTGTCTAAAAAAATCTTGTAGTGAAAACTTATTGACCAAAAAATGATCTGGAGCACTGATAATTCATGGTATAAAACAAACATTTCATATTTACAAATCACCAGGTAATAATTGTGATCATATTCATTATTTATTTTGCAAGCCCCAAGTTGCAAGGTAATTACTTATCTTCTCATGTGAAAAATCAGTTAATTAGCCAGTAGAAAAAAAGAAAAGAAAAAAAGACTTATCTGTGTTAGATTCATGACTCATGAGGTGCAATCCCAAAGTTACATGTATTTATTTAACTTGTGTTGTCAAAAATAACAAAGTATATTTGATACACTGACTTACATCATCTAGAGCGCTGTATCAACCAATCAAAATGCTTGTTTCTTAACTTAGAAACACATTCCATTCCTGTCTTTATAGTAACCTACTCCTGATTGGTTGAACACCAATGAGGACAGGCTTGCGTAGCTCTCCATCATGATTGGTCCTTCAATGACCGTGACCTTCTCCCCGGGGCGCTTGCGACTGTACGCCTGACTGATGTTGTGGATGAGGGACTCGTAGAAATCATCCACGTTGTACGTTACGGTCTCCGACTCCTTGGGGTTGTATATGAGTGGGTGATGACAGAAGGTGATCCAAGGAATGGTAATACACCACGGGTTCCATCTCTGGCCAAACGACGGCTGTTCTCCTTTGTTCCAACGGATCTGGATTCCCCCATGTTGACGATCCGAAGATACAACCCTGGAGAAATATGCAATGATTTTTTTACCCTGTAATTACTTGTTAAATGTTCTACTACCATGCATATACATTGTGTGTGTGTGTGCCATATAAGCTTCCTAAAAAAAGATGAAAGCGCATACACACACATTTGAACATCTTGGGTAAACTTACTAAATGGTAATCTTATGTATTTTTTAAGAAGTATATCTGATTTTCTATTGTCATATATCTTATAATTCTTCTGTAAGTGGCATACTTTGACAGTTCTAATGATTGTAAGATCAATTTTCAGTTGAGACTTTACTTAAGTTAAAATATTATCAGCAAGAAAACTTCTTATATAGGCGGAATGCTAAAAATTTCTTATTTTATATCTCGTCCAATTGGAACAGTTGCTGTAGTCAGCTTTTACAATGATTTGTTAATGATGCGAAAAGACATATAGATTTAAATTATTTGAACTTGAGCAAAATCTTAACTTTATAATGTTTCTGCATGTGTTGAAGTAAATATGTTAAGCATTTTTTTTCAAACTAAGTTAGCAGGTCAACATTCAACTAGAACTATCGCTGAATGCGATTCATACCCCCACCAATGTCCTTGACAAAGCTGGTACAAGGGTAAGATGGGTTCTGCACATTGCCCAGTTGGGGTGAACATTTGAGTCAAGTTTGAAGAAAATCTTTACATTAGTATAGAATTTATAGGGCAGACACGACATATTGTCTAGTATTGATTGTAAGTAAATTAAAAGACTTAAAAAAGGGGAATAACTGTGTCAAAATGCAATACAGTGTTATGAAACTTGACCTGCATATCTTACTTGTGATATGTCATATATCTTTTAAGTTTCAAGCAAATACCTGTGCTAATTTCAGAAATATTCAAGTACATGTTAAAATTTAAGAACATTTTCTAAGTCAATTTTGACCTTCAAGTGTGACCTTGACCTTTAGCCGGCACAAAGGTAACATGGGTTCTGCACATAACCTTGTTGAGTTGAACATTTGAGTAAAGTTTGAAGAAAATTCTTTCATTAGTATAGGATTTATAGAGCGGACACGACATATTGTCTAATACTTGATTGTATGTAAATTTGAAGACTTAAAAGGGGAATAACTTTGTCAAATGCAATACAGAGTTATGAAACTTGACCTGCATATCCTAATTGTGACAATTCATATATATTTTAAGTTTCAAGCAAATACTTTTTTAGTTTCAGAAATGTTCAAATACATGTTAAAATTTAAGAATATTTTCTAAGTCAATTTTTGACCTTCAAGTGTGACTTTGACCTTAAGCCGGCAAAAGAGTAACATGGGTTCTGCACATCCCCTTGTTGAGGTAAACATTTGAGCCAAGATTAAAGAAAATCTTTCAATTAGTGTAGGACTTACAGAGCAGACACGACATAATATCTAATATTTGATTGTTTGATATTTGACCTTCAAGTGTGACCTTGACCTTGAACTGACACATGGGCAACATGGGTTCTGCACATCCCCTTGTTGAGGTGAACATTTCAACAAAGTTTGAAGAAAATCCTTCAATTGGTATAGGATGTATAGAGCGGACACGATAATGGAGACGGACGGACTGACGGACGGACGTGACAAAGCGAATCCATATAGCCCCACCCACATTTTGTGGTGGGGGTATAAATATCTCAAGTATATGTTAATCACTTACGGCATAACAGACCAATCTGGGTAGCGGAAATCGCCTATCATAACGGTGTCAACGATGTGTAGACTGACTCTACGACTCTCAACGATGGTCTTGGTGATGAAATTGAACCGGAACACAAGCAGGGAGTTAGCGGTCAGCACAACCACCTTTTCACGTTCATTGTCCCAGTGGTCAATTCTGGAGAAAAAATATTATTACGAGAATGATGATAAAGTCAATGATATCACCCATGATAATCATATTGAGTTTGTTTTTAAAATACACTGCAGCATCATAACAATGACGTCCAGCTATTCTGGTGGAAGAAGTCGCAGGGGTGTAGAAATCAGCCAGAAGCCGGTAAAATAAACCGGCTACTTGAACGTTCTTGCCGGCTACTTTTTCCGCAAATAAAATAAGAATATATGACAAAGTCCTATAAGCATTGCAACATATATCAAATTCTGAAAAGGCACAAAACAAAGGTATTTCACGTGCAAGCCAATTGAAAAGTAAGAACAAATTTGTTATGAGTCATTTAACTAAAAGAGCAAACCCCAAAATAAAAAATAAATTACATAAACTTCATTGAGTTGGTCTTTCTGGTGTTCACTGTCTCCATACGTTAGATACGTTACTGTATTTGCTCGATCTATATCTGTATCCCTCGGCTCTGGACTAAGAATTTTTATTTACATTCGGTGAAAACCCCCGTCGCTATTTTTAAACACAACACTGCTTTACATGCACGTGGCTATTGCATTAGCCCTATTGTGACATCATTAGTTTTATCCCTCCCAAAAAGAATAACATCAATGGAGCGTGAAAAAATTACAAAGAAGAAGCTCGATTGTTTTTTTTCTAACGCAGAGAAAGTGTGGTACGTAATATGTATATATCATACAATTGAAATGGCATTGTATTGAAAATGACAAAAAATACCTAACAATATGGTAGACGGATACGTTTGTACTTTTCATGCCGTGAGAAATCTCGGAATGAAGTTCTAGAAATTTGGTTTATGGAGAATTTTCACTGAATTGAGAGGAATATTTATGGACACTAAGATTAAAAAATAATGAAACCATGCCTCCAGATGTCTTAATTTTGTGTTTCAAAAAGGCTAAAATGCTGTCAGCTCGGTAGGCTTCGCCAACCTCCCCCCCTCCCCCCATATAAGGGGAAGTAGCCCCCTTACCCCACTGGGGGGAGGACCCCCAGACCCCCTTCAACTTTTCTAATTTTTCCCCCTTCTTAAAAACATAACTACACCCCTAAAGTCCACAGACAAATGTCTGGGTGGAACCACCGATGCACTGCAGTCAGCTGGAAAATATTTCCACAATACGTTCTTTGCTGCAAATGGGACTCAAACTCACACGGTGGGAGGCTAAGCAGTCAGAGGAGTTGGTATCTGTACCAATATGCCTGAGGCACTTCCGTTGCCCAAGACAAGAGAAGTACAGGTCTTGCAAACTTTTTATTTCTCCTCAAAACCCTTTATACTCATTAGAATCATCTCGATATGACAATTTCAATGAGTACCCACACTATAAGGTTTGGTTGAGAATTATGGGATACAGAGAGTCATACTTATTTCTTAATTTCTCCTCCAAACCCATTATACATGGTACTCATTAGAATTGTCTTGATATGACATTTCTAATGAGTACCCACACTATAAGGTTTGGTTGAGAATTATGGGATATAGGGAGTCATACTAACTCCTTTATTTCTCCTCCAAACCCTTTATACCTGGAACTCATTAGAAACGTCTCCATATGACAATTTTAATGAGTACCCACACTATAAGGTTTGGCTGAGAATTATGTGATATTGGGAGATATACTTACTCCTTTATTTCTCCCCCAAACCCTTTATACCTGGAACTCATTAGAAACGTCTCGATATGACAATATTAATGAGTACCCACACTATAAGGTTTGGTTGAGAACTATGTGATATAGTGAGTCATACTTACTCCTTTATTCCTCCCCAAACCCTTTATACCTGGTACTCATTAGAATTGTCTTGATATGACATTTCTTATGAGTACCCACACTATAAGGTTTGGTTAAGAATTATGGGATACAGGGAGTCATACTAACTCCTTTATTTCTCCCCCAAACCCTTTATACCTGGTACTCATTAGAATCGTCTCAATGTGACAATTTTAAAAAGCATCTTCAAAATAGAGTTTGAGCACTCATGGATGTATGACTACACTATATAACACATCTACTCTATTGATCCAGAGCTCTGGGTAATATTAATGATCTTACTCTGACAGTAGCCAGGATCCTGTGACAGCTCCATCCAGGTCTGCCTTGAGGAATGCATCTGTACACTGTTTCACTGCCTGCTCAAAGGCATTGTCCTGCAAGAGGGTCAGTAAGATATAAATATCCGAACATTGGCAGTGGTATCCAACAGTTTTGCTATATTAAACACAATTAATAAAAAATCTTACACATGTTTTGAGAATTTAGTCATAATTTGTACATGCTTTTGTCTAAATGAAGACCATTGTTAGACAGTACAAACCATGAAAACATCAAGCTTAATAATAATAATTTTATCAAATTTATCAATAAGCATGACAGGGATCTGCTAAATAAAGGGATGGGATGGGGGATGGGATGGGGGATGGGATGGGGTATGGGATGGGGGATAGGATGGGATGGGATGGGGTGGGGGATGGGGTATGGGATGGGGGATGGGATGGGGTGGGGGATGGGGATGGGATGGGGATAGGATGGGATGGGGTATGGGATGGGGGATAGGATGGGATGGGGGATGGGGGATGGGATGGGATGGGGATAGGATGGGATGGGGTATGGGATGGGGGGATAGGATTGGATGGGTATGGGATGGGGGATAGGATGGATGGGGGATAGAATGGGATGGGGTATGGGATGGGGGATGGGGTATGGGATTGGGTATGGGATGGGATGGGGGATGGGGTGGGGGATGGGGGATGGATGGGGTGGGGGGATGGGGGATGGATGGGGATGGGATGGGGATAGGATGGGATGGGGTATGGGATGGGGAATAGGATGGGATGGGATGGGATGGGGTGGGGGGATGGGATGGGGGATGGGATGGGGATAGGATGGGATGGGGTATGGTATGGGGGATAGGATTGGATGGGGTATGGGATGGGGTATGGGATGGGGGATAGGATGGGATGGGGGATAGAATGGGATGGGGGATGGGATGGGGGATGGGGTATGGGATGGGGATAGGATGGGGTATGGGATGGGGGATAGGATGGGATATGGGATGGGGGAATTAGGATGGGATGGGGGATAGGATGGGATGGGGTGGGGGAGGGATAGGGGATGGGATGGGGTATGGGATGGGGGGATATAGGATTGGGATGGGGATGATAGGATGGGATGGGGATGGGATGGGGTGGGGGATGGGATGGGGTATGGGATGGGGTATGGGATGGGGGATAGGATGGGATGG
This sequence comes from Sinonovacula constricta, assembly GCA_007844125.1. Lineage (NCBI taxonomy): Eukaryota > Metazoa > Mollusca > Bivalvia > Cardiida > Solecurtidae > Sinonovacula > Sinonovacula constricta. Next base: position 52,132,385 of record CM017566.1, read on the forward strand.
GAGATGGGGTATGGGATGGGGGATAGGATTGGATGGGGTATGGGATGGGGTATGGGATGGGGGATAGGATGGGATGGGGGATAGAATGGGATGGGGGATGGGATGGGGGTGGGGTATGGGATGGGGGATAGGATGGGGTATGGGATGGGGGATAGGATGGGATATGGGATGGGGGATAGGATGGGATGGGGGATAGGATGGGATGGGGTATGGATGGGGGATTAGGATGGGATGGGGTATGGGATGGGGGATAGGATGGGATGGGGTATGGGATGGGGTATAGGGGATAGGATGGGATGGGGGATAGGGTGGGATGGGGGATAGGATGGGATGGGGATAGGATGGGATAGGATGGGATGTGGGATAGGATGGGGTATGGGATGGGGTATGGGATGGTGGTGGGATGGGGGATAGGATGGAATGGGGGATGGGGTATGGGATGGGGGTGGGATGGGGGATAGGATGGGATGGGGGGTGGGAAAGGATGGGATCTGGGATTGGGATCTGGGATTGGGGATGGGAGGGGGGGTGGGATGGGATATTTTATGGGATGGGGGGTGGGATGGGATGGGGGTGGGATGGGATTGGGGATGGATCTGGGATTGGGGATGGGATCTGGGATTGGATATGGGATGGGGGTGGGATGGGATATGGGATCGGGGATGGGATGGGGGATTGGGAATGGGATGGGGGATGGGATCAGGGGATGGGATGGGGTATGGGATCGGGGATGGGATCGGGGATGGGATGGGGGATGGGATCGGGGATGGAATGTTGGATGGGATGGGGGGATGGAATGGGGGATGGGATATGGGATGGGGGATAGGATGGGATTTGCTGGCATTTTTGCCGATACTGTGCAGCGACATTCCTATCATTATAACACAGGGCCACTTATGAGGTGCCCAGGGACTGAACCCGGCCGGTCTATTATACTGACAGCGACGAGTCAGGTGTAATGATGTCCCTTTAGCCCCGAGCATTAGGAGGGAAGCCACTACTACCAACTTTAAAGTCTTTGGTTTGACCCAGCTAGGGGTTTGAACCTGCGACCTCCCGATCCGCAAGCCGACCAACTGAGCTATTGCGGCCTGTGCTAAATACAGATACCAACAGATGATTAAACCTGAAAACTATGTGTTCAAGTGGATTTCTTAGTGTAACTATGGTAACTGATAGATGGTTCTGATTATCCAAAAGGAAATACTTGTAAATACATGTCTGTAATGACAAGTGGGGTGTTATGTTCCACTTTAGATGTAGAATAGCAATAAAAAGCATTTCCTGGGTTTATTTCAAGTTATACTGGTATGACTGTTTGAGAAAAAAATATCTGTTGAATACGAATTTAACAGAAGCTAACAATAGGTGAATTAAGTACTTATTATATACATGTATCCGTTACATTTTACTGTCTATGATTTTTATTTTATATTATTTATATATATATTTTATTATTTAATGTTAAATCTGCAACTTAGTTGTCTATTTTTTATTTTATACATCACAGCGACCAGTTATGAACATTTTAGCACATGACCAGCTGTATTGGTGGAGGAAAACTCCAGACAAATGTCTGGGTAGAACCACCGATGCACCGCAGATCAGCTGGAAGACCTTCCCAGAGTCCTTCGCACCGAACGGGACTTGAGCCTTCACTGCGTATGGCATGATATCAAACAGACTCACATTATACAGACAATGAGCAAACCATTCGTGGAATTACTCTTGTATTTGCTTGAGCGTTAGCAAGGGAACTACACCACCACCATTCTTAACAACTCTGAATTGAACCCGAGGCCTCTGGTACCTGGATACAAAGGGTTTAAAATACTTTAAAAGCAGTTAGTGAGAATATACACACAAGCAGTTACATAAAAACAATCAAATGTTTCTTGTACATAAATAAGTTAGAAAGAAAAACAAATTTGAATATAAACAATGTAGATACAAATTTATTTTAAATATGAGTACTACTGTTTTAATCATATGATTAAACAATAAAAAAATTGTATTTCTAAAATTCTCAATTTGATATATTAAATTAACATGTTTAATACCTTTTTATGAAATAATCTGCAAACGTTATTAAGCTCATATAATCACAGTTAAATGCTTAATTATCGTAACAACACAATACGCAGAGCACATTAAACAAGTCCAAACTACTTCTAGTTAGAAACAGATATTAACTCTCATTAGCAGGGAAGTGCATCAATTAAAATTTCTTAAATTGGGCTTCAGATTCTGCTGTGTGGACACATACGAGCAATGAATAAAATTGTTTGAACTGTATATATTTTTTCAAACATCAATGCGACACAATTATGACAATATTCCGGCTAATTATTAGTGGAGGAGTGCTGCAGACTAATGTCTGGGTAGAACCACCGGTGCACTGCAGGTTGGCGGAAAAAACGTCCGCACATGACAGTTGTCATCTCGACCGGGACTAGAACCCATGTGACGAGTCTCTGAGGAGTTACAAGTGGCAACTTGGCCATGGGCGCTGCCCCGGTTCTAAATTATATCATTTTCTTATTTGTTTTTGTTTGTTTGTTTATTGGGTTTATTGTCCCACCAACAGTATTTCAGTTATCTGGAGACAGTGTCCACTTGAAGCAGATATATTGCTGCCTTCACTGTGTATAGCATGCCGTGAACACCTGGCATGGTACCACACCCAGTCCCATTATCCTGACACCGGGCCAACCAGTCGTGGAACTACCCTTATATTTGCTTGAGCGTTAGCAAGGGAGCTATACCACTACCATTTTTAACGACTTTGGTATGTCGCGGCCCAGGATCGAACCCGGGGCCTCCCGTACCTGGAGCCGACGCTCTACCGATTGCGCTACCAGGCCCGGTATCCCCCCCCCCCCCCCCCCCCCCGGGTTTCGTCGCAGACTGCTTCATTAATAATCAAGTAGCAGCTGCATGCTAAAGGTTAGAAAAAATTCATTCTTTAAAAGTATAAAAACAATTGTTAAACATTTTTTGCCAAAGAACAGAAATTTCTTTGCCCAACTCTTATGTATTTATTTATTTTTAATTCATTATATGCACCTGCCGCGAAAGCTCAACTGGTAAAGCGTCGGCTTGCGGATCTGGAGATCGCAGGTTCAAACCCCGGCCGGATCAAACCAAAGAATTAAAAGTTGGTAGTAGTGGCTTCCCTCCTAACGCTCGGGACTAAGGGGACAGCATTACGACCGACTCGTAGGGGTCAGTATAATGGACCGGCCGGGTTCAGTCCCTGGGCACCTCATAAGTGGCGCTGTGCTATAATGATAGCAATGTTGCTGCGCAGTATCGGCAAAAATGCTGAAAAAATCCCTCATTATATGCTGGAAACGCCATAAGGGTGGGGTATGCTTAATGGTTATGAAGTAACAAAGGGGCTGAAAATCAGCAAAAGTCTTGAATCCAACTGTTATTTGTTCAGATGTAAGAGTTTTGTGAAACATTATACAGATGAAAAAACAAAACATACATCGATAAAAATAAATAATAGAGTATAAAAAGAGAGCAAAGTTAGGTGAAGTATGAAAAAAAATTATATTGTGAACATATAATACTAAAGAAAAAATTAGAAAGACAGCAGGTTTTAAGCATAAAATTCAGATCAAAGAGTATTTGTTTGTAGCTCAAAACTATAACCCTTGCTGGAAAAATACGGGAGCAACCAAATAAATTATTACTTGAAAAGTTTCGATGAAATTCTGGTCATTGATATACTATCTATTAAAAAAGTGAAAAATAACACTGGCTGTTTAATATAAACAAGTATTTTCTATCTGAGCTTTTTTAAAACAATAAATACCACTTACTGTTAAGACCATGTTATATCAATATCCAGGTGATTGCCTCTTATGTATTTATATTTAGCAGAACTCCGTATTATGCTTTTTCATCGATTTGGAAAGATGATCAATTAGAGTGATTTATATCATGATTTGAACAACATTCTAACAACTGAGGTAGTGTTCAAAAATTGCCTTGACCTAGATTAACTATGAGTTTACCAATAGATTGTGGCCGACTTCTACACAACAGCAGGGAAATATTGTTTGATGTCAGGGCTGGAAAAATATGGTAGCCCGATAACCCGAATAAGTCAAAATGCAATTTAGGGCTACTTGTCATTGATCATTAAATTAGTCCCGGACAATCATAAATCGGCAGCCAGACAAGTGACAAACAGCGGTTTCTAATTAGCGATGAAGACAACCCATTTCACACCAGCAGCATTTATCAACAGCAGGTAAAGGCGGTACATGTACAATGCAAGCACCTGTCCAAAACAGCCAATCACGATGCGTGATACATAAACGCTTCTTGACAAAAAATAAAAGAAACAATTTGTTGTTAGTTAATTGAGAACGATGCAAATTTTTAAACAAGTCATTTTGGTCCAGGTTACTAGTCACTAAAAAGAAAACTTTTCCAGCCCTGATAACATATGTTTTGTTTATTGTTAACTGGGTTTATCGACTCACTAATAGTATTTCAGTTATTTGGAGACGTGTCTACTTGAAGCAGATATAGTGCTGACTTCACTGTGTATAGCATGCCGTGAACATCTGGCATGATATCACACCCAGTCACATTATCCTGACACCGGGCCAACCAGTCGTGGAACTACCCTTATATTTGCTTGAGCATTAGCAATGGAGCTATACCACTACCATTTTTTACCGACTTTGGTATGTCGCGGCCCGGGATCGAACCCGAGGCTTCCTGTACCTGCCTTTATTACATCCGATCCAAAATGAAATTATGAATACTTGTTGTAACTGTGCAATATCTTCAGAAGAGTTAAGTTGAAATTTGAATGTAAAATTGTTCCAGTTAAATAAGATTACATAAAACAATCCTTCATCAAGACTTAGTGAATCAGGCAGTAGAGTACTGGACTTCCATCCAAGAAATGTTAATCCCTGATTCAAATCTTACAATATCAGTCATTTCATTTGTCTTTCATTTTAATATTTAAATAATTTGAAACAACAGACCATTCAACACCGTTTTTGGATCATGACAAACAATGTGACAGACAGCAATATTCTGGCTTAAATCTTCTGCACGCAGTATCAACCTTAACAGAATCTCATTAAAAAGGCTCAATGTTTGTTCAGTGACTATTTATGATCATTATAGCAACGTTTAATGCAGGAAAACCCAAGACATATGTCTGAGTAGAACCACCTGCACACCGCAGGTCAGCTGGAAGACCTTCTCACATTAAGTCATTCGCCCTGAACGGGACTCGAACCCACGCGGTGAGAGCTAAAGCAATCAGAGGAGTTAGAAATCGGCGATTCTACCTCTACACCACAAGCGCCCCTTGAAGATATTGACGATGATGATAGCGATGAGGCTTATCATGTTGGCGCTGATAAAAACGACCACTCTTCAATCAATTGTTAACAACAGCATGCAAATGTATTTAAAAGGCCTACTGCAAGGAACTAGGCCTTGACCTGAGATAATCCAACTAGAAATGGGCGATTCGAGCCCGAGGTTAAAAACTTTGAGCCGGAGTATGAGATCACTCTCAGACATCTGACCAATCAAATTCTTTTAGATGTCAGACTTAACCTCAGCTTTATAACTGTGGTCCCTGGATCTACATAACCTGCTAATGCCTGATGAATAAGGAAAATAAAAGGTGAGGTTTTCACATTTTATTACAACATGCTCTTGATAAATATAAGAAAGGTTTTCACATTCTTAGTTAATATTTCATCTATTCAGATTTGTATATGAAGTATAATAAATAGTGACTGTTTTGTTCCTTTTCATGAACATAAAAGCATCATGCAACAGCTGTATAAAACAGAAAAAATACAAAGGCAGAAGAAGTCATTCACATTTATAGCATACAATTGTATATCGATGAGTAAATGGACAACAATTCCAACTAGGTTTTACCTTCATTTTTTGTTTTTTCGTTCCATGTTTGTTTTTTAAATACATTGCAGCGACCATTTATGATCATTACAGCAACGTCCAGCTTTTTGGTGGAGGAAGACCCCAGACAATGTCTGGGTAGAACCACCGGCGCACCGCAAGTCAGCTGGAAGACCTCCTCACAATAAGTTCCTCGCCCTGAACCGGACTCAAACCCACACAGTTAGAGGCTAAGCAGTCTGAGGAGTATAAAATCGGAGACTCTACCACTACACCATGGGTGCCACTTTTTCGTTACATTGAACTGTCACAATTATGGTCATATTGGTGACATCCATTAATTGTTAGTGAAAGAAGATCCCAGACTTATAAACCACTGGTGAAACGCAGGTTAACTGGAAATCCCGCCCCAGAAAATAGTTCTTAATACGACCGTGACTCGAACCCATGCTGCGAGAGACTGCGGTTTACAAGTCAGCAACTTTGACTGCTTGGCCACGGGCACCCCTTTTCTCTCAAATTTTACAGAAGGAAAAATTTTTACTATTTTTTTTTTTAATAGTGAAATGAAAAATTCTTTGTTTGACTATGTATTATAATAAAACAGTGTTTATTTGCATTTGTAAAATCTTTGCAAAAAAAATATATTTTTATTGCATTTTTGGTGAATAGAATAGTATTGCCTTTGATTTAAGTTAGAATTGCCTTCCAGTGATCTATCGATACATAGGAAATAAATGTGCTGCCAGGCAGGGGCTTAAACTGCAGATTCTTTCTTAAGAGGCGTGTGTGACAGAGCCTCTGTGGACATCTGCGCTAACAGAACTGCTTGAACATACCATCTTTGTATCAGCTAATATTGTGTTAAGTAACATTTATGGTTTACATTTTTTAAATGATTCTGTTGTTATAGACACTGATTTAAGAATAAGGCTGCGACAGACAATTTTTGGTTTTAATGTTTAGTGAACGTAATTTTATTTTAAATATTTTCTCTTGAATGGAGACAGACTAAGTCCTGATGTCAGCTTCAACAAATAGACAGATCCAAGCTTGGAGTTGAAGCAGTACATTCTCAGGAGACATACATTTGCAGAGATAATTAGACAATTATACTTTCCTTGATGTCAGAAACACTTTCATCTGTTGGTACCGAATTGTACTGAAGTGAATTGAGTAAAGAAATATAGACATCTGATCACATTCAGTTGCAAAAAGTCTTGAGGTTACAGGGGTCAACAATTTTTGTAATTAGCACTCGTCCTGTTGGACTTATGAAAGTTATTCGTCGGACAATGATATTACTCATCCTTAAATTTATTTGGCATAAATATTAGAGTCATATTATAATAATAAGACCAGTCGAAACTGTTTATTTTACAAAATGTCCTAACATAAACAGTAAACATTATCATGTAAAGTACACTCTACCATTACTCAGACTCGGAATCTCCACTGCCTTTTAGAAATTTACATATATACATTTGCTTTATTACGTGTAGCGAAATTGAAAACAGACGAAACAATGACGAATTGGGCGCTTCAGACTGGTTTATGTGCCTTTTAATAGGAAGTGGACATGGAATCAATAACCAATAATTTTTATAGGCAGACAACCAGTCTTTAGAGTGAAATGTTATTCCACGGTGCCTGGACACGGTTTTATTTTTGGTAATTCTTGTTGCTGGGCAATATCAAAGAGAAACAGAATAAAGTTTCTTTATTCGACAAACATTTGATCTTAATGACTGACAAAATCACTAGAGTAATGCTTTTGTACTTTTATCATCAATTTTTTTTCAATTGATAGAAATTTGTTAATTTTTTATATCTTTAAAACTCTTTAAAGATATGTCTAGTATGTAGTTTAAATCAGTTTCGTTTTAAATTTGAAATGCCTTGGATATATCCATTTTGTTAAAGACTCAACAGCAACAAATCTCCCTACTTGGAAACAGATATCTTCCTTATTTGTTTATAAAAAAAAACAAATCTAAGACTTTGCAAGTGAAAATCTCCCACTTTGGCTTCAGAAAAAGATCCCATGTATGAATATCATGTGCATATGTTTGCTTGTTTGTTAATTGGGTTTATCGTCCCACCAACAGTATTTCAGTTATCTGGAGATGGTGTCCATTTAAAGCAGATATAGTGCTGCCTTCACTGTGCATAGCATGCTGTGAACAACTGCCATGAAACCACACCCAGCCACATTGTGCTGATACCGGGCCAACCAGTCGTGGAACTACCCTTATATTTGCTTGAGCGTTAGAAATGGAGCTATATCACTATCATTTTTATGACTTTGGTATGTCGTGGCCTGGGATCAAACCCGGGGCCGCCCGTACCTAAAGCTGACGCTCTACCGATTGTGCTACCAGGACCTGTCGTGCATATGACTGAACTGATTTTTTTATGATATGAGTTTAGGTCTGTTTTAATCCCTCACACTGTAGTTTACACCCCCTTTGTTGCTGATTCGGACAAGAGAACAAGTTGGTCTGTTATTTAGTATCTCTCATATGCAACATTTCGAACCTCACATTTTTTTGTTGCTTTAGTGACACTATTACACTAGCAATTTGATAAAGATTAAATCAAGTGATAAAAAAGTCTTCCTATTTAGGAATTTGAAGATCATATTACATCAACTGTGTGCACTGAGAATCTTTATGATCATAATTATAGTGCCTTAAAAATAACTACAACAAACACGGGCAGCCAATCATAGGCATCATTTTTGGTGTCTGCTAAAGAAAAAAGGATGTTCATATATCACTGTTAAGTTTTAACAGAGGTCATATTATTACACCTATAATCAACATGTAGAACTTTTACCCAATTACGGCACGTTGCTGCAGGTAGTCATTTACTGATTGGGTAGAGATTCTGCCCCAGGAGTCACTAGTCTAGAGTTGAAAGCACTCGTTTTAAGATCAATTATAAACAAAAAAGTTGTAAAGAATTTCATAACCATGCAATTCTGTAACTGCCCAAATTGGTAATGTTGAAACTGTTTCATTGGTCATTTTGTAAACATTAAAAATTTACAGAGTTCAACCGTAATTACTGCTTGTGTTAGTAAATAAAATCAGGGTTTTCCCTTGAACATTTTTTGAGGGGGTCACAGTGTCCCCATAGGTTTATGATTTGGGGGTCATTGGTAAATTTTGGGGGTCACATTATATAATCACTTTACTAATAGTCTTGCACCTTAAAAGCATAACTAAATTGTTCATTTATGTTTTATACTATTAAAACAAAACAAAAACCACGGGGTCTACTAGTTTTTTTTTTTTTTTTTGGCGAACTCGGACCGGGCAGGGGTTCATTTTCAGGCTGAGTTGATGATTTACTTTGTTTTGTTTGAAAAAACGTTGTCAGCTTGGACTGAGACATTTTGACAGAATGGTTTACATTTTTAGAATTGTTTACGGTTCACTTTTGGATTTTTGTTGCAAAAACAAAAACTACTCAAAACTTAGGTATTCGTACTCATATTGGTTCAACCTACATGTCTTTCATACATAACGTTAAATTTGACCTTGTAGTGTTTTTAATATATTGCCTTAGACCGTTTGGTTTCTAAAGCCAAACAAATATTTGCTTAAAATTAATATGCAATGTATGACTTAACTATGTTCTAAAAGATTAATGCAGATAAAACTCATCCAAACCTTTGAAATGTAGCGTATTCACAGGCCAGTTTTAGCCGCGTTCTAAACTTAACGATCATTACTATTGCGACGCTTTAAAGAAATGCTGAACGTGAAACAGCGTCTAACTACACAGAATTGCTGGTTCCCAGTCATCTAAACGCAGTACATGTATCGTTTGGGTGGAACGGATAGCAGTATTAAGACAACAAATAATGGACGCTCATTTACAAAATACTTTGTCTAACTGAAGCAAATTGATACTTAAATGCTTTTTGCAACAGTTTGACGAGCTGACAAAGATGTCATTGGAGACAATAAATTATGGCTGTGGATTAATTCATTTTGTGCGTCCAGTGTGTCGCATTGTAATTTCATTTTGCGGGTCATCTGTCGAAAATATGCGCCAAAACGCACAAATTTGTGCGTCAGGGAAAACCCTGTAAAATTATTGTTTATAGTGATTATTTGTGCTTGATGTCCTTTTGTCGGATTAAAGGCCAAGACCAAATCGATCTAATAATAAAGATGATCATTGTTGACACCGCTGAGTAACTACATGTACCATCTGTTTGTTCTTTTAGATTTTTCAATCCTACTTTCACTATTATTTGTCTAGCTACAGTATTTAAACATGCTTCTTATAACATATTTACAACTGACTGATAAGGATATAAGTAAATAAAATGCGAAAGCAATACAGAAAAGGTTTTACTTGGTTGGTCCTGAACTGTATTTTCAATCAACTTAATTTTAGTCAAAATACTGTTACAAAAATAAAAATGTAAAAAAATTACAAAATGCTTTACATATACTTGATCATGTGGTAAATAATTGCAAGAAGAATGAAATCTTAGGTCAGGTTAAATATAATGAAATACCAATTATAATGGTTATGTGTTAAGTAAAATGCTGGTATATTATGTTTTATTGACAATTTAGTCTAACTGTATATTATTTCTCTCTTAGAAAGAGTCACATTGACTTATAACCACCACATTGTTAAATGGCTATAAATCTTGTAATGTTTATTGCGAAATAATTGCCTGTTTTACTCTTTATTAATTTAGCAAGATGAAAATAAATTCACAAGGCACAAATAACAACCATTAACAACTTTTTTTATAACCTGATTTTTTTTAAAAATATGCATTCTTTTAATCAATATCATTGCTAAGCTGATCTGTTAGGATATGGCAAATTTGGCCATTCACGAAATTGTGCAAGGTAGCGAAAATACCATCTCCCTGGCAGAAACCAAATTGGGCTGCACCTGACCCTGTGTGAAAGGCTTTTGCAGCAAACTTCACATTATGTATACACACCTTGTAGCAGAAGAATTTCTCTGACATCTGCGCCGACTTGAAGCCGTTAACTTTCATAGAGGTTCTGCTTGACGTACTGCGTACAGATTGTCGACCGATTGTAGATCCGGGTCGATTTCGATTCAAGCCAGGGCCCGAAAACTCGACGTCCGGAGGATGAACAGCGTCTTGTTTCTGTGAACCAGATATCTCCAGTGTAGCCCCAACAAACTGACCCTCTTGAGGGGACCTGTCTTCATCCAGGCGCACGTCACTCGTATTTTTATTTGCGTTTACAATTCCGGGTTCGTTTTGCGTCGCCATTTTGAAATGATTTTTGCTAGATTTGGAATTCCCCGGATCTTTACCTCAAAAAACGTATGATAAACGCGCACGGTGTCAAAATTAATTTACTCTCGGTCAATTTATCCAGACCTTTTGTATTTTACCATTTGAAATAGTGGCCAGTGTTTTTAAGAACATCAGTCTTTCATTAAATCTATGAAATCTACTATTTCACCTTAAAATCACAAAAAACTGTCTTTCGAGCACTTAGTGACTATATTAAAACAATGTGACATTGTGTGTGTATATATGTGTGTGTGTCTGTGTGTCTCTCTACATCTAATTAAATTGGAACGGATGGGCGCGCTAGAGAGAAGAATTCTAATTAATAATAAAACAAGAGAAAGTTGACGCAGTGCATCAAATTTGTCCGATAACATAACATTTTGTAAACAGCGCATTCAACAAAAGAAAATGTTTTCGCAGTGCAGTTGCACATGCGAGCCTTGACGATCTTGTGTACATTTTAAATTAACAGACCAACTCATTTTGGTATATATACAGATCCTTTTTTAATAAAAAAATCATCATCCAAAACAACCATCTATAAAATATTATTAATACACAATAATTTACCCTCTAATACGTTAGAAATTTTCACGAACTGTTGGTCTATGCCTGTCATTGTTGGCTATTTTCGGTCATTACAATGTTAATTCGTACCGAGATATTGTTTCGTATATGCTCACTTACTTTAGATGTACTGATGCAAGTGTTTACTGCAGTGCTCATTTAAGATGCTATTACTAGTTATAAAATACTGGTCATTAAATGTAGACATATGAAATCACATAAAATAAATTAGGTATCCATAGCACACCAATTGCAGTCGGAAACAAATTGAATTAGACTAGGTATCTATCTTAAATTCATATTTGGCACATTTTACAAGAGTGACTGGAAATTCACAATGGATGGAAATTTCTCAACCAAACAGTTTAAATCATAACAAATCTTGAATGACGAAGAAATTTAACACATCTGTCTATTAAAATGTTTCTGTAAAAGTCTGTGATCAGTCTGCCCTTGCAGACAAATTATTGCAGTCAGAAAGAAGAATCAACACATGATATTAGTAAGATTTTAATTGCGCTTTTTTAACACAGTTGTTTCAATTTTTCTGTTTATTTTCGGTGGTAGTTGTTTCAGCAACAAAAGAGACCAAACACCATAATAGATATATAAAAATGGAGTCATTTTACTGCTGAAATAAACATGACTGTACAAAAATATGTATGGCGTGTGGAACGTTGCAAAATTCGAAAAAGAAAATATTTGAGATAAATTGCATATTTATATTCTAAAAAAATTCATTTATGTTGTAAAAATAATATTTCTATGATAAAATTCAGCATTTATATTGTAAAAACATATTTTTGATCAATATTGATATTTATATGGTAAATTTTCATTATGTGTTATAAAACAAGAATACTTTTATATTCGATAAAATGAACAAATATTTATGTTCAGTAATTGCATCATGGGATACTTATACCATTTATAACGAACAATTTCATTGGACGACGATATATGGCGTATTATTACAAACATGGCTGCCCCCACCAGGTATGTATCGGTACGTCGTTTCAATGATATTACTTATAATCTTTATATCATACAGTAAGCAGTCTGTTGAAGATAATATTATTAACTGCTATAATATTTTGACAATTTCCAAATCGATGGTGGCAGCCATGTTCGGAATGTTGTCTAATAAAATCGTTTGTTACAATCATAACCCATGATGCAATTATTGAACGCATTTTTTTTCTTGCTTTTTATAAAATATAAAAATAATTTTACCACATATATATTTTTTTGAAATGTAAATAAAAAATATTGAACATAAATATTTTTATGCAATACAAATGTGGAGTTGTACCACATAAATATAAAATTATACAATATAAATGTGTATTTATAACACATAAAAATATTTTTTGAATTTTGCAACGTTTCACACGCATAAATACGATCGCTTCTAACAAGCTGTGACGTCACCCCATAGACATTTACAAAAACGGAACACTCGGTCCTTGTCTCTGAGAAGCGTCTCACCTCACAGAACCAATCGGAACTCCTCGGGTAATTCCTTCCTCGAGACAATCATCCCTCGGATGTATCTGGTGCAATGATACTCACTGAAATCACGATCGTTTTGTTCGCCGGAAGTCGTAAGAAGAATATGCCTAAAATGTAGTTCGCACAGAACATGAACAATGACATCGTTTTGACAGCAGCTGCATGTCTGCTGCGGTGGGTAAATTAAACCTGGATAATTTAAAATTGAAGCCGAAACAAACTAAAGTTTAACAGGGTTCATACTGTAGTGAGTCGTCATCCGAGCTGCTATCTTTGTTTTGACGTCTGTCACAAAAGTAGTCCCATTTAGGGAAATTGCCATGGTGATCCGACTACCTATATATATCTGAGAGATGATTCGTGAATTATCCGAGGTGTTTCGATTGCATCTATCTGAGACATGATTCGTGAATTATCCGAGGTGTTCTGATTGTTAAGAACGTTTCCTCTAATAGAATGTATGTTTTATGGCGGCTTCAAATTTAAATAATCTAACTTTTATTTACCAAGCGCAGTAGACACTCAGCTGTCAAACGATGCATTTGTTTAGGTTTTGTGCGAACTACAATTTAGCATATTCTTCTTCCGACTTCCGGCGAACAAAACGATCGTGATTTCTGTAAGTATCATTGCACCAGATACATACGAGGTATTAGTGTCCCGAGGACGGAATTACACGAGGAGTTCCGATTAGGATGTATGTAGGTAGTCGGATCACCTCGGCCATTTCCATAAAAACTGCTTTTGTGACAGACGTAAAAACAAAGGTGGCAGCTCGGATGACAGCTCACTACAGTATGAAGCCTGTAAAACTATAATTTGTGGCGGCTTCAAGTTTAACCAGCGCAGCAGACATGCAGCTGTTAAACGATGCCATTGTTCATGTTTTGTGCGAACTGCATTTTAAGCATACTCTACTTCCGACTTCCGGCGAACAAAAGATCGTGATGTCAATAAGTATCATTGCACCAGATACATCCGAGGGATGAATGTCCCGATCATCCCTCGGATGTATATGGTGCAATGGAAATACCCGAGGATTTCCGATTGAGTACAATCATCCCACGGCAATCGGAACTCCTCGGGTAATTTCGTCTTCGGGACAATCCAACCGGAATACCTCGGATTATTCACGAATCATCTCTCGGATGTACGGAGGTTGTCGGATTACCTCCGCCATTTCCCTAAATGAGACCTCTTTTGTGACAGACGTCAAAACAAAGCTGGCAGCTCAAATGACAGCTCACTATAGTATAATGCCTGTAAAACTTCACTTTGTGGTTGATTCAAATTTATATCATCCAAGTTTAATTTACCCGGCGCAGCAAAGACACAGCTGTCAAACGATGGCATTATTTATGTTTTGTGCGAACTACATTTTAGGGATATACTTCCGACTTCCGGCAAACAAAACGATCGTGATTAGAGCAAGTATCATAGCACGAGATACCACCGAGGGATGGTTGTCCCGAGGATGGAATTACCCGAGGAGTTCCGATTTCGACCAGATCGTCCAAGGTTCATATTAAATAACTAAATTAAATAATCAAATTGTTTATTATATTACTAATTTAGAATTTCCTTACTTACGATAATCCCGACGCGCAAATACTTTCTTAATCATATGTATGTCTCCAATAACTTATAGACAAATATAACAATTATTAAAAGCTTGCTTAATGTAATGTAGGTATAGATCTACTTCACAGATGGTCACTTTCTAAATTCTCATATATTCGAAAGACAAAAAGTCGTTCTTGCAAATACGAGGTATTGTAGTGTCGATTTCGTACAAAAACATGTCATATCGTGTCACATTCGCATCGTATTAATGTGTAAGCCAAGAAGTCATAGTTGCAAAATGGAGAGAGATCCAGTTGGAAATATGATCCTCATTTGCTAGTTAGTCATCAAAACGATCCATATTCAGGGCGTTGCGTCAACACACGGTCAAAATGACCGGTGGGAATGCACTCGGTGTATTGTGGGTAAAGTAGTTCTTCAACATGGCTGTTATTAATACGGAAGTGATTGCTAAAATGAACAAAACAAGTACGAAGAGGTATGCAACAGATTATTTTGGCATTTTTTTATACATTCTAATAGTTAAAATATGTTTCATGCTAACATTTTGAACTAAATTTTGTAAACGGTCCAGACTTTAACGTAGTGACGTCACACGCTATGTATAGAATGGACATATTACTGTTTAACGAAAGCGAAAGTAGCAAAACTTGCTCATCGTATTTTTTTTCCATTTATCTATAAATATCAAGACTTTAAAAGTTTCTGGACATAGAATAAGGCCTTAGAATATGGTTGGTTAGTCAATTATCTTAATTCAATGATTATTATAATCGAACGTATTTCCTACGCGGAACTATTTTTTTATGTAGGCACAAATCTCAAATTTTGGGTGAGTTACGAGTCGTAGTATAGAGCAAACTCCGCACAGGGTTTACGACATCGCTACGCTCGCTTAAATTCTCCTTACTGAAAGTGGGAGATCACTGCGTTGGAGATTGAGTATAGAGATGACTTTAACGTAGTGACGTCACACGCTATGTATAGAATGTATTCAGGGGTGAAGGTCATTCGAAACACCTCGCCCTTTCTCTTGCGAGACAATGGGGTGAAGGTAAATTTATGGTTCCCAGCTTCTTGCTTGTGTTGTACTGAAACGCCGGGTCAAAGAAGAAAAATCAGAACGAGGCCTACACTTCCGTGTAAAAATTGCGCATCAGTAGGCGTAGTCTTTTAATTGAATGATATAATTTCCTTTCAGTGGAACATTTAAGTAAATTCATTGAAGCAACATTGAGTGTCTGTTAGAATAGTTCATAGTGATCTTCCAGCAGCCAACATTTTCAGCCAGATCAAGTGTTACGCTAATCGGTAAGATTGATGCATATTCTTCCGGGTTGTGACAACTTGTGAAGTTGTGTGTAGGACTGCGGGCCAACTAGTGGCTGCAGTCAAGTTAACATATTCTTTATTTGCAGATAAGATACCATAAGCTTTCCATATCTTTGGACCTGTATGCTGAATGAATGACAAGTCGTGGATAAATTCAACTTAATTTCTTTCATATGCATTACATTAGAATGATTAAAATATTAATTGTATAAAGCCTTATTAGTTCTTATTAATGTAAATTTATTTTTATCTTTAAATTTATCTTTTCTGGATATCAGCACTTCCTTTCATTTAAACAATTAGTTCATATAGCATCAGACCTATGTTTTCATGTCATTACAGGTTGATTACACATTAAGTATAGCCCACGTTGATTGAAGGGTTGAGTTCTGCTTCTGGGAAAACAGTCTCCAGGTTAGCATCAGTCGTGATTTTGTGAGTTCCTCATTTTTTTTGCAACAAGAATGTTTATTTTAAATGTCCATCAATTAGAATCAGGGGCGGATCCAGAGGGGGGCCGAAGGGGCCGCGCCCCCCCCCCTATTTTTCGACGACCAACAAAAAAAATGTGTTAGTGGATATTTTGCCCTTAAAAGTGAGCAAATAGATAAGGAAATTATGCCCCACAGATGCTTGGAAATCGCATCTCAGTGCATCTAGAATCAAAATTTTCTGGGGGAGCCCTCTCCAGACCCTGCGGCGCGATCAGCTCCGGCCTGCGATCCGCCCCTGAGAATGTAACCATTTAGGTCCTCCACTAGATGTGTATTTACAATTTATATGCTGTAAACTTGCTTAGGATGCTAAGCATACACTTTCTGTTTACTGTCATGAATTAGAGTAATCATAAGCCAGTTGGAATCTATCAATGAATACACATGTCCAATACAACTATTATTTTTTGTCTGATTAATTTTGAATTTGGTTTCCTGGATACATATTAGGTGGATTTCATGACTACTTAAATATTCTAGAAGGTTTGAAGATGCGCATGCTATCTGACACCCAGCATTGTAGGATGGTATGTTTATTCTGCTGTCCATTGTAATTATTTGGGAGCAGCAAGTTTCCTTCTACTCAGCATCCTGCCAACTTCTTAGGGATGGCTGGCTTCTTTTTCCGGGATGATAATTTTTTTCAAGACCCCCCACCGCCTCCAGGGGCGGCAGCAGAGGGTTTGGGTGGGGTACACGAGGCATAAGGTGGCGAGCATCCTGTTTGATAAGAGGATGATGTTGAGGAGGAGATAGAGGATTTATCTTCACTGTGGAGCACAAGATAATACCAGATTTGTTGTTTTAAATATTTGTCATAGTTTGTAAGTTTTTGTTGACAGCATATTTTTAAGAAGAAGAAAAAGTTTGCCTAGTTCCATAGTAGCCTTGATTTTATTGGTTTTTATATCTACTTCTACCGTGTTTTGTACTGAATTTTCTTCTTTTTGGGGCGATGTTTGAGTTTCCTATTCCAAGGTGATAGCGGATGGGCCTTCCTCTGGCCCAGTACCTAGGTCGGATTCGGGTTTATTAGTTGAAGAGAACGGCCGCAATAGCTCAGGTGGTAGAGCGTCGGCTTGCGGATCGGGAGGTCGTGGGTTGGAACCCCGGCCGGGTCAAACCAAAGACTTTAAATTTGGTAGTAATGGCTTCCCTCCTAATGCTCGGGGCTAAAGGGACAGCATTACGCCTGACTCGTCGGTGTCAGTAAAATGGACCGGCCGGGTTCAGTCCCTGGGCACCTCATAAGTGCCCCTGTGCTATAATGATAGAAATGTCGCTGAGCAGTATCAGCAAAAATGCGGGCTAATCCCAATCCCTAGTTGAAGAGACTGTGGTTTCTTTGATGGAGGTTAACTGATGTTTAGAATGCTTTACTAGATTGCGGGCTGTTAGTTTACATATGATCTTGTTGTTCGAGTCGGATTCTGAGTTAGTATCCGATTCTGTGGCTGGTCTAGAATCTGAATATGTGCTGCTGTCTGATAGTGAGTCTTCCCCAGTGACATTGGTCAGTGAGGCTGAGTCTCCCTCGGAAAGCAGCCCTGGGCCAGAATTTGGCTTAATGGGAGAAACCTGACAAAAATCATCAAATGTAATTATGTTGATAAGAGAGCTGTTGTGAGTTAGTTTTTGTACTGGGCCATCCTCCCTCTTCTCGTTAGTTGTAAGGGCCCTAAGAAGATCGAAAGTGTTCTTGGACTTGATGCATCCGGGGGTTTTGGCCCTGCTGTATGCAATCAAGTCCTGGGATGCAACGAAAGCCCCTGGAACACCAGCTGCCAACTTTTGGTTGCGTGTCATTCTCCACAGCTGGCTGCTGCCATCCCGGTAGAATCCCTCCATCCTTTGGTGTTCTGATTTATTTGTTATAGAGCTTCCCCCTGTACACTTTATGGTTTCTGGTTGTAACTGTAGTTGCGTTATTTTGTTAGAGGGTGTTTTGTATTTAGTTTGGTGAGACGATTCATTTCCTATACTTTTCTGAAGGAGATATTTTAGTTGTATTTACGTTTATATTTTGTTTGGGAGAGAGTTGCAGCATTCTTTTGGCTCTGTGGTTGAAGTCATGGCAGTTAAAGCACCTCATTGGTGGTGGTAGGTACTCTTCTACGGTGTACTACAATGAGGTACCATGAAATAATATGTGGTTGGGTAATAGCTTCCCTGTGAATTTTATTTGGACAGCTGTTGAGACTTTCTTCAAATTTGTTTTTAGCCTAGAGGAATTTGTGATCAGAATATGTTGCTGGCCAGTCGTGAGGTTGGTGTATAGGGTATCTATTTCTGTGGACAGGGGGAATTGTGGATCACCCCTTCACATCCACCTCCCAATACAGGGGCAATAGCCAGGATCTCAATCCCTTCCAAGATTAATGGTTTGATTCTAAGTATACCCGCCAGGACTTCGGCTGAGGCCATTTCCATTAAATAAGCTCCAGAGGCCAATGGAATGGCCTTTCTTACCCCCTTCCCCTTCTCAATGTCTCTGGCCAATGTATGCACCGGTATGCTATTTATTGCTTTACTTTCTTTGGCTCTAAGTATAAGTTTGTATGGCCAGGTAGATCTGGTAATATCGTGGCCATGGACTGGAAGTCTGGGTCTACCTAACAGGGGGGACATGTGTTGCCTATCCCCAACCTCCCTGTGTCCCACATCCTTTCTCCATGATGATCCGTAATGTGTTTTGTACAAAAGATTCTAATGGACAGAGTACGAATGTAGTCAATAATGACTATTAATGTAGCTAAATCTAAATTTCCGCTCATATAAGACTTATATAAGAATGCAAGAACCAGGAGAAAACAGGTCAACATTAAATGATAGCTTATCTCTTTCGAAACTAAAACAAATAATCAGAACAAGAAGTAATACCCCCACAAGGAAAGATAAAATTTCATATATTCTCTTTAAAAGTATGCCTTACTATACCCTGAAAGTTTGGCTTAGATTCTTTAACCATATATGGCACAAGGGAGAATACCCAAACACATGGAGACAAGCTGTCGATATCCCCATATTTAAGAAAAAAAAACCACCAAACGAACCAAAATCATACCGACCCATTAGCCTCACATCTCATGCAAGTAAATTACTTGAAGGGATGGTGAAGGTTTGTGAAGAACAATTTTTAGAGTAAAAAATTTAAAAAATCCTTTCCAATCTGGCTTCAGGAAAGGCAGGAGCACATTAGATCAGCTCGCAAGGCTACACCACGATGTCAGATAAGCTGAAAACTGTAGACGGTGTGTTGTAGCCATCTTTCTGGACCTACCGGCCGCATTTGATCTTACATGGCACTCGGGCGTACTCTACAAATTAAAGGAATAAGGGATAACAGGCGATATCTTAATGTATCTGAAGGCCTTTTTGGAAAATAGGACTCGATCCACTGCCCGCTACTATTTTCATTCCTGATAAATGACCTACCTGAGAGTGTCATGGGAACGAGACTAGTAGTGAGCCAATTTGCAATGACTCTGAAGCTTGGCTAGCTGGCAAAAAATCTAAAGACGCTTCAACAAAAAGCCAAAAGCGGACTAAATGCCGTCTGGGACTTTTCAAATAAATGGGGTTTCAACATTTTACAAGACAAGTCTGTAGGCATACTCTTTGGCAACAAACCAACAACTAGCTTGGACGTACAATTAGGGAATCAAAAAATCAAACTTGAAAAAGAAGTTAGGTTTTTGGGGATGACTCTTGATACTAGTACTTAACTTTCTTGAGCCATATAAATGACATTTTTAAAAGATGTCATATAGACCTGAACAAGCTGAGAATGCTAAAGGGGACTGATTATGGGTCAAACAAACACAGTAGTCTCCTTTTGTGCAGGTCTCTTATACGTCCAAAAAAAGAATATGGGTGTCAAATTTATGCTAGTGCACCCGAAACATACAGAATAAGGCCCTCAGAATAGCCTTCATTACCCTTAACAACGCCCTAGGCCACATTCTAGAACAAGAGGCTGGAATGCCTCCCTTGAAACTTGGGAGGAACAGCAAGTCCCACCCAGGGCCAGGGTCCATCGAGACCATCAAACACATTGAATAAGATCCTCGGAACTGGTTATTACATCTGCAACAAAATGGCAAGATCTACCAAACAAACCTTACCTTTTGCAGCAACCAGACATCAACCTAAATCTAACAATTCCGGCCAAGAAATCAGACTGCCCAGTTCAAATTAGGGCAATCACAATGGAATTTTTAGACTCTGACTGGTTAAAAATATAGACAGATGGGAACAAAAACCCACTCACGGGCATTGTGGCCTATATCTACCAGATGTGACTCAATATCTAGGCTACCTCATCGGAAATACTCTATTATTAAAAACATCTCATTCAGAAATGGGGTAATAAAGCATCAATAAGAAATATAATATGTAATAATGGTAGACCATTACCCACCCTGGATCTACCCACAATATTCTTAAATAATATGCAAATAGATAAATGCATTACTAGATTTAGAACCTCCAAAACTACTATCCTGTAGCACAGGGCAATATATATTAATTTTAAACTCTACCTGTTCTACCTGCAACACTATTAATGATGAGTCACATTTTCTGTTGCAGTGCAGTGTCCACTGGGCCAAAAGAAAGATTCTAGAAGAAGTATTCATGAATATCAACATACTATTAACCCTACCAAATCTATTGTTTCCGATCAAAAAACTACAACACCAAATCTTCCAAGCTCTTGGTGAATATATTAAAAATATGTGATATGATTGGGAAGATCTGATAATAATAACATTTAATTATATTGGAGAGCATGGACACCCCAGAAAAGAGACACAATGATTTAAAATAAATTAAAATATAATAAAATACAACAACTGTAGTCGACAGGCATCTATCTAGACGGGTCCACATCAGAATTGAACTGATAATCCTATTAAGAATTGCACTTGCATGGACCAAGGCCTGTTTTACCAGTCGGCTACATTTTTCACAATTGTAATCATATAAATTAGTCCTTTCAACAAAATTGAAACATGAACGGACTATCCAATTTGTATAACTAAAGTTGATAGAATAATATATTACTATTAGGAATCAAATGATACTATGAAGGATATATTCATTGTTAAACTTCTCGTGTATTAGTACACTTGTATTACATCTAGGCCCACATTTAAGTATATCCGCAATAAATAGGAGCCATCTACTTCCACATAAGTAATAGTAAGACTCTAATAGTATTAAAAATAATGTAAATATTAATATCAGTGTAGTAATATTATCAAAGGTGGCTCCTACCTCAATATCTTTCTTGACATCATATATATACATCACATAGGGGTCTCCTGGGCAAAGTCATCATCAGGGAGCCTAGTGGCGGGTCCTGTCTGGATCAGCCCCTGGCCATGACCCAAGAATCTTGGACTTGGGCCGGGGGAAGTTGGGAGGACTTGACTTCACAGGCCCCTTTTAAAAATAAAAATACATACATACAATAATTTAGTTTATAGGGATTTATTTTCCCCGTATACTGTCATCCAGTGGGTTCTAGCATGACCTGTCCGGATCAGCCCCCGACTGTGGCCCCCTAGAGGCTCGGGCTTGGGTCGGGGGATGTCGGCACAACATGTCTCCGCTAAACCTAATAGTATATCTTCTGGCCAAGTATATATTAATTATATTATTTGGGTGATAGATCCATCCCGTATTCGAGTACTACACCCATTCATTTTATATTTTAGCAGTGTTTAATTAAACACTTTTAAAGACTTATGCCGGGCTACTGGGTTCAGCCAAACGCCACCTCATCTGAATGGAAGGCGATACGGATGGAGGTTGGGAGAGTTTCTCTCACACAGCCTGGGAGACCCAAACATAATCTCGTGAGCGCTCATCCTTCACATTTTCCAAATCTCGCTACAGACTCTGGTCCTGGGCCCAACTCCCAATAGACCCCTCCCAAGGGCGGCTTCAGATTGCCCACAGTGTCGAACAATAGCTGTACCACATAAAAACAACCCATATTTTAAAGAAAAAACTAACACCATCGGTGTATTTCTTGTAGGCATAGCCGATAATGTTATGAACATAATGAAGTGACTGTAGTGCATAAAGGCACTTCCAAGAGCCTTGCTGCTGGGTTAACCCTTTAGCGACGTGGTTGAGTGTCAGCCTACTGATCTGAGGGTCCCGGGTTCGAATCCCCGTTAGGGCCAGGATTATTGTCTCATCTCAGATTTACTTTAATGGTGTCAGAAGTAAACGGAAGCCTGGTGTGGCTGTCCTGAGATGGGCAGAAAAAAGTAAAGGGGGAGGAGTGTAGTGACTGTAGTGCATAAAGGCACTTCCAACAGCCTTGCTGCTAGGTTAACCCTTTAGCGACGTGGTTGAGTGTCAGCCTACTGATCTGAGGGTCCCGGGTTCGAATCCCCGTTAGGGCCAGGATAACTGTCTTCTCTCAGATTTACTTTAATACTATTATTCATTTATTGGTCAAGTGTTCAAACATTGATCACACCAACTCAACACAAATACACAAAGACATGGCAGCTATAAACACACAACCGGGGATATTGTACTATTAAATCAAAATATAGAAATTAATAATACATAATACCTTTGAAACATCCTTCAATCCAATTTACTGTATGGAAATATTATCAAAAACACACAAAATTCATTTGTAGCCTCCCTACTTCCGGGTATGGAGAGTGACCTCCCTTAAATCTCACATAACTATTATTTGCGGATCTCCCTCCATCAACCCATATTGACAGTGTCGAACTATAGACATCAAACATATAATAATTATTATATGTCTATGGTTTAACACCCTGAAGCAGTGAAGGGCAGACAGAACTATACTTTACGCATCCGTAATGATGTGTCATTTCCTGTTCACTGATGATCAAAATTGCGGGGCAATCGTACCTACTCGGCGATCTCCGACAAGCGTGATTACGATTACGTTGACGGAATTACCCGAGGAGTGCCGAGTGTACTGCGGGGATGATAATTTTACGCTGAGTTCATAATAATTTACGCCGAGTTCATAATACTTTAGTTCATAATTTACGACTCTTTATGGTGAAAAACGTACTTTAGGAAATATGAATCCCATTCGTTACTTAGTCAAACCGGCCGACTTAAATCATGGCAATCAGAACACCTCGGATAATTCCGAGGACGGAATTACCCGAGGAATTCCGATTGAAATCATGGGTGAAGGACATTTTTTGATTCCCCACTCGTGCATGTGCTGTACTGAAGCGCCGGGCCAAAGAACAAAATCAGAACGAGGCATCCACTTCCGTGTCTTTCATAAAAATGGCGCATCGTAGGCGTAATTGTTTAATTTAATGATATCATTTCCCTTTAGTGGAACATTAACGTAAACACATTAAAGCAGCATTAAGTGTCTGTTAGAATAGTTCATAGTGGCCTTCCAGCAGACAGCATTTTCAGCCAAATCTTTGGACCTATATGCTTAATGAATAACAAGTCGTGGATAAAATCAACTTAATTTCTTTCATATGCATTACATTAGCAAATTAGATTGTTTTTATCATAAAGCAACACATGTAAACAGACCTATGTTTTCATGTCATTACAGGTTGACTACACATTAAGTATAGCCCACGTAGATTGGAGGGTTGAATTCTGCTTCTGGGCAAACAGTCTCAAGGTTAGTATCATTTGTGATTTTGTTTAAGAGTTCCTCATTTTTCGCAACAAGCATGTTTATTTCAAATGTCCATCAATTAGAATGTATCCATTTAGGTTCTCCACTAGATGTGTATTTACATCTTATATGCTGTAAACATTCTTAGGATACAAAGCTTACACTTTCTATTTACTGTCATGAGTTAGAGTAATCATAAGCCAGTTAGAATCTATTAACAAATACACATTTTCAGTAGAATTTACATTTCCTGGTTGGCAAGAGTTTTCCGGCTAAACTTCAGCTGAATCTAATTGTGATAAGTAATAGAGTACAAATGTTCTGTCATTGTTACACACTGAAGGTGGTTAAATACCACAAGCCCTCAACCAACTGAAGTCGGACTTAAAACCTACAAACTTTACACTATACAAAGCCATTTAATTAAAACCATTTGTATAATTTGTTTAACCATTATTGTGATAAGATTAAGTTATTGTGTTTCCTACTGATAAGCTTGGTGCATTGTGATTATTGGCTAGTTAGCAACACGTACCTATTGTTCTTGCAGCACAGACTTCAGTGTACATACCTTTAGAAATCTTGTGCCAGATAGTCAATATGGCAACTGCAATCGATTCAGAGAAGTGGTCAGATGAATATAAAGATGCCAAATGTTCCATTTGTGCAAAGGACAACAAAGACGAGATTGCAGATCATTACTGCTATGACTGCAATAAACATATGTGTACATCTTGCTTAGGATATCATAATAAATTTAACGAAAACCACAACGTAGTGCAAGGACTTGGAGATGGCAAAGATGTGCTAACCGAGAAATGTGGGAAACATGCTGACGAGTTGATTACATTGTACTGTCGCCAGCACAAAGAACTGCTGTGCAGGAAATGTCGCTTCTTGGATCACAGGTCAGTTGTCTGCTTTAAAGATGATATCAGATAGTTTGGCCATATCTAATATCAGAGATTTTGCCCATATCAAATACATGAAGCAACATTGCAATCCTGTTCTGGAAAATGTGTGCCTAGTTGTGACATAAACTTATACTTAAGTTTAAGTAAAAGCTGTTATAACAATAACATTTCCCAAATTGTTAGACAGTACAAATCATGAAATAAATTGCTGTCCTTGTCCGTTCTGTCCATATCTAAGAAAAAGAACGATAGGAAGTGCATCTAAAGTAAGTTGTCACAAGTTTTTTTAGTTTAAAATAGCTGCGTTGCTGCGGCGTGGCTTGGACAGGAAATACATTTGTGTAATGACAGTGGGGCATTGTATGCATCTTTCCGCCTGTTCTAAAGCACCAATAAGTTGTTATTACTTAAGAATAAGCTCAAGGTTCAGTCACAGATCATAGTTCTATTTAAAAGCTGAATATTCCGTTGTAAATTGTGAGCCCATCATATTTACACCATTTAGCAGTGGCAGCCAAGGATTCTTTCAGGGACGGGTGGGGACGTGCGGGGCGGAATCCTAATTAAATGAGTACCTTAGGTGCTAGCATTGTTAGCGAGAATGCTCCCCTGTAGCACTGTACACATATGCAACAGTTATAACCCCCCTTGATCCCCCACTAGATCCGCCCATGCATTAGTGCTGCTGCGGCATGTCGGTTTATTGCGATACTGACCAGTTCATACTGTACTGTGATACACAATGAACATATCTTTTATCATGTATTTTGTATTATTTGGTTTTTGTCACCATTCTGTTCATTCTGTATATTGCATGAAATAGCTCCTTATAACAGTTTGAATGTGGGAATATAACATGAAAAAGCAAATCAATGAAGAATCTCCATTAATTAAATATCTGGTTAGGATAAATATGATTTGCTGGTGAACATATCATATAGAAATGTACTTTCTACAGTTTAAATGCAACACAATTGAGAAGTTATTGTTGGTAAAAAAATGGCAGCAAATTGAATAAAATTCATTATTGTAAAAAAAGTTAAGACAATTGGTTTGATTGGGATATATATTTTGGTCCATGGAACAAAAAAGAGACTTGCACAGCCTTGCAAACAATTTTACATTACATAGACAAGAAAAAACAAGATTGCAGCAATAAGAATAAAACTGATCATGTTATAATTAGTCCCCTACCGGTGTTCACACCAGAGGGGACTATAGGTTTACCATCCGTCAGTCAGTCCGTCAGTCTGCCTGTCTGTCTGTCCGCTAAAAAAATCTGGATCCTTTGATAACTTAAAAACTATTAAAGCTAGGCGCATGAAACTTGGTATGTTAATAGGTAGCAATGTGTACAATAAGCACGCCCAACATTTGGATCACTACCTTGAAGGTCAAGGTCACAGCATGACCTTGTAGCAAAATTGTGTCCGTCCCATAACTTCGTTATTTGAAGTCGGATTTTAAAACTATTTCACAGAAGTGATCACCATATTGAGATGACGTGTCCAGAGCAAGATTTGGGTCGTTACCTTGAAGGTCAAGGTCACAGCATGACCTTGCAGCAAAATCGTGTCCGCCCCATAACTTTGTTATTTGAAGTCAGATTTTAAAACTATTTCACAGAAGTGATCACCATATTGAGATGACGTGTCCAGAGCAAGATTTGGGTCGTTACCTTGAAGGTCAAGGTCACAGCATGACCTTGCAGCAAAATCGTGTCCGCCCCATAACTTTGTTATTTGAAGTCAGATTTTAACACTATTTCACAGAAATGATCACCATATTGAGATGACGTGTCGCAAACAACATTTGGGTCGATACCTTGAAGGTCAATGTCACAGCATGACTTTGCAGCAAAATCGTGTCTGGCCCATAACTTTGTTAATTGAAGTCGGATTTTACAACTATTTCAAACAAATGATCACCATATTGAGATAACGTGTCGCGCACAACATTTTGGACGATACCTTGAAGGTCAAGGTCACAGTATGACCTTGCAGCAAAATTGTGTCCGGCCCATTACTTTGTTATTTGAAGTCGGATTTTACAACTTTTTCACAGAAATGATCACCATATTGAGATGACATGTCGCGCTCAACATTTTGGTCGATACCTTGAAGGTCAAGGTTACAGCATGACCTTGCAGCAAAATTGTGTCCGGCCCATAACTTTGTTAATTGAAGTCGGATTTTACAACTATTTTACAGAAATGATCACCATATTGAGATGACGTGTCGCGCTCAACATTTTGGTCGATACCTTGAAGGTCAAGGTTACAGCATGACCTTGCAGCAAAATTGTGTCCGGCCCATAACTTTGTTATTTGAAGTCGGATTTTACAATTTTTTCAG
This sequence comes from Sinonovacula constricta, assembly GCA_007844125.1. Taxonomy (NCBI): domain Eukaryota; kingdom Metazoa; phylum Mollusca; class Bivalvia; order Cardiida; family Solecurtidae; genus Sinonovacula; species Sinonovacula constricta. The sequence goes on from CM017566.1 coordinate 52,160,026, forward strand.
AGAAATGATCACCATATTGAGATAACGTGTCGCGCACAACATTTGGGTCGATACCTTGAAGGTCAAGGTTACAGCATGACCTTGCAGCAAAATTGTGTCCGGCCCATAACCTTGTGATTTGAAGTCGGATTTTACAACTTTTTCAGAGAAATGATCACCATATTGAGATAACGTGTCGCGCACAACATTTGGGTCGATACCTTGAAGGTCAAGGTCACAGTATGACCTTGCAGCAAAATCGTGTCCGGCCCATTACTTTGTAATTTGAAGCAGGATTTTACAACTTTTTCACAGAAATGATAACCATATTAAGATGACGTGTCGCTCACAACATTTGGTTCGCTACCTTAAAGGTCAAGGTCACAGCATGACCTTGCAGCAAAATCGTGAAGCTTTGGATAGTGCATTTAGGTGCTTATTTTCTTATGTTTTGTGGTCAATATTTTCACGCCTTTATCTGACATAATTTGCAAATAATCAAAATGATAGGGCCAAATTCCCTCCTATTGACATTGTTTTCAAAACATTGAAGACAAACAATAAGATCAGTTAATAATTTAAAAACATGGCATATTGAAATGATGCTAGGTAAGGTAAAAAACAGACAATTGGTCAAGTGTCCTTTGTTCAGGGTAAAAAAAGGGTGTCTGTTGTCCACAGATGACAAGTGTCCTTTATTTACAGGTCAATTATAGAACGATTAATCTTTGGGGAATATTGATGGGTCCATTGAAAGCAACCGGCCGCAATAGCTCAGGTGGTAGAGCGTCGGCTTGCGGATCGGGAGGTCGTGGGTTCGAACCCCGGCCGGGTCTAACCAAAGACTTTAAAGTTGGTAGTAGTGGCTTCCCTCCTAACGCTCGGGGCTAAGGGGACAGCATTACGCCTGACTCGTCGGTGTCAGTATAATGGACCGGCCGGGTTCAGTCCCCAGGCACCTCATAAGTGCCCCTGTGCTATAATGATAGAAATGTCGCTGCACAGTATCGGCAAAAATGCCGGCTAATCCCAATCTTATCCCATTGAAAGCAGGTGTCTGCTGTTCTCAGGTGTCCCTTAGCTCAGGCTGACTTGTATATGTATCTGTAGATTTCCTTGTTTATTACTTCATTTTTAAGCCATAATTATACAAATACAGACTTCACCTTTAAATTAATTATAAATGGGAATAAACAGGAGCGTATGATAAAAAACTTTGTGAGGGACCGGTAGGGGACTACTGTATTGCCCGCAATACTATCAAATGCTTGTTTATATTGAGTTTTATAATAAAGTTTAAAGTGCATTGTATTATATGTATGCTGCCTCGTGGTGCAGGTTAAATGTTGGTCTTTGGATTTCTTGAAAAATTAAAAATCATATTCAGGGTCACTAGAAATATTTTGAGCAGGCTTAATAAACTTTTTAGGAGGCTAGGCTATGCGAGAACCGAAGGCGAGAAGCGCTGCTAGGGGGTCCGGGGCATTCTCTTGACCGATTTTCTTTTTTTTTCAAATTTGAGGCGGCCTGATTTTCATTTGAGGCAGTCAAATCGGCCGCCAGCCGCCCCCTAATGACAACCCGGCATATTAACAGAAACCACAAGAGCTAGAGCATTGATATTATAATTTGGTATACATATTCCTTGGGTGGCCCTGAATAAAAAATGTGCAAAGAATTTTGATCTGTCAAAAAATTTGGCTGCCACGTAGTGATCTTTTTTATATGCTATAAGACAATTTTGAAAATCTTACTGTATGAAACTATGGCCACGAGGGGCGTTGCCATTTTCACATATGGCTTCATCCTAAAGCTGGGAAAATCTTCCTGTAGCAAAGTACAAAAGCTAGAGCCCGATTGTATAAATGTTGCTTTTAATTTTATACATTACTAAATCAGTTTGGGCAAGTTGAAGCAATCTAAAACAATTTACAAAAGTCACAAATCTTGTATAGATTTAATGTAAACAATGCCATTAGGCCATTGTTAGTCTAACCTAGTTACAGTGAGAGCCCACTGTTAAGGAGGGTGTGGCTACAACCCATCTGAGGATGGGTCAGTAATGCAAGGGCCTTAATTCCTCATGTACTGATGACAAATGAAAGTATATTATAATGTCTTCATCCTGGTAAGATGGTGTCGTCATTCAATTTAGATGTTATCACGCAATAGGAGAAAACATGATTCGTTAACTTGTACTTGGCCCTAAAAGAAAAAAATAGCAGCGAGGTTAGAAATGTATTTGGATATTCAATAAATTGTATATAACACTTGATTAATGCACATAGATTTGGGAAGATGTAGATTTGGTTAGATCAGAAGTTATTTGATATTTTGTATCAAAACTTTGTAATTCACCCAATTTTTTAGCACGTTCTTTAGGAAAATCCTGGTTATTACATTGGGGTATGTCGTTGGGTGGGCTGGCGTCAACATTGCATTAAGTTTTTAGCTTTTCCTTTATCCACATTGTCTGTCGTCCATCCTCGGACATCAACATTTTAGCTTGTGAACACGCTAGAGGCCACAGTTTTCCACTAATCTTTATCAAACTTGGTCAGAATGTTTGCCTGCATGAAATCTTGGATGAGTTCAAACTTGGATCACGTGGGGTCAAAAAGTAGGTCACTAGGTCAAACCTTAGAAATAGAAAAGGCTCGTGAACACATTAGAGGCCACATCTATAGCCCAATCTTCACCAAACTTGTTCAGAGTATTTGTTTGCATGAAATTTTGGATGAGTTCGTTATTGGGTCATGAGCGGTGAAAAATGAGGTCACTAGGTCAAATTTTAGAAAAGATTTGTGGACACAGAAGAGGTCCCATTTATGGTCCAATCTTTACCAAACTTTATTAGAATGTTAGGCCGCATGACATCTTAGATCTGTTCTTAGCTGGAACACATGAGGTCAAAAAGAAGTTCACTATGTCAAATCTTAAAAGAAGCTTGTGAACACACTAGAGACCACATTCAGCATTCAATCTTCACCAAACTTGGCTAGAATGCTTGCAAGTATGAATTCTTAGGTATGTTTTGAAGTGGGTCACATGGATTTAGTAGGTAACTAGGTAAAATTCTAGAAAATGTTATCACCCCAGTGGCCACACTAATGGGTCAGTCTTCACCAAAGATTTCTAAAGTGAATAACTCTTAAGTGAAAGTGTGAACAAGACATTGTTGATCAGGCAATACGAGGCCTCAATAAAAGCATTCAGAGGCACGTAAGAATGCAACAACCACAAACCATGGAGGAGGTGGAGAAGCTTGCTACACTGGCCGAGGTAGTCCAGGCAGAAGGTGAAGAGGGTTTGACTTTTAGCATCGCCAGGCAAATGGAGAGCAGCCAACCTGTCCGGAAACAAAACCGGGAGAGGCAACCATCTGAGTGGAGACCCAGACAACCCTGGAGATACCATACCCAGAAGTCAGGAGGAGCAGCCTGTGTACACTGTGGTGAGTACAATCATTTTTCATCAGATTGTAGACACAAGACTGCCATATGCCATAAATGCAAACAAAGGGGGCATATTGCTAAAGTGCATTATAAGAATAATAAATAGGAATTTTGGCCTGTCCCCCAAAAATCGCGGGATAGGCGGGTCAATATAAAATCAAGAAGTCCAAAAATTGGAAAAACTTTTAAAATTGGGGAAGAAAATTGCTTAATTGATGTCAGATTTGGAAAATACTCTACAGCAGCTATGATTGATAGTGGTGCCTCAATATCATGCATTACTTTAAGTGTGTACAGAAAGTCAGGGTTGAGTAGGGAACATGTCCTTCAAACGACTGATATTAAAAATGCTATGTCTGTCAGTGGGGCCTCTATTCCGATCATTGGAAAGATAACAATTCCAGTAACAATCTGTAGACTAACATTAATGCAGACTTTCTATGTGTTTAAACATCTGAATCAGTCAGTCATTTTGGGCAGGGATTTCTTAAAAGAACAAAAAGCTTGGGTTGACTTTGGGAATGATACATTAGAAATTCAAGGAGGTTTGGTAGTTGTCAATATGTTTTCCTCTCCACACAAAGCAAGTCTTGCAAGATTAATAAACAAGATAAGCATACCACCTCAGTCATGTAGTATTGCCCGTATCAGAATTAAAAACAAGAATATTACAGGTACTTCTTTGATAGATCCTCTAAGAACCTTACCCACCAAGAATCAAGTAATAGGTGCTAGAGCTGTTTCCACTGTAAAGAATGGGATTGGATGCATACAAATTATGAACCCAACTCCCAATTGGGTACATTTAAAAAGGCATGAACCAGTAGCTAGAGTTGACAAAGTCGATAGGAACAGTATTAATGAGAACTGGGAACAACATAGGTCAAATGAAAAACAACACAGGTCAAATGACAGTCAAAAATATATTGATATAGCCCAGTCAATGGGAATAAGTTTGGAAGATGCAAGTCTCAGTGAAGAAGAAAAGTTGAGAATGTTAGAGTTATTGGGTAGAAACAGGGATGTCTTTGCTACATGTACAGCAGAGTTAGGTCATACAAACTATTTCCCTCATAGAATTGAAACGGGTGATGCCCCACCTGTACGTAGACCACAATATAGAACTACCCCTGAGGAAAAACGAGAAATTGAAAGACAAACCAAAGACCTAGAGGAACATGGTATCATTAGCCAATCTACTACTATGTGGCAGAGTCCAGTAGTTCTGGTCAAAAAGAAGTCTGGTGACTACCGGTTTGCAATTGATTACCGCGGGGTAAATAAGGTTACTAAGCCAATTAACTTTCCCATCACACATTTTCAAGATGTGATCGATTCCTTAGGTCAGTCAAAGTCAGGTCTGTATTCTGTATTGGATATGGCACAAGGTTATTTCCAAATTCCATTAGACCCCGAAACTAAACATAAGACAGGTTTCAAAACACATGAAGGTGTGTATGAATTCAATCGTCTCCCTTTTGGTCTCATGAACAGTGCTAGTGCATTCAGTATGGTCATGAATGAGGTGCTTCGAGGAATAAATTATAAGTATACTCTTGTTTACATAGATGACTGTCTCATTCACAGTAAGGACTTCAATGAACATTTGGGTCACCTAGCAGAGGTTTTTGACAGGTTTCGCAAAGCTAATTTAAAACTTAAACCAAGCAAATGTACCTTTGCTGCGAAGGAGGTTAAGTTTCTAGGTCACAAGTTCTCTCAGGAAGGTATCAGTGTTGATGCTGAAAAGATATCGGCTGTAACAACATACCCTGAGCCCAAAGATCAAACCTCAGTCCGGTCATTTCTAGGGTTAGCAAATTATTACAGGAGATTTGTGAAAGGTTTTGCAAACATAGCCAAACCCCTAACCAACTTGCTTAGAAAGGAATCTCAATTTAAGTGGACTGAGGAATGTCAGATTGCATTTGATGATCTAAAAACAAGGTTAACAGAAGCACCTATTTTGCATTCCCAGATTTCAGCAAACAGTTTCTGCTTTTTACGGATGCGTCAAAACTAGCTATAGGTTATGTCCTTAGCCAGAAGGATGATAAGGGTAGGGAGAGAGTAATCGCCTATGCAGGTAGATCTCTTAGACCAGCTGAGAAGAACTGGGGAATCAGCGATTTGGAAGGTTTAGCTTTAGTCGAAGGAATACGTCATTTTCACACATATTTAGCAAACAGACCATTTACAGTTTATACAGATCATATTGCGTTGAGGACACTCCAGGAAAATAAATCACCTGGTAGGTTAGGAAGATGGGCTGTGTTCCTCCAGGGCTATCAATATATTGTATACAAGGCGGGAAAGCGGCATTCTAATGCAGATGCACTTTCTCGGAGGACCTATCAATCTGTTGCTGAAGATGATGTATCTGATGCTGACGATCTACCGATAGATCCGCAAATTTGCTTCATATCGGATGTTCAAGAGAAACCACAATACACAGAATATTCATTAGAATTCTCTCAGACTGATTGTCCCAGGATAAATTCATTGTCGAACCCCGACAAACAGGATACCTTGTCGGCTATGATACATGCTATAAATACATATGAGCAAGTTGATGGGGCAGAATATCTTCAACGTGTCAGCGACTTAACTCAGGAGGATTTGAAGGAACTTCAGAAGAAAGATGAAGACTTCGCTGACATGATTGAGTACAAGGACAGGGGAAAGGTACCAGAAGACAGAGCTCAAGCTAATAGACTAGTGGCTGAAGCACAGTACTATGAACTTGATAGTGACATCCTCTATCACCTTTACCATCCAAGGACAAAGGGACACAAATGGACAGATATAAAAAAGCAGTTGGCTATACCACATTCATTGAGGGATACTGTATTAAAATCATACCATGATATGATTATAGGAGGACATTATGGAATAGAAAAGACATACGAAGCAATACGTTCCAAATTTTTCTGGCCCTCAATGTATAAGGACATACAAATCTACTGTCAGTCCTGTGAAGCATGTCAACAAACAAAGAGACATACACACCATCATAGAGCAGCATTACAACCCTTGCCTATTGGTGATGTATTTTCTCGAGTACACATGGACATCTTGGGACCACTGCCTAAAACTGAAGAAGGATACAGGTACATCCTGCTCATAGTGGATTCCTTCACTAAATGGCCTGAAGCTTTGCCACTATATACAATGGAGGCTCGAGAGGTTGCATGGAAGCTGTACGATGAAGTTATCTGTCGGTATGGATGTCCCAACTCCATATTAACAGACAGAGGTACGAACTTCATGTCAAACTTAATCAAGGAACTGTGTAGCATACTAAAAATCAGTAAAATCAATACTAGCAGCTATCATCCAGCCACTAATTCCACTGCAGAAAGAATGAACAGTGTCATTCTGCAAAAACTTAGAATATTTTGCAATGACAAACAAACCAATTGGGCTCAGTTGCTGCCTAGTATCATGATGAGCTACCGAGTATCTCCAGCAATAGATTCAACAGGGTACTCGCCATACTACATAATGTTTGGCAGGGAGTGTCGACTTCCACTGGATACCGCACTAATCCCTACATGTACTGCAGGAACCAATCAAGAGCAACATCTGAGGAGGATTTTAGAAAATCAGAAGTTATGTAGGGAACCGGTAAGGGAAAACATACAGAAGGCACAGACAAAATACAAACATCAGTATGACAAAAAGGCTAAGGATCCTGAGTACCAAGTCAGAGACAATGTGTGGCTGTATAACCCCCAGACAGAGGTTGGTAAGTCTCCGAAACTGGTGAGCAGATGGCACGGGCCATTCTACATTGCTGAGAAGCTTGGCACAGTCAATTTTAGACTGAGAGATTTAGGCACACATAAAGCAGTTAAGGCTGTTGTGCATGCCAACAGGCTCAAACCATATCACAATCCAGAGTTGAGACCTACCAATGTGCCTCTAGAGCTGAGAAGTCAGCAAATAACAGACTTACTTCATGAAGAAGAAGAGGAGGAGGAGGAGATGGAACAGATAATAGATGAGGAAAACAGAAAAGAGGATGAAAATAAGGACAACAACAGTAAGTGGGAAATGGACAAAGTTATGCAGGCTGCTCACTACAATGGGGCTGTTGTATACAAGGTGAGGTATCGGAATGGTGAAACAGGAAGAAATAAGACAGAATGGGTTCCATGTGACAAGGTAGCTGATGATGACAGAAAAGCCTTTCATATTAAATACACCTTTTCGGGTAAAGTCAGGAAAAGACCAATATTAAGAGTTTAAGTGTCTTGCCAGAAAGTAAAATTAACATTAAGATAAGGAAGCCTGTAATGTCCATGAAATGATAAAAAAAGAGTCCTAATCACGGCAATATATTGAACTATAGTGTTAAATGGTTTAATTTGTTTTTACTAAAGACAGCTGTATGAGTGAAGAAATTCTAAATTATATGGTAATGACCAGCCTTTTGATAATATGTTTAGGGTGTGGGGGTCCATACTTTCTGTTCTTTACTGCATCAGATTAAATGTATTTTCAACTTTAGTATCATTATACTTGCATAATGTGAGGCCCAAGTGATTTTATGAGCAATTATTGGGATTGCAACATGTGAAGTTGCTGATGTGATGAATGATAATAAATATAATCCTTTAAGGGAAAGGATATATTGTCACAATGAGGTGACCTGCATATCGTTAAGTGGTATGCTTTATTCCCAAAGCTATAGAGTTATCCTTGAGGTTAATAAGGGGACATGGTTTTGAGGTGATATGGATGAGTTATGGAGGTAGATGAGAAAGGCTTTAAAAGACATTATATAGATTAAACAACTTTTTTAATATGATATTAAATTGTTTTTGAAAGTTATTATTCCATTGTTTGGATGTTTATTTAAGTAACATTTTAGACTGTATTATGAGCATAGTTATTAGACATATAAAGCATTAGGATGTATGGCATTTTTGTGGAAGCAAACTGAGGAGATATGATTGTACTTACTAAGTTACATGTAAACCATGCTTTTGTTTAATAATGATTTAGACCTTAGCAATGATATAAGCATGGATTATCATGAACTGTGCAATGTTGTGAAAAATGTTCTAGGTGATGAACAATGTGACTGTGATGAAAAATGATTGATAAATGATGTATAAGTTGTGGTGTCAATACAATATGACAACATACATTTTATGTTTTATATGGTATTTAAAGTGATCCGTGAATAAGATTATTATTCTATTGAACATCAGGGTGGATTGAATAATGATGTGACATTACCTGATTGTGTAAATATGAAATTGTTTTTAATTTCTATTCAATTATTTGTATATTATTTTATGTTGTTTTTAAATTGAAGTGTATTGTTATGAGGCTGTATTCATAAAAGGCTGTTTATAATTCTTTTTGGGATAAACAGATTACTGAAGCAATAATGTGTTAATAAGATATGCATAAATATGTAAGGAAATGCATTTATATATTTAGTTTAATATTTGTTTTATATATATGTAACATATGTTGAACACATATGTTCAAGCTGACATATAAATCTTTCAGTTAATGTTGAGTCATTGAAGAATAATATATAATATTCTGACTAAATGTCAAGCAGACATACAGATAGAATGATTTTTGTAATAATATGCTTATGACATATTGCAATATCTTGTTCAGGAAACTGCATTTACAGTTTTGATGAATCTGAAGAAATGGCACACCTTTTGATGTAATAATGAGTATATTTATTTGCTTTGTATATGAATAGTGTACTGATTTAAGGTATGAATGAAGTAAGTGGTATAGCTTGAAAGAATGATGGAATGACCGAAGATTATTGTACTGTATGAAAGTGTGCGCAAGTTTGCGGAGCAAACTTAGAGGGAGGGTAAGAATGTATCACCTGGCAGGATGCATGGCCCTTGTTCTGTGTAGATTACATAACTAATCCAGATCAAAGGTTAACAACTTCCTTCTAATGTCTGGACCAAGTAAATATGGTCACAGCTAAAATCTACCTTTAATGGCATTGATGTAACAAAGCCAGAGTTAATCCCTACAAGGGGTAATTAGAGCTTAGTGCCATGCTGAGTGTCAAGCTGGAGTATGAGAGACTTATGAAACAGAGTGTGATTGGAGAATGATTGAATGTATGAACCAATGAATGAGAGAGATTAATTAATAATTGTGTTAATTGGTAGAATGGGAGAAGTGGGTGTGGCTGAATAGAGAATGAAAATGTAAGATTTAGGAAGAGAGAGAGTTATCAGAGGCAGAAGAGGTTGAGAGATGCAGAGAGGACAGAAAGGAGGGATGAGACAAGACATGGAGGAAATGTTATAACTTAAGACATGAATGAGTGATGGAAGGAAAGAAAGTGAAGATTAGAAGAGCAAGTACGGAACTGTATGGAAATAAGAACATTAAGCCAGGCGAGTTGCTGAACAAATAAAAGATAATTGAAAGTGCAAAGTTGGATTCTGTGATCACTACTACATTCCCCCATGCAAAACACTTAATCGTAACACCGCCGGGTGACAATTACTTGATGCCAGATTTGTGCCTACTAAAAGCCTGTGTCATCAGGTGAGCGATAAAGGACCATCGTGACCCTCTTGTTTGTGATAATTTTCTTTTTCTCAGTAACCATTCAATGTAGAGCTTTGATACTTAACACAGTTGTTTGACATTACATTAGCAATTATCAGGACAAGTTTATCAACTCTTGACTATATTTGGTGATAGTTATGCCCCTTTTTTCTCTATGAATTTTCATCATGTTTTTTGTTTCAGTGTTTTTTGTTTCAGTTGAATTTTTCTCAGTAACCATTCATAAAAGAGCTTTGCAATTGAACATATTTAACATATCTTTACACAAGTGTTTATTTAATATGATGGACTGTCTTATGTAAGAACCATGCTCTACCTCAAAGGTCAAGGTCACAACTAGGGTATTAAGTGTAAAATATGCCAAAATGTAGCTTAGTTTACTTCAGTACTTAAAAAGGGTAGTTCAGTTTGGATTATGAAAGAATGTTCCCCTCATTGAAACAGTTTTGCTTCTTAGAACCGTGACCCTTCCTCAACTGTCAAGGTCACAATTAAGAGTTCAAAGGTCAAATTTTTTTCAAATGTTTTGATTCTGGAGCATAACTTTGCAACTAATGAAGGGATTTCATCCACATTCCACAGAATTGTTAATCTAAATGTAATTTATCTGGCAAATTATAGAAAATGGCCGAGTAAAACAAGCATGTTACCGCAACAGCTAAGTATGAATTTCATTATTCAAAAAGATGGCCTAAGAAAAATGTTGTTAAAATCCTTAGCATCTTTTTCAGTCAGTGTTTGGTGAAGATTTTGAAATAAGAACCAGTGTATGTAAAATATTGTTTTCTTTTCCAAAGGCAACTTCTAATTAAAAAAAAACAACAGCAAACAAACAAAAATCAACAACAAAAACCATGTATTATAAGGGATAATATATGGCGGAGCTGGGCTGAGGATTGAGAATTGGCCCTAAGCACAAATAACGGCCTTTGGGCCTAAAAACCCTCAGGATTATTTTTTACCAGCAGGCCAATTATCTGCACTAAGTTGTGCTTCCCCTTATATTTTTTGTTGAAGTATTGCAGAAAACTAAATTGTTTCAAGTAAAGATAAGGTTAAGCAGACATGGTAATATAGACAGAGAGTAATGCTGGTCATTTGAAACACTGCTTGTGCATCAATTGACATGTAATGTAAATCATGTGGAGACAATTTTCAGCTGATAATGGAGTGGCAAAAGGATCTTTATTCTTAATTCAAAACAATATCACTTATTTGAAGTGTTTATGTGTGGCAGGGCCGTGTTTGACAGGTAGAGTCACCGAGTCGTTACTCCTCTTAGATATTGTGCCATTTACCACGTGGAATTAAGTCATACTCAAAGTCAGACATGTGATTTCTTCCAGCTAACCAGTGTTGTAAACCTGTTGTGTTAAGACATGTGTCTGGGGTCTTCCTCCATCTTACTATAATGCGATGTACTTCAATGCCTTTTTTCCCTTTCGTTTCAGGAAATGCCAGGACCCACAAAATATAAGGGAATTCTCTGATGAACTCAATGCTGACCCTGAGTTACAAGCTGTCCCTGCACAATTAAAATCGGCTCTGAACAAGATTAACAAAGCTATTGAAGCATTAGACAAACACATGAACAATATTCAGCAGAGTGGAAATGGTTTTCTTAAAGATCTGGAAGACTATGCGAAGAAATTGTTGGCACGAATTGAGGAGCTAAAAGAGAAGGGTAAGAATGATATCAAAAGGAAACAAGAAGAGCTTCTTGCCGCCACCAAACATCATCGACAGTCGTGTGCTCTAACTCAAGATGAAATTAACCAGTGTTTAGAGAAAATTACAAAGTCAAAAGAGTGGAAAGCCACTACGTTTGTTCTTAAAAAGAAGGGTCAGACGATTGCTAAAAAAGTTGACGCTCTTTATACCGAGTCGGACAGTCTGATAAAGGGACATCAATTCATCTTCATGACTGAAATGAAGATATTTGACTCCCTCAACTGTTTCCATTCCCTTGTTAAAGAAGTCAGTACAAAGGTATCAGAAAAGAAACAAATCAACGTCAGGATAAAAAGGGACAAGAGCAAGTGTGATAACATGGGTTGCTGTCATCTCATTGATGGGAGTCTGGTAGTAGCCGATTACAGAAACAGCAGACTGAAGCTTGTAGACCCATCAAGTAACATGGTAACCAAGTTCTGCGATACAGCTGGATGTCCAACAGATGTATGCTGTATTGGTCCACAAGAGGTAGCAGTAAGTATACTTTTCATGTCCCTTTGCTGATTTAATTGAGATGTATCCTATAATGTATCATTTTGACACGTGACATATTCAAAGTAAAAGAATTAAAATAATTTTAAGTCAAGTTGCATGTGCATGATGGGTCTGGTCAATTATATAACGTCATTCTCCAAAACAAGCTTAAGTCCTCCAGCAAGACTTTTCTGCACATTGCTACATGTACTTAGTACCTGAGTACTGGTTCTACCCAGAAAGTGGGCAGTTGGAAAAAAACACTTTCCCAAATGACTGTAAATAAACAGTTTTAAACTGAACAAAAACTATAGCAAAAACTATATCATTGACATAGTGCTTTAAATTTACTTAGGCTAAAGTAATAGATGATATATGTTTCGACAATATCAGTGTTTTGCCTTCTCATAATGTCCAAGGCGGATTTGTGACTTTCGTCCTGGACATTTGGTAATCTTCCAAGAAATCTAAAGGTCATGTTTCTAATAAATGTATAGATCAAAATAACATTTTAGAAATATTTTTGATATAAGTTTTAATATTTCAAGAAGATATTACATCTCCTCATTTGTCCCAAACAGTGTAGATTGACAAAGTCATTACCAGATAATATTTACCCAAAGTGATAAATGATGAATTTCATGTTTAGTTTACATGGGTAGTACAAATTACTGGTCTCAATTACAATGATAATTTAGTTGTTTTGTTTTTCAATTATATCACAGAGACCAATTATGATCACTATGGCAACCTTCATCTATTTTGGCGGAGGAATACCCGAAACGAATGTCTGGGTAGAACCACTGGCGAACCGCACGTCAGCTGAAAGACCTACTCACATTCAGTCCTTCAACCTAAATGGGACCCACCCAGTAGGAGGCGAAGCAGTTGGAGGCAATACATGCACTGAATACATGCGCCAACTCCACCACTACACCACCGCGCCCCTCCTGATTGTGCATAGCAAAGCGTCACTGAAGGCTATAAAATTTGTAGTTCTGACGTGAAATAATTTAAAATTTTATTTATAAAAAGGTAACTAATTTAACGACTTTGGTATGTCAACTTAGGTATTCGCAGCCCGGGATCAAACCCATGTTCTTCTGGACACTCAATTGATTATGTTATTAGGTCCAGTAGGCCCATTTGAGGCAAGCTATAGGAACTGATGAATTTGTGTCGAAACGCAGAACTTTAGATGGATTAATTTGGTCTCTTTTACCATAACAGTCTAATAACAAATACAGAGAAAAGTGTCGTCTTCATCAAATATTGGATTGGTAATGTTTCTTACAGTGATGAGTAATCAGGTACAGATGCGTTTCAAATAAAGTAAGATGGACATAAAATTGCCCAATTAATAAAAGTGATTAAATAGTTAAACAAAGAAACATGGGACATTAGGAAATGTCCTTTCCACAAGAAATTGTTTACTGATTATTAGTGGGTGATTCATACTGAGAAATGAAACGCGATGCCATGTGCTTTTGGCTCACCTTAGCTTATGTTTAGGGTGAGCTATTGTGATTCACCCCATTGTCTGGTGTTTGGCGTCCCATGTTATATGTCACACGTCACGCGTCCGTCAACATTTTTTTTAAACGACATCTTCTCTGAAACTGTTTAGCAAACCTCAATCTCAAACTTTATCACAAGCTTCAGGGGGGCAGGGCCAGCAAACAATCGTTCATAGAATTTTTGATCTTTTAATAGTATGACCACCAATATCCAATTTCCATTTATGGCTATATAAAAAATGAGACGATCTTGTCAGATCTTGCCAGGGCCATATTTGGCAAACATTCTTGTCAGAAAATGCAAGAGCTAGAGCCTTGATAGTTGGTATACATGTTTCTTGGCTGGCCCTTTATCAAGATTGCTAAAAGAATTTCGATCCGTCAGAAAACATGGCCGCCACGGGCGTGGCCATTTTTAAGCTAAATGGCTTTATAGGGAAATTTTAAAATCTTTTCAGAATCTTTTGCCATAGGTGGCGTTGTATCAAGACTGTTAAAATAATTTTAAGCCATAAAAAAATGGCCGCAGGGGCGTTTCCATTTTCTATAACTGGCCATACAGGAACATTTTCAAAATCGTCTTACCAGGGAAGTAAAAGAGCTAAAGGTTTGTTTTCTGGTACACATGTACCGTGAGTGTGCTTGTATTAAGATGGTTCCAAGACTTTTGATCCGTCAAAAAACATGGTCGTCTGGGGCTTGGCCATTTTTCACACATGGCTTTATGCGAATATTTAAAAAGTCTTATTTAAAAAAAACAACAACAAACAAGCAACATTTTCTACGCCTTACTAGACAGATATAATTGTGAAGATTTCAGTGTATGATTATTTTTTTCACTCGTGATCATATATCACGTAAGTGCCGTAGATTCAATTAGCAAGGAATATAAGTAATACACGACAGGTGTGATGAAAGACAGGAAAAGACGTAACTCATTCGACTTGACAGTGAGTAGGGGTGGCCCATTTGCGCCTCTGTGAAAAAATCACATGGCCGCGTGCACTCCTAAAAGAAATAACGTGCCCGATGATAAGATGTAACATAATGCTTAACGTTGCCTACATCCAGGCGCGTTTCTGCCATTACGCACTTTACGCACGTGCGTAACATTCGTTCGAAAATCGAAAAAATCTAAAAGTTCTAAAACAACTCGCGGCTTAATACCCGCATTTTGAAAGATATATTTTATTTCCGTTGTTTCTTTGTTATTAAATCTTATTACCATACCAGTCAATTTGTAAAAGTTGAAAGTTATTAAACTTATTCACGTCAGGATTTTAGTCGTTTATGTTTTACATTAGCTTCCTCGCATGTCCGCATTTTACCTGTTCTTCATTAGAAAAGAATCGAATATATTCAAAAGTATTACTACAAAGGTTATTTCCCTTGTAATTGTGCGTAACTTCATAAACGGCCTAGATACGCGCCTGCCTACATCTACTTAGATTGGGAAAATAAATTATATGCTAATTGTTTGCGGGTATCACAAAGCACCAAATATAGGAAAAATACATTTCAAACTTTGCAGAAAATCTTTATATATGGGAGAGATAAATAGTAATAATAAGATATACGTAGAGAGACGAAATTTTCCGAAATTACGTCACATAAGAGATGTACATTTGAATCACTGTTAGCATACATGTACGCGGAATTGCATGACTTTGTAATGGTACCAAAAACTATCTCAGGTACCGGAACTGTGACTGACATTGTGGAGATTTATCATTGTGGTATATTCAGCACAAAATAGGACAACTCATTCGAGTTTATTATGTTTTAAGAAAACAACAAAAACGTTGTTTTTTATAGTATATGAATAATTCATAGTTAATTATTTATCATTAGGTAAACAAAGCAAGCATGTTAGCCGAATGTTCTGGCTGAACATTCGAACTATGATAGTCATACCTTACGCGACGAATTTGAACCAACGTTTACACTTAGGTTGCCACGAACGTCATTTGGCGTTTATCGGGAAGACAGGAGAGAAGCATCGTCGGAGCCCACGGCTACTGAATACGTTTCACTTCATTCATACACCGTGAGATTTTTATCTACGATATCGCCGTATTTAGAATTGACTTACCAATTTTAAACCAGTATGTACTGCCCTATCTATGAAGAAAGTACATAAACATGACTTTTAAAATGCTAATTGTTAGAATTTTCCATTAAATAACTACACTTTAAATACATTTAATTATTGTCCCATGGACTTTAGATATAGTCCCTCAGATTGAACGTCTACTTAGATTCCAACCTTAATATTACTTCTGTGATCGACAACGAAACAATTATGGGTAGAATATTATTGAAGTTTGTCCCCTCCTCCACCCCCAACCCAACCCGGCACATCAAAAAACCCAGCTACGCTCCAGCATTTTACGTAAAATGACAAATATAAAACACACTATCTCAAGTGGTGTGCGATACAAGTTATACAAATCAAAATAAGATTAATTTATACTCCTAAATTGCACACATTGATCATAAAAATTGTATGCCTAGCACAGGTTCTCGCGTACATGTATACAAACAGTTGTACACATTCCATTCGTCACGCGACAAAATATGACGTCATAAATACGTATTTGAAAAAAACAACAAGTTCAGCGTTCATGAATTTTGATAAAAAGGGATGGCTTCTGTGAGGTCTTGAGGGGAATATTTAAAGATGTCTTGTAAGTTGTAAGTTTGAATATTATAATAATACTTTTAAATATATGACTTTTTAAATTGCTTTATGCCTAAATTTGGTTAAAATACTATTCGAAAACCATGAGTGCATGACTGTGTTTTAAATCTCTGTTTCTTGTAGATGGCTAGATATAGACACAATGCATTTTGCACATAATTATGCTATGAGTCTTCAGTAGACTTTCATTTGTTATTGATTCAAAGAGCAAGACGTAACTAGATTTAACTAGATCTTATATGTTGATTGCCTATTATTTAAGTTATTACACGTTTTCACATGTTCAGATATATGACCATATGTTGTTTTTTTTCATTTCCACACTTTCAGACACAAATGGCGACTTTTCCTTGTACTCAAGCTTAACCGAGCCAGGAGGACAGCGAGTGTAGCAAGTGTACAGATCCGTTTTTGTTCGGGTGGTTATTGAGTCGCATCTTTCCGATGTTTAAACCAGGCACTTGCAAGCTGGCCGACATAAACGGCTGAAGACTGACATTTTATTTTAATCCTGCTTTACATGTCTATGTTTTCAGGTTGTTGTATGGATGATTATTCTGCCGGCCATGTTTTCTTCACCGCAAACAAACTGATCGAACTTGCCATGACACAAAGGCCTGTATACACCAAGCATTTCTAACTCAAGCCCAAGTCACGACTTGAGCCCAAGCCACCATTTTGAAAGCTATGCTTTTGTATGTAGAAGTAATGTAATTTTTATTTCAAAATAGCAAAGTTAAATTGTCATGCTACATTTCATACTTACAGCTGAATATACGCTGAAGATATTGTGAATTAAAATCCATAACTTTACCCAAATGTTACTGGAGAATGGTTGGTGTATACGGGCCAAAGACTTTATTTATGATCTGTTTTCCCCTTCCCTCTATTTTCAGGTTTCACCATTTACGACTGTGAACGCTGACGTGTATTTTGTCACCAACACAATTTGTACATTTACAATGTTTTACTCTGGTCTACATTTCTGTATTTCCAGGTTGCCTTCCATGGTTCTACCCAAGTCCACGTGTACAACACAGACAGTCTGACCAGGACACGAACCGTCAAGTTGGGACATGAGACCCACTGGATCGCTTGTCATGGCGGACTGCTGTACTGTGCTGAGTTTTTTGGTACCATCGTGTACGTACACGACATGAGTAGTGGCAGGAAGCTGCGGGAGATCTCCAAGGACACCGACGGCCGGCAACTGTTCTCTGTCATCCGACACATCGCCGTGAACAGTTCCGGCGACCGACTCTATGTGACTGACTATAGGAGAGGTCTTGTATGTGTCGGCGTGGACGGGAGGCGGATATTTCATCTCTCCCAGGACGATCTCGGACTGACTACAGCCTATGGTGTGACCACTGACCATCGCGGTCACGTGTTTGTATGTGGCTATAACTCATACAACGTAGTCATGGTGACCGAGGATGGTCACGTGGTCGGTCAGTTATTGTCCAAGGAAGATGGAATCACGTGGTATCCACAATGTCTCAGTTATGATGAGAGCAGGAGACAGTTGTGTGTTGGAGGCGACAGTGATCAGCTTCTGATGGTGGAATTGTAAAGTTAATATTAAATATTGGCGGACATTTTGTTTATTATTTATGTTTATACTTTTGTTGCTGATTGCGACATTTTGTGAATTAGTGACTCGTTATAAATGTGGGATTAACTTAACGTAGAATTAACGTTTTAGCAAAACAATGTTCTATCGACATTTTGTTTAGGAATAAAATGAAATTAAAACGTGTCTTTGAAACTCTTGTTCTATTGTAAAGGTTATAGATAAGTATGTAGTGTGTGTATTGTTGTATTTCCATTAAATATTTTGTACAAACGTTCCTACAATCAAAGTTTATTTAAGTTCAGTTTGATGTTTTTATCTCAGTTCGCCATGTTTGTATTTTTTACATCAACATCAAAACAATGACGTCATTAATCATAACAATATGACGTCATCACACGCGGATAATACATTTTCCCGCAAAATCAGCAAAAAGACGCGACGTCATCAATACATTATTGCAGTGTTAAATTATTTGGCACTCGTATCAGATTTAATCAGAATTAAATGATATTTAATAGAAACATTTCATATAACTTTTCGCATTTTGGTTTAATGCGTGTGTTATCATTCGTGTAACATGTAGCAGTATGTGCATAAATGCAATAATGTCCGAGAGTTGTTATATAAACAACCGTCAATCGTTTTCAATGTTAGTTTGTTTAAACAATTGTAGCCGTGACCAGCAAGGCGTCAGTTTTAGTATATAATGTATGGTATCTAGTTAGTATATAATGTTTATAGTATATAAACTTTACAAACAATTAACAACTACGAGATGTGTGGTTCATTTAGAATTGTGCATAACTGTTTTATCTACAGCAAATCAAGTATCAGTGATGATGTTATAAAATAAAGAAATATATTTGGTAGATCTATGACAAGTTGACTAAGAAAATAAATTTATTGTTAATAACTTCTAAAGAGATATGACGAGTTTATATTCAAGTCGATCATGAATTAAGTTAGCGATTTGATATTGCATAAATAATTTTGACTAGGACAGTTTATGTACGCAAACGCAACATTGTGTATGAAACTATAAATCTGTTAGGTTTAAGGGTTTCTTGCTCCCTTTTACCCCACACACAATCCGGTCCTGGATTAAAAAAGTATAGATATGAAATTACAAAAAATATTGCACAAGAAATATTGCATCTTTTTATCCAGTTCGTCAGTTATCTATTTTGTGAACAAATTTGTCAATGAAGATATACATAATTCATAATTGTTATATTGTGTTTATTTTTTTATGAACAGAACATGTTCAAAGCGACCAGGACATAATTTAACATGCACTGTAAGTGTATATGATTAGCACTTTTTTTTAATATTCCGCCACTGTCAAGCAAATTATTGTACATTTTATTATTTACACTACTTGTTCATTTAAAATACCGCATAAGTTTCAAGTCAATGATTATGCAATACGTTTATGCAAGAAGTATACACGTCATATGTATTCAAGAAAACGCTGTTTAAATGTATACTAGTTAGATTGAGTTTCCTGTAGTTAATTAAGGTTGAATAACGCTGTTTTTTGCTTTGCTTAACCTTACTACAATCAATTTGGTTGTCGATTATACACAAATAAAATGGTCTTTTCTTGAATTTCGCCAAAAAGGCTTTTAGTAAAAAAAAAAATGAATTATGTTCAATTGTCGAGGAACAAATGCAATGCGTTTTCCTCAGTTTTTGATGAAAGTTTTGGTGAAAACTGAACAGAAGCGATATATATCTGTGGAAAATAAAACATTCCTCTAAATGGGGCCTTTATACTGATTAACAATTAAGATGTGATACAAAAGATTGTTAAAGGAATTGTAAATTGTTGTTAGAACATAGCTTAAACTAGTAGATGTTTGAGTTGACTAGTACATCGAATAGACTATAATAAAATCTGTACTTATGTACATGTATTTGAATGTTGATCATATAACCTATGTTTGATAGAGATGTCAATATATATCTTGTATTTGTTTTGTTTTTGTTTTCTTCTTTAAGTAGCTACTCTCTGTACATATAATAAACTATTTAATGTATGATTTTGGTCATTCTGTCAGTGAAATCCCCATAACCACCAAATTAGAAAAAGTATCAGTTTGCTTTAACTAACCCTAGCAATATTTTCCAAACACTAAATGCTGCGAGGGGTAAAGACAGTATTGTAAATATTAATTTAAATAACATAAAGTCATGTCTTACCGATATGAATGACACAACACACTGTTAAGGTTAAAACACGCACTATAATATATATGCAGGAGATAATTTAAATATTTGGAAAATTATCAACTCCCGTGTAAAAGATAGCGACGCGTTAATGAGAACGACGCGTTATTGAGGGCGACACGTTAATGAGAGCGACGCGTTAATGAGGGCGACGCGTTGATGAGGGCGACACGTTAATGAGAGCGACGCGTTGATGAGGGCGACACGTTAATGAGGGCGACACGTTAATGAGAGCGACGCGTTAATGAGAGCGACGCGTTGATGAGGGCGACGCGTTGATGAGGGCAACACGTTAATGAGGGCGACGCGTTAATGAGGGCGACGCGTTAATGAGGGCGACACGTTATTGAGAGCGACGCGTGAATGAGAGCGACGCGTTAATGAGGGCGACGCGTTGATGAGGGCGACACGTTGATGAGGGCGACACGTTAATGAGGGCGACACGTTAATGAAACCGACGCATTAATGAGACCGACGCGTTAATGAGAGCGACATGTTAATGAGGGCGACGCGTTAATGAGGGCGACGCGTTAATGAGAGCGAAATGTTAATGAGAGCGACATGTTAATGAGGGCGACGCGTTAATGAGAGCGACATGTTAATGAGGCGTTAATGAGACCGACGCGTTAATGATACCGACGCGTTAATGAGAGCGACATGTTAATGAGACCGACGCGTTAATGAGGGCGATGCGTTAATGAGAGCGACACGTTAATTTTAGCGACGCGTTAATGAGAGCGACGCGTTAATGAGGGCGACGCGTTAATGGGAGCGAGATTTGGAGGGCTGGAGGTTACAACACCCGAGAGTAATGTTTTAAAGGCATCTCAAAATCCTTATATAAGTGACCCCCCCCCCCCCCCATTTATTGCCCCACCCAGCATGTGAGGGCATCTGTTTTCTGATAAGCCAGGCTGCCACAGTCTGTAACGATGTGTCTGTCACACAGGTATTGTTCAAGATCCAAGTATATGTATGCTATATCTGGAGGTTGAACATAGTCATTCACAGTTTGTAAAGGAAACAGTTGTGAATATACCAATTACGCATACGCATATATATATAAGAGCGACGCGTTAATGAGAGCGACATGTTAATGAGGGCGACGCGTTAATGAGGGCGACACGTTAATGAGACCGACGCGTTAATGAGAGCGACATGTTAATGAGAGCGACATGTTAATGAGGGCGACACGTTAATGAGAGCGACATGTTAATGAGGCGTTAATGAGACCGACGCGTTAATGATACCGACGCCGTAATGAGAGCGACATGTTAATGAGACCGACGCGTTAATGAGGGCGACGCGTTAATGAGAGCGACACGTTAATATATATATATAAATCTTTATTTGTTTTCTTTCTTACTTTGTTGGTTGATTTGTTATTTCTTATACATTTTGTTTTTATCTGGGGGTTGAACATAGTCATTCACAGTTTGTAAAGGAAACAGTTGTGAATATACCAATGACGCAATCACACACACACACACACACACACACACACACACACACACACACACACACACACACACACACACACACACACACACACACACACATATATAAATCTTTATTTGTTTTCTTTTTCTTACTTTGTTGGTTGATTTTGTTATTTCTTTCATTGTTTTAGTTCTTATATATATTTTAAGTTATATTTTATTTTGATTTGTAAAATGAAACGGAATGTTTCTAACAAAAGCAATTTAAAAAGTCATTCATTGTTAGAATAATGTCCTTCAGACTCATTTTAAGTCATGTTGAATACTAAAACTTGTATCTCTCATGTATTTTCAAAATCAAATATTTAGCTATGAAATAAATACATTATCTTGCAGTTACAAAATTGACACCTAGTAATTAATGCAATAAAGAATTTGTAAGGGATCATATAGTAAACAACCCACATTATCACTATCATTAATGTTTATGGCTTTGTGTAAAACTAGCCTACTGTCTCACATCCCTACTAGCAGGTAATTTAGTTTTGCATTAACCCATCAGAGGTTTTACTGTGACAGATTAGTACTATGTTGGCTAGACTTCCTGCAGTGATGATCAGCAATTAGCAGGTCTGGTCATAGCATGTGGGGGCCTGGCTCAGTGGGATACCACATTCCTTTCGAGATGCCTTTAAATGGCTTAATATTTATGGATTCCAATATATATATATACATTCTCCATCCTTACTCTCCAGATAACTTCTGCGACTCATCGACGCGTTTCTCTATTTCATAGTCTTTAAGAAGACGAGGGACCCATCTGGCATCCACCTATCATGAAGAAAACAAATACTTGAATATACTATATTAAGACAGATATGTGACACTGTTTTCATTATTTTATAACTTAAATGCATTTCTTATTAACTGATAAAAATAATGCAGGAATGACAAATGTCTTAAAACTATATAAATGAATTCTTATTTTTCATTATGATTTTTATCTAGATACAGAAAACGCCGATATGTTTATACTTAAATTACTGAACTTCTATAAGAATTAATCAACACTATTATTTATTTAATATTTACTTAAGTTTCTCATGCTTACAACTTTTGTCATTATGCGATGCTCAGTTCTACGCTCACGTCAGCAATTTCGGCAAGCTCCCGCACCGTTAAACGTCTGTCCGTATCGTGCGCTGATTGAATTCACGCGACGCTTGACGCTTTCACGGACTTCTTTCTGCCGGACCTCGTCATTAAGTGCTGTATGTCCCTCAGAAAACAGTTTGTGCCATCTAAATACTAACGCACGACAAACACTGTCTTTCCCCTTAGCCTCTTGTAACATTGTAAACGTTTCCGTCGCCGATTTGCCTAAATTTATACAAAACTTAATGTTTGCCCGCACTTCAAGACGTTCTTGTGTCATAATTATAAAGAGACAACGTGTTAGGGTAACCGTGAACAAATGTTGATTATATCAACGTTTTACGACCAAATGACGTCTTGATATAATGTACACATTATTGGCGGATTTTTATGTAATTGCAAAAATAAGTTATTACTTTACTTTATATTATAATGTACGTCTTTATAATGCAGCATGGACGGGGGCGATAACGCGTTACTATAGTTTTTGGAATCATCATAATTTTTTATGTCGTATTATATTTTTCTAGCAATGCCGGTATTCTGATCAAGGATAAGCTATATTTAATAATGATACCAAATTTTGATATATTTCACAACATAATAAAAATCTATGGGGACAGATTCATTATATATTGAACATTTCTTGTATAAGGCATCATCGCATCATGACAGCAACGTGTAGGACAGAATATCTCCATGGCAGTAATGTAAAGGGTATATTATCTCCATGATAGCAATGTATAGGACATAATATCTCCATGGCAGCAATGTTTAGGACATACTATATCCATAGCAGCAATGTATAGGACATAATATCTCCATAGCAGTAATGTATAGGACCTAATATGTCCATGGCAGCAATGTATAGGACATAATATCTCCTTGACAGCAATGTATTGGACATACTATCTCCATGGCAGCACTGTATAGTGCATTAATTTCTCCATGGCAGCAATGTATAGGACCTAATATGTCCATGGCAGCAATGTATAGGACCTAATATGTCCATGGCAATTATAATGTATAGGACCTAATATGTCCATGGCAGCAATGTATAGGACCTAATATCTCCATAGCAGTAATGTATAGGACCTAATATGTCCATGGCAGCAATGTATAGGACATAATATCTTCATAGCAGTAATGTATAGGGTATATTATCTCCATGACAGCTACGAATAGGCCCTAATATTTCCATGGCAGTAATGTATAGTGCATTAATTTCTCCATGGCAGCAATGTATAGGGCCCAAAATCTCCATGACATCAATGTATAGGGCATAATAACTCCATGACAGCAATGTATAGGACATAATATCTCCATGGCAGTAATGTATAGGACACGATATCTCCATGGCAGCAATGTAAAGGACATACTATCTCCATGGCAGCAATGTATAGGCAATAATAACTCCATGACAGCAATGTACATGTAAAGGACATAATATCGCCATGGCAGCAATGTATTGGGCATATTATCTTCATGGCAGCACTGTATAGTGCATTAATTTCTCCATGGCAGCAATGTATATTGCCTAATATCTCCATGGCGGTAATGTATAGGACATAATATCTCAATAGCAGTAAAATATAGGGTATATTATCTCCATGGCAGCAATGTATAGGGCCTAATATCTCCATGGCAGCAATGTATAGGGCATAATAACTCCATGACAGCAATGTATAGGACATAATATCTCCATGGCAGTAATGTATATGACATAATAACTCTATGGCAGCAATGTATAGGACATACTATCTCCATGGCAGCAATGTATAGGCCATAATAACTCCATGACAGCAATGTACATGTAAAGAACATAATATCTCCATGGCAGCAATGTATTGGACATAATATCTCCATGGCAGCACTGTATAGTGCATTAATTTCTCCATGGCAGCAATGTATATTGCCTAATATCTCCATGGCGGTAATGTATAGGACATAATATCTCCATAGCAGTAATGTATAGGGTATATTATCTCCATGACAGCAATGTATAGGGCCTAATATCTCCATGGCAGCAATGTATTGGGCATAATAACTCCATGGCAGCAATGTATATGACATAATATCTCCATGGCCGCAATATATAGGGCCTAATATCTCCATGACAGCAATGTATAGGGCATAATAACTCCATGGCAGCAATATATAGGACATAATAACTCCATGGCACCAATGTATAGAGCAGAATAACGTCATGGCACCAATGTATAGGGCAGGATAACGTCATGGCAGAAATGTATAGGACATAATAACTTCATGGCACCAATATATAGGGCATGATAACGTCATCCAAGCAATGTATAGGACATAATATCTCAATGGTAGCAATGTATAGTGCACAATATCTCCACGGCAGCACTGTATAGTGCATAATATCTCCATGGCAGGAATGTATAGTGCATAATATCTCCATGGCAGCAATGTATAGGACATAATATCTCCATGGTAGCAATGCATAGTGCATAATATATATATGGTAGAAATGTATAGTGCATAATATCTCCATGGCAGCAATGTATAGTGCCTAATATCTCTATGGCAGCAATGTATAGTGCATAATATGTCCATGGCAGCAATCTATAGGGCATAATATCTCCATGGCAGCAATGTATAGTGCATAATATTTCTATGGCAGCCATGTATTAACATAGTATCTCCATGGCAGCAATGTATAGGACATAATTTCTCCATGGCAGCAATGTATGGTGCATAATATCTCCATGGCAGCAATGTATAGTGCGTAATATTTCCATGGCAGCAATGTATCGGACATAATATCTCCATGGTAGCAACGTATATGGCATAATATCTCCATGGTAGCTATGTATAAATCATAATATCTCCATGGCAGCAATGTATAGTGCATAATATCTCCATGGCAGCAATCTATAGTGCATAATATCTCCATGGCAGCAATGTATAGGACATAATATCTTCCTGGCAGCACTGTAAAGTGCATTAATTTCTCCATGGCAGCAATGTATAGGGCCCAAAATCTCCATTACATCAATGTATAGGGCATAATAACTCCATGACAGCTATGTATATGACATAATATCTCCATGGCAGTAATGTATAGGACATGATATCTCCATGGCAGCAATGTAAAGGACATACTATCTCCATGGCAGCAATGTATAGGCCATAATAACTCCATGACAGCAATGTACATGTAAAGGACATAATATCTCCGTGGCAGCAATGTATTGGGCATATTATCTCCATGGCAGCACTGTATAGTGCATTAATTTCTACATGGCAGCAATGTATAGTGCATAATATCTCCATGGCGGTAATGTATAGGACATTATATCTTAAGCAGTAAAATATAGGGTATATTATCTCCATGGCAGCAATGTATAGGGCATAATAACTCCATGACAGCAATGTATAGGACATAATATCTCCATGGCAGTAATGTATAGGACATAATATCTCCATGGCAGCAATGTATAGGACATACTATCTCCATGGCAGCAATGTATAGGCCATAATAACTCCATGACAGCAATGTACATGTAAAGGACATAATATCTCCATGGCAGCAATGTATTGGACATAATATCTCCATGGCAGCACTGTATAGTGCATTAATTTCTCCATGGCAGCTATGTATATTGCCTAATATCTCCATGGCGGTAATGTATAGGACATAATATCTCCATAGCAGTAATGTATAGGGTATATTATCTCCATGACAGCAATGTATAGGGCCTAATATCTCCATGGCAGCAATGTATTGGGCATAATAACTCCATGGCAGCAATGTATAGGACATAATATCTCCATGGCCGCAATATATAGGGCCTAATATCTCCATGACAGCAATGTATAGGGCATAATAACTCCATGGCAGCAATGTATAGGACATAATAACTACATGGCACCAATGTATAGAGCAGAATAACGTCATGGCACCAATGTATAGGGCAGGATAACGTCATGGCAGCAATGAATAAGACATAATAACTCCATGGCACCAATGTATAGGGCAGGGTAACGTCATGACAGAAATGTATAGGAAATAATAACTTCATGACACCAATATATAGGGCAGGATAACGTCATCCAAGCAATGTATAGGACATAATATCTCCATGGCAGCAATGTATAGTGCACAATATCTCCACGGCAGCACTGTATAGTGCATAATATCTCCATGGCAGGAATGTATAGTGCATAATATCTCCATGGCAGCAATGTATAGGACATAATATCTCCATGGTAGCAATGTATAGTGCATAATATCTATATGGTAGAAATGTATAGTGCATAATATCTCCATGGCAGCAATGTATCGTGCATAATATCTCTATGGCAGCAATGTATAGTGCATAATATGTCCATGGCAGCAACGTATAGGGCATAATATATCCATGGCAGCAATGTATAGTGCATAATATTTTTATGGCAGCCATGTATTAACATAGTATCTCCATGGAAGCAATGTATAGGACATAATTTCTCCATGGCAGCAATGTATGGTGCATAATATCTCCATGACAGCAATGTATAGTGCGTAATATTTCCATGGCAGCAATGTATCGGACATAATATCTCCATGGTAGCAACGTATATGGCATAATATCTCCATGGTAGCAATGTATAGTTCATAATATCTCCATGGCAGCAATGTATAGTGCATAATATCTCCATGGCAGCAATATATAGTGGATAATATCTCCATGGCAGCAATGTATAGGACATAATATCTTCCTGGCAGCAATGTATAGTGCATAATATCTCCATGGCTGCAATGTATAGTGCATAATATCTCCATGGCAGCAATGTATAGGGCATAATATCTCCATGGCAGCAATGTATAGGACATAATATCTCCATGGCAGCAATGTATAGGACATAATATCACCATGGTAGCAATGTATAGGACATAATATCACCATGGTAGCAATGTATAGGACATAATATCTCCATGGCAGCAATGTATAGGACATAATATCACCATGGTAGCAATGTATAGGACATAATATCACCATGGTAGTAATGTATAGGACATAATATCACCATGGTAGCAATGTATAGGACCTAATATCTCCATTACTGTACTGTACAATCCATGGCAGCAATGTATAGGGCATAATATCTCCATGGCTGTAATGTAATGGGCATCATAACCACATAGACGTAATGTGTACTTCCTAGTAGCGTCATGACAGCAATATATAGGGTATATTAACTCCATGTAGATATTTCAGGTACTTTATATAAGAGATAGTCTTTGTTTTATTCATTTTTTATTTTTATCATAATGCTCAAGCACCTTTACTCCTTATTATCTGAATAACAAGATATAAATTTGCAGCATGAAGCTATTTCAATAATTAAACAAGCGGAAAAAATCATAAGGGAGGTAATACAATGTATATATGTAATATTTCAATAGTGGAGTAACATCCCTTTATAAACAAAAAGCGGGAACAGATTGATCTTCAACAAGTAGCATCCATTTGTTTTTCTTAAAGGTCTAGTGCGCTGAGTTGAATAACATAAAACATCGATACTGTTTATACAGGTCTACGATTAAAATAACAAGTACAGTTTTACATATCGTTCATATTTTGCTGATAAATATGCAGTTGTATATTGCAATGTGTAACAGTCATAGTAAATAGTTTAAATAGAAATATGAATGTTTTATTTATTCGTGTCGGCGTGTGTATATGTGTTTGTGTGTGTATGTGTGTTTGTGTGTGTATGTGTGTTTGTGTGTGTATATGTGTGTGTGTATGTGTTTGTGAGTGTGTGTATGTGTCTATGTTTGTGTGTGTATGTGTGGTATGTGTGCGCCCTATGAACTACTTAATATTTGTGTGTAGGTGTGTTTGTGGTATAAACTAGTTAAATACTTTGCTATCATCGGCATTGGTTTACACTATAAACCGCAATATGTTGTTATGTTTGTTTTTCAACAATTAAGTAAAATACTCGCACATCGTGTTTGGTCCTTTATATCTTTTATATAATAACATACTGCCACATACTTCACTCCACTATAAAAATCGTTATTTTCCTATGCTTTAATACACATATACATATAACACCATATAACACCATATAATTGGGGAGTGGGCGGGGTGACCGGTCGCGAAAGTAAATAATCAATAAAAGATCGGAATATAGGGTACTCGTACATCGATCGAGAGAGAAAGAGAGTAAGAGAGAGAGAGAGAGACAGAGACAGAGACAGAGAGAGTCAGACAAACTGACAAACAGACAAAGAAAACGAAGCATAGCCAGAGAGACATACGGACAGACAGAATGAGGTAGGGAGTGAGAGAAGGAGGGAGAGAGAGAGAGGGAGAGAGGAAAAGACAGACATAGGGAGGTAGGAATGGAGAGACAGACCGACAGACGGGAAGGGAGGGAGATAAAAGGTAGGGAGAGAGAGGGAACGAGAAAGACACGGAGGGAGGGGGTTGAGCGAGAAAGAGAGAGAGAGGGGGAGAGAGAGACGGGAGGGAGGGAGCGAGGGAGGGAAGGAGGAAGGGAAGGAGGGAGGGAGGGTAGAATTATAGGTAGGTAGGGAAAGAGAGAGAGGAGAGAGAGAGGGAGAGATAGAGACAGAGAGAGATAGAGAGAGAGGATGGAGGGAAGGAGAGAGAGACACAGAGAGAGAGAGAGAGAGAGAGAGGGAGAGAGAGAGAGAGAGAGAGAGAGTTTAACCCAGTACTCTTATATATTGTGAGGCTATGCTGTTTTTACACTGTGATTAGTGTCTAAAATAAGCTCTTTTCAGTCTTATGGAGACATGGCGAACTTGATGCCTTCTCTGCTGCCAAAATGACTGGCCTAGACGCCAATCCAGATATTAATAATATCAAGGAAAATGAAGGATATTTCAAAACATGAGATTTTTTGTTACATCACCCAACATAATTATTGTCATTTTTGCGATGTTCAGCTCATTATTGGTGGAGGAAGACCACAAACATATGCCTGGGTAAGCACAGGTTAACAAGAAAACTCGTTGAAAAACACTAAATGTTCATTATATCCAGTTATAAATAAGCACACTTTGGGACGTGTGGTAAATATAGACATTGACCTCAGAGCGAACTACCCGGATGCTGATATAGTGTGATCACAAAAGTAAGTGATAACACGGGTATTACAGGTGTAACGATCGCCCTACAGTTTAATTTTAGGTAGCGTTAATTGTTAATGGTTTGTTTTCCTATTTAGATTTAGTTTAAAATTTACCGGTAGGATAAGTTAGAAATGGTTCGCCAAGGCCTGGCTTTTGGTGACTCATTTATAAGTGATACAATAGACCATTTCAAACCAAGCGTCTGGCCAATCCTATTCCGCTGATCAAGTAGACGCTTTGTTAGAAAATCTCGCGAGACTCGGCGTGTTTTGGCAAAACTGGGGGCTCTTCACTTCCGGATTTTGTATTATCTAATTAAACGTAATACAGTACTGAAAATCATGAAATTGACAAAAGTTCAACGTCTGAATAACCATAAGTTGCCAAATAGTGCACGTATACAATCATCAACTGACAGATAAATAAAACAATCGTAATAAAAACGAACTTATATCACGTTCATTTACATGTTAAAAAAAATATAATCATTACCGCCATTAAATTTACCTGGCCACACATGATCATCATCATGATCCCATATTACTTTGACTTCACTTGATTTGCAACTATTTGAATGAGGGTCTACACGCCTGGCTACGGCTTATTTTCCCATTCATGGCTTGAATGTTCTATGGCAAAATGTGGTCTAAAGTGCGCCCACCGGGTACTTAATTTTTGTACCCGTTTTGTAAATTCATATTATTTCTCTTTGCGCGTGGGTCCCTTTCATACCATCATAAAGTTCTACTCTAATTGAATCCCTAATTTTAAGACATGAGCGGACACCCCAACTAATTAAGCTAATTGGCAGTTTTATGACACCTTGTTTGTCTAGTGGACAGGAAGTGTGACCGTGTTTTGGCGTCTTTTCCCCTTCGCAAGAACACATGCATCCGCTATGCAGCTGTGTTTGAAACTGTCTCCATATGGCAGTCGTGTGGTTTATGACATTCACCATTTAAAGAGCAATATGCATTGACTTACGCGAGGACAACTAAAAGGACAAAACACTAAGGTCTACAATATCTTTTTTGGCTCATAAAAGGACCTAACGCTATTTTTAGCAGTATCAACAATGGTGCACCCTTTCCCAACCCCACTATTTTTTTCGTTAAGGAAGAGGAAACGTGGATGTGGGGATTTCAAGGAACACAATCTAATGTATTTTTTTCATCTCGTGTTTATTGCAAATGTATTATTTCAATAGCTCGCCTATTCTTTTGTAGTTAATCCGTTTATGATCATTCAATGGACTAAAGAAGTTTGTAAGGATATTTATATAAGTAAAAACATGCGCAGTCTGAAATATTACTACATAGTACAGTTTCCCCCCTCCACTCTCACTCCTTTAGAAAGTATACTTATGCCGCGAAGGTAAATCGTCAATAACGTTGCATATTTTTTCATAGCACACGCCGTTCAGGTGTACTTATCATTTTTAATCTCTCAACAGTACCCAACGTTCACACCCTCTCTATCTTCTAAATGGCAGCTTGAAGACAATTATCGATCGATATCATGTTACACAGTATTAGAGAAATAATGGGTCGGTCAATTTGAAACAAAAATATTTCTTTTCGGCGACTTCAAAAGATAGTGACCGTCGATTGTTTCCCAGAATTTTCTTTGATGTTGCAGTGTTAGCCAGAGAGCCCAGAGAAAGAAATAACACCGCATTTATTTATTTTTTACAACCTTGAAGAAATTAAAATCACAGTGATGTAATTAGCGACTCCATGTTATAAGTGCGTCAGAACTTCCTTGAAATTAAAAACTGACCTTTTTTCGAAGGTTGATTTTTTTTGTATTTTCTGGTCCATCCGAACACTTATGTTATACATCTACATGATAAACCTTTATATTTCTTTAATTGGCATGAGCAGCACTTTCAGAAAATGTATAGTTTTGATCATATTTTGTCATTTATACAAATTATAGAAATGGGTGGTTTTTGCTATCATCAATGTCAAACGAACGGCGTTGTTTACCATCACCTTTTATGGTTAAAGTACATCCGCCAGTTTCTGTAACGAACTGTTCGATTGGTTTACGTCGTATGACGTCAAACAAAACATGCAAGCGTCTTATCAACAAAACGACCTACAAAATCACAATAAACTATTTTGGTACGGACACAAATGATTAAATCCTTTGCGCAAGAGCCCCCAGTTTTGGAAAATCTCGAGAAAACGGGCCAAGTCTCGTAGCGCGAGATATAAATCGGCGCATGCGCACTAGACGTTTGAAATGGTCTATTGACAAAAGACATAAACAAAGCAAATTTTAGTTCCAAAGATAAAACAATTAGAATTATTTATTTAACAAGAAACATATGACATAGACTGACAGATGAAATATATGAATATTAAAATATCCTACCCACAGCGGGTTGCGGCTAGACCATAAAACTGGGGCCCTACCCACAGCGGGTTGCGGCTGGACCGTAAAACTGGGGCCCTACCCACAGCGGGTTGCAGCTCGACCATTAAATTGGGGCCCTACCCACATCGTGTTGCGGCTGGACCATAAAACTGGGGCCCTACCCACAGTGGAGTGGGTTGCGTCTGGACCATACAACTGGGGCCCTTCCCACAGCGGGTTGCGGCTAAATCATGAAACTGGGGCCCTACCCACAGCGGGTTGCAGCTGAACCATAAAACTGGGGGCCTACACACAGCGTGTTGCAGCCTGACCATACAACTGGGGCCCTACCCACAGCGGGTTGCAGCTGAACCATAACACTGGGGCCCTACCCACAGCGGGTTGCAGCCTGACCATACAACCGGGCCCTACCCACAATAGGTTGCAGCCTGACCATACAACTAGGGCCCTATCCACAGCGGGTTGCAGCGTGACCATAACACTGGGGCCCTACCCACAGCGGGCTGCAGCCTGACCATAAAGCTGGAGCGATTCCCTCAGTGAGTTGCAGCCTGACCATACAGCTGGGGCCCTACCCACAGCGGGTTGCAGCTGAACCATAACACTGGGCCCTACCCACAGCGTGTTGCAGCCTGCCCATAAAGCAGGGGGCCTTCCCACAGCGTGTTGCAGCCTGACCATAAAGCTGGGGCCCTACCAACAGCGGGTTGCTGCCTGACCATAAAGCTGGGGCCCTTCCCACAGCGGGTTGCAGCTGAACCATAACACTGGGGACTTTCCCACAGCGGGTTGTAGCTGAACCATAACACTGGGGGCCTTCCCACAGCGGGTTGCAGCTGAACCATAACACTGGGGCCCTACCAACAGCGTGTTGCAGCCTGACAATAAAACTGGGGCGCTACCCACAGCGGGTTGCAGCCTGACCATAAAACCGGGGGCCTTCTCAAAGTGGGTTGCAGCTGAACCATAATACTGGGGGCCATCCCACAGCGGGATGCAGCTGAACCATAACACTGGGGGCCTTCCCACAGCGGGTTGCAGCTGAACCATAACACTGGGGGCCTTCCCACAGCGGGCTGCAGCTGAACCATAACACTGGGGGCCTTCCCACAGCGGGCTGCAGCTGAACCATAACACTGGGGGCCTTCCCACAGCGGGTTGCAGCTGAACCATAACACTGGGGGCCTTCCCACAGCAGACTGCAGCTGAACCATAACACTGGGGGCCTTCCCACAGCGGGCTGCAGCTGAACCATAACACTGGGGGCCTTCCCACAGCAGGCTGCAGCTGAACCATAACACTGGGGGCCTTCCGAAAGCGGGCTGCAGCTGAACCATAACACTGGGGGCCTTCCCACAGCGGGTTCCAGCTGAACCATAAAACAGGGGGCCTTCCCACAGCGGGTTGCAGCTGAACCATAACACTGGGGGCCTTCCCACAGCGGGTTCCAGCTGAACCATAAAACAGGGGGCCTTCCCACAGCGGGTTCCAGCTGAACCATAAAACAGGGGGCCTTCCCACAGCAGACTGCAGCTGAACCATAAAACAGGGGGCCTTCCCACAGCAGGCTGCAGCTGAACCATAACACTGGGGGCCTTCCCACAGCGGGTTCCAGCTGAACCATAACACTGGGGGCCTTCCCACAGCGGGTTCCAGCTGAACCATAACACTGGGGGCCTTCCCACAGCGGGTTGCAGCTGAACCATAAAACAGGGGGCCTTCCCACAGCGGGTTGCAGCTGAACCATAACACGGGGGGCCTACCCACAGCGGGTTGCAGCTGAACCATAACACGGGGGGGGGGGCCTTCCGAAAGCGGGCTGCAGCTGAACCATAACACTGGGGGCCTTCCCACAGCGGGTTGCAGCTGAACCATAACACTGGGGGCCTTCCCACAGCGGGTTGCAGCTGAACCATAACACGGGGGGCCTACCCACAGCGGGTTGCAGCTCAACCATAACACTGGGGGCCTTCCCACAGCGGGTTGCAGCTGAACCATAACACGGGGGGCCTACCCACAGCGGGTTGCAGCTGAACCATAACACTGGGGGCCTTCCGAAAGCGGGCTGCAGCTGAACCATAACACTGGGGGCCTTCCCACAGCGGGTTCCAGCTGAACCATAAAACTTGGGGCCTTCCCACAGCGGGTTCCAGCTGAACCATAACACTGGGGGCCTTCCCACAGCGGGTTGCAGCTGAACCATAAAACAGGGGGCCTTCCCACAGCGGGTTGCAGCTGAACCATAACACGGGGGGCCTACCCACAGCGGGTTGCAGCTGAACCATAACACGGGGGGCCTTCCGAAAGCGGGCTGCAGCTGAACCATAACACTGGGGGCCTTCCCACAGCGGGTTGCAGCTGAACCATAACACTGGGGGCCTTCCCACAGCGGGTTGCAGCTGAACCATAACACGGGAGCCTACCCACAGCGGGTTGCAGCTGAACCATAACACTGGGGGCCTTCCCACAGCGGGTTGCAGCTGAACCATAACACGGGGGGCCTACCCACAGCGGGTTGCAGCTGAGCCATAACACTGGGGGCCTTCCGAAAGCGGGCTGCAGCTGAACCATAACACTGGGGGCCTTCCCACAGCGGGTTCCAGCTGAACCATAAAACTTGGGGCCTTCCCACAGCGGGTTCCAGCTGAACCATAACACTGGGGGCCTTCCCACAGCGGGTTGCAGCTGAATCATAACACGGGGGCCTTCCCACAGCAGACTGCAGCTGAACCATAACACTGGGGGCCTTCCCACAGCGGGCTCCAGCTGAACCATAACACTGGGGGCCTTCCCACAGCAGACTGCAGCTGAACCATAACACTGGGGGCCTTCCCACAGCGGGCTCCAGCTGAACCATAACACTGGGGGCCTTTCCACAGCGGGTTGCAGCTGAACCATAACACGGGGGGCCTACCCACAGCGGGTTGCAGCTGAACCATAACACCGGGGGCCTTCCCACAGCGAGATAATAGCTTTACTAGACATTTAATATGAAGCAGCGTTACATGGTGGTTTAGTTATTTTCAAGTAAAAAAAAACGAGACTAATGGAAATGCAACAAGTGGCTAGCCTCATTATGAGATTATGAACTGACCTAATAATAAATTTGTAGTGACCATATATTTCTAGTGAAAATAATACATACTTTACATCTAGTTCTAAAACTTACTCAAAAACAAGACACAACTAGCTAGCTGGTGCTGGGCTGGTTGTCATGCATAACACGAGCTCTTTTGTCCCTGTCTTTCTCTCTAGGTTAGTTCCCATGACTTGGTCCAGCAGTGGGATTGTCTAAAACCGTCAATGGTAACAAGGTGACAGCTTCTCTGTAAATGTAATGTATTCTAATATAAAGTAAATACTATGTTTTATTTATATTTCAATTTAAAAGAAAAATTAATGTTGTCGGTATCAAATTTGCTTTGTTTAAAAATGACCGGCCAGAACGTTCGGTTATAAAATGAGAAAAAATGGCAGTTTTATTTGATTACGATAATACATGGGTACGAAGGAAAAACACCCGTTTGTGCTAAAATGTTGTTCACATTGTCACTTAGACAGCATAATGAATTTGAAAATGTAAAATACTTGTAAAAAGAAAAAGTAAATCGGCTGCGTTAAAATAAACTGTTATCTTTCCGATACTCTGGAGCCGTAGGTGATCGAAAAGTGAAAATTGAACGGTAAAAAACAACAACAATAGTGCTGTCAACTGGTGTCGAGAAAACAGGCCAATTCAGTGCAAACCATCAAAACTGTTCCCCAAATTAGGGAGCTTAATAGCTAATGCATCAATAACATACAAAATATCATACATGTTCACCTGAAAATGTACATACATAGAATAACAATACTCACAGACATATTCCGTAAACTATCGGTATTTTCCGTTGAAATTCGCTTGTTTATACTTGTTGTTTATATTGTCGATTTATGTAAAAGATTATTACCCGGTTGGAGACATTTTTGGGGGGCTTTTTGGTAACACGAATGTTTAAGTTGAAGCATGTGTTATTACTTAATGGCATAAAACATGAAGTTTGAGTGTTCAACTAATTTAACAGTGCAGCATGGCTTATATAAAAAAATACTTGTATGTTATAATGATTATTATACGTCACATTTTCCAAAGATGTGGATTGGATTGGATTGGAGTAGCCGGCATTTTGGCCGATACTGCGCAGCGACATTTCCATCATTATAGCACAGGGGCACTTATGAGGTGCCCAGGGACTGAACCCGGCCGGTCCATTATACTGACACCGACAAGTCAGGCGTAATGCTGTCCCCTTAGCCCCGAGCGTTAGGAGGGAAGCCACTACTACCAACTTTAAAGTCTTTGTAATGACCCGGCCGGGGTTCGAACCCACGACCTCCCGATCCGCAAGCCGACGCTCTACCACCTGAGCAGTAAACAGAATTTCATTGGTTCTGTTATGGTAACTAAAGCATTTCGTTGTTAGAGGGAGACACTTGGTTCACCGGACCTGGTAGCGCAATCGGTAGAGCGTCAGCTCCAGTTACGGGAGGCCCCAGGTTCGATCCCGGGCCGCGACATACCAAAGTCGTAAAAATGATAGCGATAAAGCTCCTTTGCTAACGCTCAAGCAAATACAAGGGTAGTTCCACGACCGGTTGGCTCGGTGTCAGGATATTGTTACTGGGTGTGGTATCATGCTAGGTGTTCACGGCATGCTATACACAGTGAAGGCAATCTGCTTCAAGTGGACATCGTCTCCAGAAAAAAAATAATGTTGAAATACTGTTGGCGGGACGATAAACCCAATAAACAAACAAACACTTGGTCGAAACTGTTGGATACAACCTTCAGTTCGCCACATTATAATGCACATTTCTGATATCTTTTAAAAGAATAACATATAGAAATGGTGAGAGGAAGAGCAAAAATGAGGAAAGGTGTTTGGGTTTATGTTTAAGAACAAGAAAGCAAGGGCGAATGAGGTAAGAGTGAGAAGAAAGGAGGGAAATCATTGAGAGAGGAAAAGAGAGAGAGAGAAAGAGAGAGAGAGAGAGAGAAAGAGAGAGAGAGAGAGAGAGAGTGTATGTCATAGGGTCGAATATTGAGTGAATAAGTTAGATATGTAGATAATTAGTATACATTAACTCATTAAGACCGTGCAACTCGTTCCCCACCTTTCCTTTTTGACTAACCAATCAAACTCTTGTTTTCTTGGTGAACGAGACTTTTGCACCCAGGCTTGTCATTCAACTATTGACTGACCGCCTGATCCCTTGCACGTCTCTCTCTATCTCTTTCGTTCTCTCTCTCTTTCGCTCTCTCTCTCTCTCTCTCTCTCTCTCTCTCTCTCTCTCTCTCTCTCTTCTCTCTTTATATATATATATATATATATATATATATATATATATATATATATATATATATATATATATATATATATATATATATATATATATATATATATATTGTTGCAGGTAAATATTATTTTATTATTAAATCTATTATGCTCTTTCATCATTTCATCATTCACTCTTGTTGTAAAACTTTTCGAGGTCATTTTATAGTTTGATATTTGTTAAACTTTATTCAATGTGTATGTTTAATTGTTAAATAATTAAAAACCACATCCACCGCCATGTTGATTTTACCCATACTAAGATATTTTACAGGAATGTGTCTGTTCTTAATTCATTATTATTTGTATTTAATTCAACTATTGACTGACCTCTGGTCACTTGCACGTCTCCCTCTCTCTCTATATATTATAAATATATATATATTGTTGCAGTTTCTTCCTTCAATTCCAATCCCTCCGCTGACAATTGTGACAAATATATGAAGGAGAGGAGAGAGAGAGAGGGTGGAGAGAGAAGAGAGAGAGAGAGAGAGAGAGAGAGAGGAGAGAGAGAGAGAGGGAGAAAGTAGATGGAGAAGGGAGAAACACATATTTCCTTGGTAACTTCACCTTGTAATAATGCTACATCTTTGTATATAACTTATTGTTTGTAGGTATCTTGAACTTGTTAGCCTTCAAATCATGTAATAAGTTTGGATTGTATCTTTTTATAATAACAGAGATGAACGTGAGTTTAAGTGACATAAGAGTACTGTAGACATTTATCCTTCTACATCATTAGTAATTGTGATACATGATTCGCGAATACTGCGATAAAGTTGAATGGACATTGATTCATACGCTCCCCACCCTCCCACCAAAATTGTCTGGATCCGCCTCTGCATAAAGCTAGTGTATGCTTTTTTTTTTATACAACTGGCGTTAAAATAGGACATTTTAAAGATAGCCGAGAACAAAAGTTCAATGAACCGTTTCAAACGATTCACTAGTTCCATATGAGGTGTGTAATAGATCCTTTACTTAATTTGCACTCTACAGTGTTTTCAATAACTTCAAAGGACACTATCATGCCACTTGATAACCAATGATTTTATATTTTATTACAACTGGGAAAAAGTCGTTTAAACCGTACATAGAAAGTAAGGAGTTAAATGTGTCTGTTTAATGGATAGTGTAAAGAAACAAATCACAAGAAATAATAGCCTGTTGTTTATGCATGATGACAGAAAAGTTTAAACACGAAGTTGTTCCACCAAAATACGTAAAGCGTGAAAAACCGGAAGTTGCGCGGCTTGTGTCACGCCATCTCATAGAGCGTCCGGAAGATACAGAGCCATTTCTGTTGCAAGCAAGCGCCTGGTTACCAAGCAATAATTGGGTGATGATTGACAAAAGAAATAAAACTATCAAAGTTTATGATGGACGTTTTAACTTTGTGTCAATGATGAAACTATCTACGTTTCCGTTCGACGTGTGTGCTTCAAACAGAAAAATGGAGGAGTTTTATGTCACTGAACCGGAAGGAAGAATGATCCATTGTCTGAGCATTGCGCATGGGCAGATGAAGATAGTGAAAAGTCTATTTATAGACGATGAATGTCGTGGAATCACGTGCTGGCGGAAAGGATTGGCTGTGACAGTAATGAGGGAGGGGTTTAAAGGTACACAACTTTAGTATCTAAGGACATGTTATCTTTTAGGTATTCATGCGCAGCTCATAATTATTCATTTAAGGGCATACAAATTGATTGTTTTTAAATTATGTAACGTCATGTAATCTAAGTTATACATAGAATACATTTTCAAATGATATATGTCAAAGTGACTCAAAATAATATCTATTATTAAACAAAAATATGAAATTAACATATTGTATCAATGGTAGTTTTACAAAGGGATAAAATATTTTATTAAAAATATATATCTTCTAAACAGGGACACTTGGCATACTGCATTATAACGGCAAAATCAAGCGGAAATGCTGGGAATCTAAGGATCACGATCAGCTGTTTCGCGCCCCTTGGTATATGACGTCAGACAAAGCCGGAAATTACGTCATCGTATCTGACCAAGGCAATAACACAGTTACCTGCCTCGACGTGAAGACGCTTGACATCCTCTTCCAAGTCTCTTCTCCGCGATTGGTTAATCCTCGCAGCGTCACGGCTGACGTAAGCGGCAATATTTACGTCATAGGTAGTGATGAAACGAATCATTACGTCATGAAATTGTCGCCAACAGGAAAGGCTTTAGGATATATTCTAAACAGAAATGATAAACTGAATTATCCTTCTGGGATATCATTCTGTGCGGATGGAAGTGTCATATTGTTACAGCCAAATAGAGAGAAGCCAATTGTGTGTGTATATGACATTTAGTGCGCCGGGTATTTATAACCAAAAGTGACGAAATTTATTTGATTTTGAGCTGGAAGTAAAATGGATTGGAATTAAATAAGAATACAATTGGTAATTCGTATCTCTATAATTACATGCTTGAAATATGACATTTTTATATATAATAAATCAATTCCCGTGACCCTTCATATTTTATCTGATGAAAATATGTCCTTTAAACATAGGATACATCGTCGGATACCCACGTCAAATTTTCTGTCGTCTTATCGAACTGAATAGAACAGGATTTCGCTGATCATAATACTGCTTACAAAATCCATACTCTTCAGAGTGGAGACTAGACGTATAACAATGACTGTGCTATTTTGACAAATCTGTCGATACAATGAAAGAACGAGCCATATCATTGGACTGAAATCTTCATCGGATTATGAAGCGACCAATATAATATTATTACAAGAAACGGCGAAAAGTAAACTAAATATTCCATGGGCGATGAATGGAGAAGGGATGGGTCGTAGGTGTTCGACGATAAATAAAATAAAGCTAATCGCGTTACTCCATTTTTATCGGCAGATTCTCGTCGTAGGAAACACACAGTGGTTAACAATTCATTAGTACAGCAAGAAAGTAACCGTTGCTATAAAAACAATAATGGAATTAGAAACAAAATAGTAACCATGGATTGATTCCGATATCAAAAAAATGAGACAAAAAGTACCAGCACTTATTTCCATTGTGGTCCTTGTTAATCTTTTGATGACCCGGAGAGGCATTCAGTTAAAACAACAACGACACAACAACAACAAACAAAGAAACATAAACATAAAGAATAATTGGCAGGCATATATAACAAGTATAGTAACACAGTTCTAAGAGTTGTTAACAATTTAATTGATTATTTAATTGAAATTCATATTATATGTTATTGCATTCCGTGGGATGGAAGTGATAAAATGGAGAATAAGATACGAAAATAAAAACTGGAGTATTTAAGGACATACATAAGGCGAAATGATTACTAAATTATAACATACTATTCATGATAAAGGAATAAACTTCCGTCACAAACAGTTTATTAAATGATATTTGATAGACGCTTTAAAATACCACAGATTCCTTATCGTTATAAGTTTTAGCAGAATATTTATGTTATATATTGAAGCACATTCATTACCGCTAAATATTTTAGCAAGTTCACTATCGCTATATATTTGAACTGATTCTTTATCGTTATATATTTGAGCACATTCCTTATCGTTATACATTTGAACAGATAATTTATCATTTTACATTTGAACAGATTCCTTATCATTATATATCTGATCAGAGTCCTTATAATTATATATCTGAGCTTATTCCTTATCACTATATCTTTGAGCAGAATCACTATCGTTATATGTTTTGCAGATTCCTTATCGTTATATATTTGACCAGATTCCTTATCGTGATATATTAGAGCAGAATCATATTCATTATATATTTGAGCACATCCTTTATCGTTATATATTTGACCAGATTCCTTATCACTATATATTTGAGCAGAATCATTA
This sequence comes from Sinonovacula constricta, assembly GCA_007844125.1. NCBI lineage: Eukaryota > Metazoa > Mollusca > Bivalvia > Cardiida > Solecurtidae > Sinonovacula > Sinonovacula constricta. The sequence continues at coordinate 52,201,609 of CM017566.1, forward strand.
TCATTATATATTTGAGCACATCCTTTATCATTTTATATTTAACCAGATTCCTTATCACTATATATTTTTGCAGAATCATTATCTTTATATTTTTGACTACATCCTTTATCATTATATATTTGACCAGATTCCTTATCACTATATATTTTTGCAGAATCATTATCTTTATATATTTGAGCACATTCTTTATCATTATATATTTATCTTTAAAATATCCGAAGGGATATAAACATTAAACACAGTTGATTTCACTCTTTTAATGACGTTTCGGCCTTATGGCCTTTCTCAAATAATACAAATATTTATATTATTTATATTAATACAATATTTGTATTATTTGAAAAAGGCCATAAGGCCGAAACGTCATTAAAAAGTGAAATCAACTGCATTATATATTTGACCAGATTCCTTATCGCTTTATTTTTAGCAGTTTCTTTATCGTGATATATTTGAGCAGATTCCTCATCGTTATATTTGATGGTAACCTATTCAAAAGTTCGGAAGATAACAAACAGAAAGATTTGGAACCTGACCCTTTGAGACTCTAACTTCGACCTAAGCAGTCAACAGACAAACTTTACTTTATACGATTACATGTGTTTTCACAATTCTACTCTTTTACCTGATTGGTACGTTGGTGCCTCCCATCATCCCACCCACATGGATCCATCCATGTATGTATGGTTTGCTTAATTACTAAGATCCCTTAGCAGGAAATTAGTCAACAATTTATAGGCTCCGCTTTTAAAAGCTCGGTAATATTCAGGCTTACAAGTATTTCTGTTCACATATATATATATATATATATATAAAATCAATGAAACGTTTGAATCTGTTTGAATATTGCTTTTAAATGAAATAACCTAAAAATCTTTTCAAAAGTCGTCTATTTTAGATTCTCATTAAAATTTATAAATATGCATAAGTGCTTATTTGCATAATTGACACATAGCCATAATGGCCATACAATAACCTTTAATTGAATTCCTGTTTTATACTTCGCTCCTGTCACCATTTTGGGGAAAGTTATAAACATTTCTTCTAAACATACCCTGCTATCAATATTTTATGATGGTTACCATGAAAACCATTAGTTTTCATATAGACCAAATGAATTTATTTTTAGTACATGGGAGATTGTGTTTCTAGACACGAACATTTTGGTACACCCCATAAAAAGTCTAGGAAATGCGGGGTAGCCACACCTAGCTGCCGGACTATGACATATATCCACTTTTCTTGCTAATAGCAATCAATGTATTATTCAAAACACAAATGAAACAGATATTCACAACCAATTAAATATTGCATCCCTATTGTTTCCCATGTAACAATGCAGTTATAGAATGTAATATTTTATAATTGTTACATACAGCACAAACCCCCTTAATTAAGCCAGATTTTATGCATAATTGTTACGACCATGGCTTAATTACCAATCACTATGTGAAGCACAGTTTCCCCTGACCTGTTTTTCCAATCTAAAAAATGGGGTCCAAACAATATACAGAAAACTTAAAAAAACCCAATGTTTTTCAGACTATTCTCATACACCAAGAGTCTTATTTTCTTTACAATGGAGCCTACCACACATGATATTATTTAACTGTTATTAAAATGATTGTATTACTAAAAATATCAAATATTTTTTATTACAATAACAACCTTCCTTTTGGTCTAAAAATATAGGAAAAGATATAGGTTTGAAAGTATAATTAATAATTATAAAAAGAATATGGGGGAAATGTCAACGAAATACAGTAACACAGGCAAGAGCCATTATTGCTTTTAAAATTATCATGATTCAGAAAGACAATTGAAATTCAGCCTAACAGGAGCTGGCTGTTCTACACTATTTAACTCAGCTTGATCAATTTGTACTTTGCAGGTTCAGAGTTAAATCACTAAAGATTCATAATACTGAGATATTAAGTTCAAATGATAATTATATTAGTACAAGAACCAAATGACCTGATGGAACGGTCTGACAAGATTTGCACACATGTGTATCTACAGTTTAATTGTCACTGCTTAAATCATTAATTGATCAATAGGGTACTAATACATCGAAAGAGAGAGAGAGAGAGAGAGAGAGAGGTAGAGAGAGACAGATAGAAGAGATAGGCGGACAGACAGAAAGAAAGACAGACAGAGACAGACAGAGTAAGACAGAAAGAATGAGGGAGGGAGAGAAATGCGGGAAGAGAGAGAGAGGGAGGGAGGGAGGAAGGAAGGGAGAGAGAGAGGGAGGGAGGAGAGAGACGCATAGGGAGGAGGGGAGAGACAGACAGAGAGAGGGAGTGGAGGGGATGGAGAGATAGGGGAGGGAGAGAGCGAGGGTGGTTAAAGGAAGGGGAGAGAGAGGAGGAAGGCAGAGAGGGAGACAGAGACACAGAGAGAGGAGGAAGTTATATGTAAGGAGGGAGAGAGACACACACAGACAGAGAGAGAGAGAGGTAGAGGTGGGAGGTTGGGAGGTAGAGAGAGAGAGAGAGAGAGAGAGAGAGACAGACAGACAGACAGACAGACAGACAGACAGGCATATTTAACCCAGTACACTTTAAAATTGTGAGGCTATCTTGATATTACACTGTGATTAGTATCTAGAATAACCTCTTTGCAGTTTTATGGAGACATGGCCAATGTGATGCCTTCTATGCTGCCAAAATGATTGCCCTGCAAATACATTTTCCAAGGATGCCAATCCAGATTTTAATAATAAGGAAAATAAGGGATATGTCAAAACATGAGATAAGTCGTTATTCCACTCGTATTTTTGCTAGAAACTTTCTTTATTCTTGTGCAATGACATTGGTCTTATCCTGGCCTTTGTGCAGGAATAAATGACCTACGATTTTAGCCTAAAAAATTGCACTTTTTATATAATCAGTAGTACGCAGAAAACAACTGAAATTAATTCATGGTTGTTGTACTTTTGACTGATGATAGATTAAGTTAATGTGTGTGCATTATAACTCAGAATTAGACTAAGAAGTCATTTTAAAATTTTGAACATGGATTGACACACCATTTTCAAGTTGATTCGAAAGGTTGGAATCAGATTGTAATTTCTTTTTAAACCGCTTTGTTAATGATAAATCATGCACCTACAAGAAGTAAACATTTATAGAGAATATCATGTGATGCAATTTAACTTATAATTATGATTTTTATTTTCATGATTCAAATGTCTTCTTGACTAAAGAGTTCTGCTTTTGTGTATGAGCAAATTATTGTATGTGAAAAGTTAAATAAATAGATATAAAAAAGAAGTACCAAATATTGTGTCCTGTTACATTAAGTAACTTAATGGTTACAGCAGCTCATGTTGGTAGAATTGGTCCCTTGCTACATGCATGATTATACCAGTGCTATATCTGTCCCAAGTAAACACTCAAAGGGGGGAGGGGTCACAGCTATCTAACATATCTAGCACTTGTCATCCTATATGGTAGCTGGTGATCTGTGAGTCTGTTTTGGATAAATGGATCACATTTTTGTACGTTCTTTACCTGCAAATTATGGTTAATAATAAAATTCACATGCAAAAACATTCACCTCATCTATGACGTAAATAAAATAGAGTCATCCCCATTGCTATTTAAATAGGTCTTCAAAACATGGCACCTGGTAGGAGTCCACTTTCAGCGCTTTGACAGAAAATCTGTAAGTCATGAACGAGAATTTGCTGTCTTGTCATGGCTGAAATTAACATCCAATAATTACATGCAATTCGGACGTGTAACATTTGCTAATACAATGTCATCGTTGGATGAATATAATCACATGCTTCACCCACATATCTGGCATCTATAGCATTGCCTTATCCATCCATGGCTCATGTTGAAGACAAAACTTGATTGTTTTCTTTCTGTTTATTGCAGTTAGTGTCAGTTTATTGCATCTAGTGTCAGTTTTTCATTTATGTTTTCTTAAATAAAATGTTTGCAACAAAACTGAATTAATTTATTGCTTGTACCCATTTTGGAAATAAAAGTAATGGATCAGTTATCCCCCTTGTGAGTAGATAATTTCATATCCTTTATAAAAGAAATATTGTTAAATTTAGTTTTAATTTCCTTTTTTTCATCATATTTCTCAAGCACCTTTACTCCTTATTATCTGAATAACAAGATATGATTTTGAAGCTCGCAGCTAGTTCAGTAAATAAACAAGTGGACAGATCATAAGGGAGGTAATAGAATGTAATTACATGACCATGATCATTCAATAACCTTTAATTTGAGTACCAGTTTTATACTTCTATCACCATTTCTGTAAAAGGTATAATCATCTTTTTCTAAATATACCCAAAATTACACGAATGTTGACATGTAAACCATTAGTTTCATATCACACAAATGGGTTTATTCTTGAGTACATTGGAGATTATAATTCTAGACACCCTAACGAACATTTGGGTACCCATGAAAAAACTCGCGAGGGGAGTGTGGGGGTATCCTACCTTAGTTTATTTAAGGCTCTTTATAACATAAACTTAATTGTAAGACAGTACAAATTGTGAACTATATCACTTAAACTGTCCATTATTTCCAAAACTATCAGATTTATATTGACAAAGAAAGTAGCAGCCAGAATGCATATCCGAACCCACTCCTTAGCTTATTGATAACTGTCTGTGATTATCATTTACTGGTCTCAGCCACAACGAATGGCGCCTTTCCTCATTTTAAATTTTCGTACTGTTCTTAAAAACCATTCCTGACCAGAATAGTGTTTTTGTCTAAATACAGATAGCAAGATGAAAGATGCAGAAGTCCTTATGAATGCCATGGAACAACAACAACACCAAGGTATACACAGTGTGCAGACTGCAGTCTTCTGTCTGCTGCCTCGCTATCTCCAGAGGGTTTCACTAATGTTTCAGGTCGGTCATGTCAGATTTGTTTATGGCCTATTTTTGCATATAAATCAATTCAAATTTCCACAATTAAAAAATTTGCGCAACGTAAACATGAAAGATGACGTCATGCAACGATAACAAATATTAAAATTTAACATTTTTGTGCAAATTTAAAAAAAAAAGAAAATTGTCAGAATATGATATAGGGGCCTTTCTGGTCGAGTGATAGATTCTCTAATTTGTAACCCCTCTGCTTTTTGCAAAGGCTGGTAGTCCAGTTTACTAACCTGTTTATAAAATGTGTTATGTCAGGGACTTTAAGGTAAAAATGTTGTTCACAGTGTTGGGTGACCTCATCTTGGTTTAAAGGACGGCTAAATAATGGTTCTTCCGTCAAAGCAGAACCCAATTCTTCCATTTACATTTTAGCAGCAACGCTGGTCGGTGGAAATGACTCCCATGTCGATTCCGTCTGGGATATAGTTTAATAAGCAATACATAAAATGCATATTTGTTGCCTTGCTTCATTGTAGGGTTTGTGTGCCTCTTGAAGTGCCCTACCAATGTTGACGTCTGATACGCTTATTCCTTCTGACGCCAACTCATTTTCATCTTATCAAGAACAAGTCTTAAACACATATTAAACAATACTTGAAAAACTAATCTAAACTTACCTAAAACCATATCTAATTAACGAAAGTGGACCTGATAGCGTAATCAGTAGAGCGTCGGCTCCAGATACGGGAGGCCACGGGTTCGAACTCGGGCCGCGACACATCAAAGTAGTAAAATGGAAGTGGTATAGCTCAAGCAAATATAAGGCTATTTTTTCGACTGGTTGGCCCTGTGTCAGGATGTGAGTGGGTGTGCTATCATGTCAGGTGTTCACGGCATGCTTTACACAGTGAAGGCAGCACTATGTTTACTTAACGTCGATACCTTCTCAAGACAATTGGAAAACTGTTGGTGGGACGATAAACCCAATAGACAAAAAACATATTATATTATAATGGGGAAAACACCTAAAACAAAAAAAAGATTTATCTCGTTTATAATTGTGTTCCATTCATACATTTCAAATAACTCAAATACATCAGACTTGAAGAAAACATACAACCAACAACTTTGATTGTAATGAAACATGGACTGAGAAATGAAAACACTTATCTTCAAGTAAGCAGTTTATTCTCTGCAAGCCTCTACCAAGATTTTTTGGGAACAGTGTTACACAATGCAAAAAGAATAACTAGCATAAGCAACAGAAGCATCAGTATATGTTTCCTATAAAACAATTGCAAATGACATACAAACTTAAATTAATTCAGTGCCATTGATTTGATCTGAAAGAGGCATAAGGATAGAAATTCGCCTATTTTCAGAAATGCTTGTATTTCTAGACGGACTTGAAAGTGACCGACCACTTTTGTTGATATAATGTAAGGTACCTGACCTTTTATAAATATTTTATGACAAATGTAACGACTGATCTATATAAGTAGTCTGGCATGCACTTTAGCATTGTGCCTTATTGTTACAGATCTAATATCCTACGAGTTTTCACTGTTATTTCGCTAAAAACCCTTACTTTCTGATATTAAGACTTTAGTCTAAAAGTAATCTTTTAATGCATTCAATTAAGTAAGACTATATGTTCTAAACATTATTTGAGCTTATTTACAGTGATGTCTACTTTCGAGAGTTTTAATTGTAAGAGGGATATGTTGTTTTGTTGACGTTTGTATTATTCAACGTTTACTTTACCCTTACTTCTCACAATGTGAAGATGTACGTTGTTCCCGGTGTTTCAAAGTGACATATTCTGTTGTTGTTTTTTGTTGTTGTTTTTTTTTGTGTTTTTTTTGTATCTATAAGTATATCTGACATCCAAATTACACCAATGTTACCTAAAATGCATTGGTATGTGATACGGTTTGGATCTACTTGCTTGACAGTTATATTTCTTCGGATTTATACGAACACTTAGTGATTGGTTAATTTAAATATAACGCTTAAAGCTGATTGGTTGAGACGTACATCGATGCTTACTATAGAATGTTTGTAAAAGTAGCCATGCGCGGGAACAATAAATAAAGTAAAACACAGCCGACGCGGATCAGTTGACGCTCGGATCAGGATAAAATAGGGAAAGGAGTTGTGCACAGTGCAGAAACCGGTACAGGAGAATTGGTCATGGACAGAATGTAAGCCATTGTTTTGGTTTAATATCTTCGTCGGATGCAACAAACCAATAATGATCTTTTATAATCTCTTACTTATAATAAAATCCGTGTCAACATCTTAAACTCTAGCTGTACTTGCCATTTTCATAGAATATACATAAAGGATATAGTAAAGTTTGGAAAATGTAATAAACATAAAGAAGTATAAACATTTCTTTGCCGAAACTTATTTGATTGTTGTGTTCGTTATTCCGCCCACGTGTTTAAACAATATCCTTTCCGATCATTACACATCTGGATAATATCGAGCATCGCCTTACATTGACATGTCTTTAACAGTATTTGTTTGGACAAAAACAATATTACGTTAAGCAAAATGAATAACAAGAGGGCCATGGTGGCCCTTAATCGCTCACTTGCGGACACGGGCTTTTAGTAGGCTCATATCTGGTGTTAAGTAATAATGAGTTTTTTACTTTAGAAATCTTTGGTGAAGATTGTGCCGTAAGTGTGGCCTCTAGGCTGATAACATTTTAATAAATTAAAGCGTTGATGATAATATATCAATATATAATAAAGCATATTTTAACTGCACGCTCGATGTTTACAGTTTGTTTGAGTCCACCGTTTAACATAGCGAAGTAAGTTGTTCGCCTCTAGGGTAATGTAGACCGTACCACATTGGGACCATAAAGTCGTGTTGGGGATCACTCCATAACAATGATTATCACAGTTTAAAATAATGTGTACTTTAAAATAAAAGTTAAAATATATATTTCGTCTATTGTGGTCAGATGTATTGGCACCTTTTTTGACCTGTTTGAAATTATATTGGCACAAAGAATCCAACAATATACATAGAGTATTCTATATACAATATATATACGTTACCAATATTATGAGAATTTTGGGCATGCCAAGACTTTTAATTTTGCAACCTATAAGAGAGAATAGAAAAGACCGGTTAACATGTGGACGTAGAGACCGATAATTTATGTACGTGGTCTCGGGTATGTAATTATAATTATTATATATAAATGTAATATATTTTTCTATCGTCTCCATTCACCATAGAAACAACGCTATAAGAATTCAATGAGAACAACAAGAAAGATTGAGAAAAGAAGGGAAAGGAGGCACATATCTGCCAATGGTTGACAGTTACAAAGGTCGTCTCCCATTCCTTACAGAGTAAGATTATTTTTGAAGTATTATATATCTTTTAATTTGAAAGATTTGTAGCAAATATTTTTGAAACTATTAAATATTTGTAGATATATTAAATTGTTTAATCTTATTAAATATATGGACAGGACCGTGTCCCTCCGAGGTACTGTCAGACGACAGTATTATGATGCAGAAGAGTAGATTTAGCGATATACCCCACTAGATGCCCCAACCATCTGACGAACCCCGTGTGGCGCCCCACGCCTGATCAGAATATACAGGCCGACAACACGGTAAAGTACATTGTTATTTCGATATGGATCTTTTGCGTCTAAGGTAAATATTATGCCTTTCAAAATGAACAAAGCCAAAGACGATTTTGGTAGACAGGGGTGTTAAATGTCCATTGGGCTTATGAATGCACTCAACACAGTCGATAATGCATTTTGATAGTAAGAATATTGAATTACCTTACCCTACTCCCAAAGCCCCATATTTACCTTTAAATTGTTTTCACCAGACTGGTTAACTTTAGTTACGAGTTGTCGTGTTAAATTATATCACTACAGTACTATGATACGTAGACTTGTCCTTGCAAGATTCCTGTGCTACATAACAGCGATTAATTTGATATGAATGGAATGTTACTTATTTAGAATACGTGTTTACATTTTCATATGTATGTACGTACGTACGTACGTATGTATGTATGTATGTATGTATGTATGTATGTATGTATGTATGTATGTATGTATGTATGTATGTATGTATGTATGTATGTATGTATGTATGTATGTATGTATGTATGTATGTATGTATGTATGCATGCATGTATGTATATACATGATATAAATCGTGCTGGCATTTGCAATTTTCTTATGTTAGGCATATTCAGCTAAATTTTCTATTGATATTTCACTTTGCTAACCTCCTCTGCTGCATAATGCAAAATAGCGTGCTTCTATATATTTATTGTTTACCCCGCCCGATAAAGTCGATTTGTGCCTCCGATGGAATGGAATGCAATTGATGAGGACGTTAGTGTAGCACACAATAGCAGGAATTCAGAGCTGTTCTGTGAGAACTTTTTTCAAAAGAAAAGACCAGAGTACTTCGTTTATATAGTGTAGTGTAGTCCTGATCACTAATAACGTTTTCCCGAAACTCTCTGCAAGAGAAATTTCAGCCAAGAAAATGTAAATTTAAAGGAACAAGTTGTATATCTTTAAACACATTTTTCAATAAAAGTTTATGCTGAATAAAAGTTTTAATATAACATTTATTTTTGGCAACTTCAAATCCTTGTACACTTAAGTTATTTATCATAAGTCCACGTATCGATGTCCAAAATATATTGTAACATGCTGGAAAGTTCTCAAATCTCGGAACAAAACACCTTGGGGAATATTACCCCATAAAATACGACCGTTCACAGGTCTTGTTGTATGATATGCGTCAGCAGTATTTTGCAATGTCACCTGAAAACCCAATTGTTCATGTGTATTTGGTTCGTCGAAATCTAATGTCCCGATCACTTAAAAGGACGATATCGTCAATGGTTTATTAACTACAGTTTAAGATCGTGCCAACAAATCACAACCAAAGTATCACTGATGGACTTAATGGGTGCAAACCATTGACCTTTACAGGAGATGATCATTTTGTAGACCATTATTTATAATTAAAACAATCAATCATTATTAACGTTTCTTCATGCGTAGGATATTATGATAACGAGTTATACTTGTGCAAGGAAGTCTTTTGTTCTTTTTTTCGATCCCTAACTAGCTGTTTAAAAATATATAACCTTGATAGACGAGCTACTTCACCTTGAGAAGTTATTCTTAATGGGTTATAAACACAATGTACAAGTTGTCACTGGATTTTATTTATTTTTGAAAGGCTGTTTAAATAAGTTTACAGTGAATGTTCGTAAGGTAAATCTTAAACATATGTCCCTAATAAATAGCTTTAGTTAAGCCCTTTATAAAGAAGGTGTTTGCAATTTTTGGATCTGAGCTGGTCGTACAGAACTGACAATTTACTGCATTATCAGATCTGAGAAAGAAAACCATGGCATCGATTTCATATTTTATCATGTACATACAATGCTTCGTTGAGACCAAACAACGTATTATAAAATGAATTTTGGATTCTTTTGCAGGTATTGTATTGAGATTGACGTTTCTCGAAATAAGTCACAGGCTCCGCAAAATAGACTTGCTTTACCTGTGGGCAAACTTCAGTCCCATTTCATAATAAAGGCGAAACAATTTTGCGCGTGAAAACTATTTAGGAAGTCGGTATATCAGTGTTCTCCTGGTTCTTCATTGTTAGTTATTTGTGTTTGTGATTGGGGATAAATATGCGTATTGGCAATACACCACAATCATATGCGATATAGTTGCTCAAAATCATATAGACCAGTTTTACTAACCATACTTATATTATTCTAATTAAATGCATTGTCGTTAATTCGATGGTATTTCGATATATCTAAATGTATTGTATACAATTGGATCCAAGGAGAAATCTGGATGATCACAGTCAAGTTAGAACATTACACTGCAAACAATACATGTCTGTTTGACTGCCAGGTTCTTTTCAAAATAAACAGTTTAAGTACAAATTTCAAATATTTTTTACGCCAGATCCTTGTTAGCTCCGAAATCAATGTTAACCATGATTGCCTTTCAAATTGAACAAAGACACTTTAAGAGTAGTTTAAATAGCCTGTGAAGCAGACGGTATGTAATTCGCTTCGATGGCTCCACTGGTAGATCTCTCAAACTGCTGAGCTGTGATTTAAAGAAATGCCTTCAACATACCACTACTATTGATTCACCGAAAAGTCCTTATCGACAAACTATGCCGATCTTCTTGCGAAATAGGCATCCTTACGTAACGCTTATATTTCATAACACTTAAATCGATCGATGGTTATTTCGCAACGTATGTGTCATACACAAACGTCGTCTTTATACACAATTGTTAAACCCATCTAAACGCTGACACAATTTTTCATAAAAAAAATAACTGCAATTAAAAAGCCACGTGGCAATGTCAATATATTTGTTCGATGATGTCGCAGCCGCATGGACTGAACCAGGGGACACACGTTCCTGATACCACCGTCTATACTAACGAACAAGTCAATATTTTTGTTGTATTCTGTTATCGTACAATGTTCCTTTGTACCTTTGTCCCTTTGTCAAGATAACCTCGAGCTAAATGAGTCCGTTCTTGATTTATGATATGTTTGTTGTTTTCTTAATTACGTAGTGCATACGTTCTATATTGTCAATCGAATAGATGGTATTTAAAACTTCTCAATTGTTACTGAGTAATATACATCGCAATAACAAAAGCGCTTTGAATTCTAGGATAGGTTGATTTACTTAAATTAATCAGAACAAATGCAAATAGCAGCGATTTTAAGTGCGTTTACTGACTATTTCGGAAGATAAAAACTAACACGTTTTTATATGTTCTATCTTGTCTCTGTGTTGTTATTTCTCTTTTTTTTTCTTTTTTTTTTTCTAATTGTCGTGTTTTCCTTTGTCTAGAAGTAGTAAAATATATGTGTTGATGTTTATGGGACCTTTTTCTATTTTCCGTTTAAAAAGATATGTTTATTCGGTCTGGTAACACGAGTCTTTACAGAAAACAAAGCTGCAAATAGATTAAAATCGTGAATATGTAATGATCAATTATAATAAATTGTAATTAAATCATTTCAGAAAATGAAGTATAGATATAGTAATTAAAACCGCAACGTTGATATATTTGACGTTGTAAGCGATTCAAGTTCATATTTAAAAAATGTTAGACGAATCGGCGACCAAATGAGGTTAAGGGGAGCTTCATTTTTACGTGTCACGTGGTATTTTCTCCATGTCTACTTGGTTTGCGACGTCCCTAATGTCGCTAGACTCAGAACCCTTCGACTCAAGCTTCTTATAATTAATCTTGCACACTCGTACCACTCCTCGCCATTGGCCAATCAGCGGCAAGTAGTATTACCTGTCTATATTAAGAAATCGTTTATTATTAATTCCATAAAAAACGTGCATTCATTGGACAAAGTATAATGTATGTGTTGTATCTGTAAATATGGGGGATGTGCTTGAAGTTCGTAGACTATTATGAAAGCTACAAATGTATTAAGCTTTGGTAATAAACAGTTCCATATAAATAGTTTCTGATTTTTTTCAACAGCTTGTCACTCAAAGGAGCAATGTCGTTAAAAATGCTTAATATCACACTGTGTCGCAATCTCCACTCTTGAGACTATATCGAGTAGTAAAAGGCAATCTAATCTATACTTAGTGTACACAAATGTATACTGACTTCCATTCCTCGTGCTTTTGGAAAAGAAAAAAATAGTTTACCGAGTCGTGAAGTAACAGAAATCATTTGATATAATACTTTGGCGGCCGCAATAAAGCGACTCGGAGTCGATTTTTACATGTTTAGATGTCCACATTTTTTTGAAGATGATGCAAATCAAGACAAAAACGAACAGGTATCGTTTTGTACAGTAATTATAATTTACGCTAGTGCTGCGGTTCCGCTTGACCTTTCACCACCCTATTGGCGTTTTTAGCGCTTTGATTACTGTGCATTTCGCTATTGTTTGGCTTGTGTGTCCAATGTCTACTGAGCTTTTGGAGTCCGATTGAAGATCGAATCCAGATGATCATCACATTTTAAATACAATTATATTACGGTTTAACGTTCTGAATGTTAGCATGTGGTAAAGGTAACTACTTTGTTTTGTTAAAATATATGCTTATATTTTACACAGTGTGTTGTCGTTTTAAGGCCACGTAGTATTTTAATGCTATTTTAGATTCCGCTTTATACAATACAACTTACACAAATGGTTGCTTATCAGAATGTAGAAATGAAAGTTACTGTCACTTGTGTCAGCCATTATGATGTTTATGTGCAAAGAGAGAGTCACGTGACCTGTTGACGCCTCATTGAGCTATGTATTTTGTAAACAATCGAATAAACACGCTTTTATCCAGTGGAGGATGTAAACTTCATAGTCAGAAACTGTACTATTAGCAACGAATACATGTGTCCACTGCTATTGTCCACGATATTCGTCCTGTAACTCAGACGGAAAATCAATTGCCTTAAATTTGTATGAATACCAGAAATTTCATATTCCTATATTTGTAATGGTCATTGAAATACGTTCTGTTCATCAAACATGAGAACAAACGTAACGATTATGCATGTTATATTACCTTTCTCCTGTAATATAACTAGTAAACGTATATCCGCAACAGGTCAGTCCCAAAGATTACTAGCACCAGGCTCATGGAATGCAATTTATGATTGGGTGATAGTGTAGCAGTCAATAATAGGATATCGAAGTTGTTCTATGAGACCTTCTTCAGCGAAAAAACAACAACACGGATACTTCGTTTTAACAATGTGGCTTGCAACATTAAAGGATTACTAGCAAATAAAAATTGGTAACATGCATTAATGGGAAACTGAAGCTTTATGGCGAGGTATTGTTTAACACAGTAAACTGCGTACACATCTATGCCGACGTTAACAATGCAGCTTGTAATTGCAGATGTAGCAGTCAATAAGAAACCATAAAGGAGCAGATAATCTAGTTCAAATCTGAGTTACGGTTCATTGCTTTCTAAAATTTATGTGATAAATGGACAGTTTAGTAGAGTGTCTTAGTTCTCAGAACTGCCATCTTCTTGTTTAAAGTGCATGTTCCCAACGGCGCCTTAAATGTCTTGCATCCGTGCTCTTTCTTGTACCTTTTGTAGAAATATGTTGAAAGACGGGATGATTACTTTTAAATAGTGAATAATCACATTAAATGACACAAACTTAAATGTAGAGAACTCATGCATTCTTTAAGTGATCTGATTCAATACAAGTATGTTTGAGTTTAATTTATTGTTTATCATTATTACGGTCCTTTTACATACATTTATTTGTATTGTATAGGTAAGTGAATAGATTATGATTGTCAGATAATGATGTATTAAAACTAGTTATCTTATATGGTTCAGCATTTAAAACGAGTTAGTCACAGCCAGTTAAATGTGCAAATTCAATCTATTTTATATTTTATTAATTCATAACGAATAGAAATCAGCCGTACCGTCCCAGGAAAAAAATGCTGTATTTATCGCAATATCTCGGTTTATGTTAATATCTTTGTGAAAGCAGTGCCAAAGAAAGCAAAAAAATGTGTCCATATCGATCGGCATCTAATGATATTCGTACTTTCAAACTGCTCAATAGGAATCGTAGTAAGGTAGCTTTAACACAGATTATTCACGGAAGTGGTATCCGTCATTGTTAACTGTATGTCCTCCTATATTAATGCAATGTTCTCTAGATAAACTGTAGATCCTCATACGTTTAAGGCAATGGTCTCTGAGAAAACTGTATATCCGCCTGCGTTAAAGGCAATGTTCTCTAGATAAAGAGCATATCTTCCTACGTTAAAGGCAATGTTCTCTCGATAAACTGTATATCCTCCTCTGTTAAAGGCAATGGTCTCTGCAGAATGAATATCATCCTACCTTAAAAACAATGTTCATTCGACACACTGTATATCCTCCTACGTTAAAAGCAATCCTCTCTAGATAAACTTTATATTCTCTTAAGTTAAGGGCAATGTTCTTCAGATAAACTGTGCATCCTCTTACGTTCAAGCCAATGTTCTCTAGATAAACTGTATATCATTCTACGTAAAATTATTACTATTATTATTATTATTATTATTATTTATTATTATTATTATTATTATTATTATTATTATTATTATTGTTGTTGTTGTTGTTGTGGTTGTTGTTGACCTTATGAATAATAATTAATTTAGGATCATTTCCTTTAACCGCAGACAGATCAGTGTTATTACATTGTGTTTTGGTGTATCTATGCGACGAGATCCGCGTCAGTGCATTCGTGGCTCCTTAAGTAAAGAGTTGTAGCGAGAGACTTTAGAAAGAGCGTTGTGCGTATTTAGTCGTTGATTGCTACAGTGTTAAGGCCCATAAGTATCAGAGAGGAATAGTGTTTGAGTTTACGTGTACTATACTATGGTTGGACTTATATTATAATACAACTAGTGTTGGACTTGGATACACAATTATACGAATCTTGTCGTAACTTTATAGTGTACATAATACGAACGTTCTGTTAAGAAAAAGGTAATCTCTAGTCAAGAACACTTATTGTAATGACCTCGAGAGATCTTGATACGGGGTTATGTGATGTCAGTTGGCTAATTTGTGGTTAAAAGAAAATTGTAAGATCGCGGAGTATCACTGTTACGACTGACAGACACATCTGTTTACATCCCGCTTTGGGACACACAATGAATTTGGCACAATTTATGTTTTGCAAGACTTTTTAAACCTTCATTCCAGTCAACAACTATATCTTTAAGGTGGTATCCGACAGTTTGCCTATGTCAAATATATGTAACAATATCTAACCTCTGTTTGGTATATTTGTGTGTAGTTTCTGCAGAAAGATTATTCTTAAGACTAAGCTTAGACAATTATCAACAGTATCTTAAATTTATGGAAGTAAACCTCGTTAACCAACAATTAAAATGTTCATTCATTTTAAATCTATAAATAAAAACGATGGAATTCCTGCTTAAAATAGACATCGACGTCAGAGCAGATTACGCGAATAAGCTAAACCATCTTAGGTCACGTGGTTTTCTTATTTTAAAGATTGTAAACTATGCAGCGTGGCTCAGATAGAAAATTTGTAATGACGGTTGTGTCGTTATGGTTCACCTTTCAAACAGAAATATCTATGGACCAAACTGTTGGACACCACCTTAATATGAAATTTTATTTTTATTGAAATTGTTAATACTGATATAAAATTGAAAGTACACATTCTTCTATTACTATTCATTTTGGAAAAGCATATTATATAAGCTTTGTTTAAGTAATATTTAACATAAACACGCTTACAAACCACTACTGTTCAAAATACCACACTCACAAAACACGAATGTCCGTCCTAGATACCACACTCACAAAATACTATTGTTCGAGATACCACACTCACAAAACACTAATGTCCGTCCTAGATACCACACTCACAAAATACTATTGTTCGAGATACCACACTCACAAAATAATATTGTCCGTGATACCACACTCACAAAATACTATTGTCCGAGATACCACACTCACAAAACACTACTGTCCGAGATACCACACTCACAAAATACTATTGTCTGTGATACCACACTCACAAAATACTATTGTCCGAGATACCATACTCACAAAATACTATTGTCCGAGATACCACACTCACAAAATACTATTGTCCGAGACACCACACTTACAAAATACTATTGTCCGAGATACCACACTCACAAAATACTATTGTCCGAGATACCACACTCACAAAATACTATTGTCCGAGACACCACATTCATAAATCGCTTTTGTCCGAGATACCACACTCACAAAATACTATTGTCCGAGATTCCACACTCACAAAATACTATTGTCCGAAGTTTAGAAACTTCCACTACCAATTTAAATTAATTCACAATCTTTAATCGGTAATAGATATTATAGAATACCTAACAACCGAGGATAAACAAATTTTTATCTTAAAATAAACAAACGGGCATGAATTAATCGTCTCTATGCGTAAGTTTCACGATCATCAAAGCGATTTCTTTATTCAATATATGTGTCTACAATTATTTGGACCCGTAATTCATATACAAGATTTTCCCGTGCACAAAGGCTCCAGACCTTCCGAAAACAAACTTTGTCCTAGTTGATCAAAAATCACAAACACACAACCAACTTAAGTCCATCTTAAAGCATACCAACTATGAACTAAATTTTCAAAGCCATTTAATGTAAACAATTTGAATAATTCATTTAACCATTATTGTGAAAAAATTAAGTTATTGTGTTTCCTACTGATAAGCTTGGTGCATTGTGGTTATTGGCTAGTTAGCAACACATACCTATTGTTCTTGCAGCACAGACTTCATTGTGCATACGTTTAGAAACCTTTGCACCTTTGCCAGATAGTCAATATGGCAACAGCAATCGATTCAGAGAAGGGGTCCGACGAATATAAAGATGCCAAATGTTCCATTTGTGCAAAGGACAACAAAGACGAGATTGCAGATCATTACTGCTATGACTGCAGTAAACATATGTGTACATCTTGCTTAGGAACCCATAATAAATTTAACGAAAACCACAACGTAGTGCAAGGACTTGGAGATGGCAAAGATGTGCTAACCGAGAAATGTGGGAAACATGCTGACGAGTTGATTACATTGTACTGTCGCCAGCACAAGGAACTGCTGTGCAGGAAATGTCGCTTCTTGGATCACAGGTCAGTTGTCTGCTTTAAAGATGATATCAGATAGTTTGCCCATATCTAATATCAGAGAATTTGCCCATATCAAATACATGAAGCAACATCGCATTCTTGTTCTGGAAAATGTGTGCCTAGTTGTGGCATAAACTTATACTTAAGTTTAAGTAAAAGCTGTTATAACAATAACATTACCCAAATTGTTAGACAGTACAAATCATGAAATAAATTGCTGTCCTTGTCCATTCTGTCCATATCTAAGAATAAGAACGATAGGAAGTGCATCTAAAGTAAGTTGTCACAAGTTTTTTTAGTTTAAAATAGCTGTGTTGCTGTGGCGTGGCTTGGACAGGAAATACATTTGTGTAATGACAGTGGGGCATTTTATGCATCTTTCCACCTGTTCTAAAGCACCAATAAGTTGTTATTACTTAAGAATAAGCTCAAGGTTCAGTCACAGATCATAGTTCTATTTAAAAGCTGAATATTCCGTTGTAAATTGTGAGCCCATCATATTTACACCACTTTAGCAGTGGCAGCCAAGGATTCTTTTAGGGAGGGGTTGGGACGTGCGGGGCGGAATCCTAATTAAATGAGTACCTTAGGTGCTAGCATTGTTAGCGAGAATGCTCCCCTGTAGCACTGTACACATATGCAACAGTTATAACCCCCCTTGATCCCCCCCACTAGATCCGCCCATGCATTAGTGCTGTTGCGGCATGCCGGTTTATTGCGATACTGACCAGTTAATACTGTACTGTGATACACAATGAACATATCTTTTATGATGTATTTTGTATTATACGTTTTTTGTCACCATTCTGTTCATTCTGTATATTGCATGAAATAGCTCCTTATAACAGTTTAAATGTGGGAATATGACATGAAAAAGCAAATCAATGAAGAATCTCCATTAATTAAATATCTGGTTAGGATAAATATGATTTGCTGGTGAACATATCATATAGAAATGTATTTTCTACAGTTTAAAATGCAACACAATTGAGAAGTTATTGTTTGTAAAAAATGGCAGCTAATTGAATAAAATTCAATATTGTAAAAGAGTTAAGACAATTGATTTGATTGGGATATATATTTTGGTCAATGGAACAAAAAAGAGACTTGCACAGCCTTGCAAACAATTTTAATTACATATACAGGAAAGACAAGATTGCAGCAATAAGAATAAAACTGATCATCGTGTTCACACCAGAGGGCACTATAGCTTTACCATCCGTCCGTCAGTCAGTCTGTCAGTCTGCCTGTCTGTCCGCTAAAAAAATCTGGATCCTTTGATAACTTGAAAACTATTAAAGCTAGGCGCATGAAACCTGGTATGTTAATAGGTAGCAATGTGTACAATAAGCACGCCCAACATTTGGATTACTACCTAGAAGGTCAAGGTCACAGCATGACCTTGTAGCAAAATCGTGTCCGTCTCATAACTTTGTTATCTGAAGTCGGATTTTAAAAATATTCACAGAAGTGATCACCATATTGAGATGACGTGTCCCGAGCAAGATTTGGGTCGTTACCTTGAAGGTCAAGGTCACAGCATGACCTTGCAGCAAAATCGTGTCCGCCCCATAACTTTGTTATTTGAAGTCAGATTTTACAACTATTTCACAGAAATGATCACCACCATATTGAGATGACGTGTCGCGCTCAAAATTTGGGTCGATACCTTGAAGGTCAAGGTCACAGCATGACCTTGCAGCAAAATTGTGTCCGGCCCATAACTTTGTTATTTGAAGTCGGATTTTACAACTTTTTCACAGAAATGATCACCATATTGACATAACGTGTCGCGCACAACATTTGGGTTGATACCTTGAAGGTCAAGGTCACAGCATGACCTTGCAGCAAAATCGTGTCCGGCCCATAACTTTGTAATTTGAAGTCGGATTTTACAACTATTTCAGAGAAATGATCACCATATTAAGATGACGTGTCGCTCACAACATTTGGGTCACTACCTTGAAGGTCAAGGTCACAGCAGGACCTTGCAGCAAAATCGTGAAGCTTTGGATAGCGCATTCAGGTGCACTTACCTTAAATGATAGTGCATTTAGGTGCTCATACCTTATTTTCTTATGTATTGTGGTCAATATTTTCACGCCTTTATCTGACATAATTTGCAAATTAACAAATGATAGGGCCAAAATCACTCCTATTGACATTGTTTTCATAACATTGGAGACAAACAATAAGATCAGTTAATAATATAAAAACATGGCATATTAAAATGATGCTAGATGAGGTAAAAAAAAGAAATCGGTCAAGTGTCCTTTGTTCAGGGTAAAAAAGGGTGTCCAGTGTCCACAGATGACAGGTGTCCTTTATTTACAGGTCAATTATAGAACGATTTTCCTTTGGGGAATATTGATGAGTCCATTGAAAGCAGGTGTCTGCTGTTCTCAGGTGTCCCTTAGCTCAGGCTGACTTGTATATGTATCTGTAGATTTCCTTGTTTATTACTTCATTTTTAAGCCATAATTATACAAATACAGACTTCAACTTTAAATTAATTATAAATGTCAATAAACAGGAGCGTATGATAAAGAACTTTTTGAGGGACCGGTAGGGGACTACTGTATTGCCCGCAATACTATCAAATGCTTGTTTATATTGAGTTTTATAATAAAGTGCATTGTATTATATGTATGCTGCCTCGTGGTGCAGGTTAAATGTTGGTCTTTGGATTTCTTGAAAAAATAAAAATCATATTAACAGAAACCACAAGAGCTAGAGCATTGATATTATAATTTGGTATACATATTCCTTGGGTGGCCCTGAATAAAAAATGTGCAAAGAATTTTGATCTGTCAAAAAATATAGCTGCCAAGTAGTGGTCATTTTCCATATATGGTTATAAAAGACAATTTTGAAAATCTTATTGTAAGAAACTATGGCCACGAGGGGCGTTGCCATTTTCATATATGGCTTTATCCTAAAGCAGGGAAAATCTTCCTGTAACAAAGTACAAAAGCTAGAGCCCGAATGTATAAATGTTGCATTTAATTTTATACATTACTAAATCCGATTGGGCAAGTTGAAGCAATCTAAAAACAATTACAAAAATCACTTATCTCGTATAGATTTAATGTAAACAATGCCATTAGGCCATTGTTAGTCTGACCTAGTTACAGCGAGAGGCCACTGTTAAGGAGGGTGTGGCTACAACCCATCTGAGGATGGGTCAGTAATGCAGGGCCTTAATTCCCCATGTACTGATGACAAACGAAAGTATATTATAATGTCTTCATCCTGGTCAGATGGTGTCATCATTAAATTTAGATGTTATCACGCAATAGGAGAAAACACGATTTGTTAACCTGTACTTGGCTCTAAAAGAAAAATAATAGCAGCGAGGTTAGAAATGTATTTGGATATTCAATAAATTGACTTGATTAATGCACATAGATTTGGGAAGATGTAGATTTGGTTAGATCAGAAGTTATTTGATATTTTGTATCAAAACTTTGTAATTCACCCACTTTTAAGCAGGTTCTTTAGGAAAATCCTGGTTATTACATTGGGGTATGTCGTTGGGTGGGCTGGCGTCAACATTTCATTAAGTTTTTAGCTTTTCTTTTATCCCAATTGTCTGTCGTCCATCCTCCGACGTCAACATTTTAGCTTGTGAACACGATAGAGGCCACAGTTTTCCTCCAATCTTTATCAACTTGGTCAGAATGTTTGCCTGCATAAAATCTTGGACTATTTTATTATTGGGTCATCTGGGGTCAAAAACTAGGACAAGGAAAAAGTTGTTACCACATTAGAGCCCACATGGGTATTAAGTGTAAAAATGCCAAAATGTAGCATAGTTTACTTCAGTACTTCAGTACTGTCAAGGTCACACTTAAGAGTTTAAAGGTCAAAATTTGTTCAAATGTTTTGATTCTGGAGCATAACTTTGCAACTAATGAAGGGATTTCATCCATATTCCACAGAATTGTTAATCTAAATGGCAAAAGGATGTTTATTCTTAATTCAAAACAATATCACTTATTTGAAGTGTTTATGTGTGGCAGGCCCGTATTTGACAGGTAGAGTCACCGAGTCGTTACTCCTCTTAGATATTGTGCCATTTACCACTTGGAATTAAGTCATACTCAAGGTCAGACATGTGATTTCTTCCAGCTAACCTGTGGTGTAAAGGCTGTTCTGTTCAGACATGTGTCTGGGGTCTTCCTCCATCTTACTATAATGACCACAGTGGTGTCGCTGCGATGTACTTCAATGCCTTTTTCCCCCTTTTATTTCAGGAAATGCCAGGACCCACAAAATATAAGGGAATTCTCTAATGAACTAAATGCTGACTCTGAGTTACAAGCTGTCCCTGCACAATTAAAATCGGCTCTGAACAATATTAACAAAGCTATTGAAGCATTATACAAACACATGACCAATATTAAGCAGAGTGGAAATGGTTTTCTTAAAGATCTGGAAGACTATGCGAAGAAATTGTTGGCACGAATTGAGGAGCTAAAAGAGAAGGGTAAGAATGATATCAAAAGGAAACAAGAAGAGCTTCTTGCCGCCACCAAACATCATCGACAGTCGTGTGCTCTAACTAAAGATGAAATAAACCAGTGTTTAGAGAAAATTACAAAGTCAAAAGAGTGGAAAGCCACTACGTTTGTTCTTAAAAAGAAGGGTCAGACGATTGCTAAAAAAGTTGACGCTCTTTATACCGAGTCAGACAGTCTGATAAAGGAACATCAATTCATCTTCATGACTGAAATGAAGATATTTGACTCCCTTAACTGTTTCCATTCCCTTGTTAAAGATGTCAGTACAAAGGTATCAGAAAAGAAACAAATCAACGTCAGGATAAAAAGGGACAAGAGCAAGTGTGATAACAATGGTTGCTGTCATCTCAGTGATGGGAGTCTGGTAGTAGCCGATTACGGAAACAGCAGACTGAAGTTTGTAGACCCATCAAGTAGCATGGTAACCAAGTTCTGCGATACAGATGGAAAGCCAACAGATGTATGCTGTATTGGTCCACAAGAGGTAGCAGTAAGTATACTTTTCGTGTCTCTTTGCTGATTTAATTGAGATGTATCCTATAATGTATCATTTTGACACGTGACATATTCATAGTAAAAGAACTAAAATTAATTTAAGTCAAAAGTTGCATGTGCATGATTATTGTAATGATGGGTCTGGTCAATAAAATATAACATTCTCCAAAACAAGCTAAAGTGCACATCAATGGTTTAGTAGTTAAGACATTGTACTTTGGATGAGAGGGTCCCGAGTTCCAACCCGATGATGGATTGCGCGATATAACTTCTCCAGCAAGACTTTTCTGCACATTGTTACATGTACTTAATACATGAGTACTGGTTCTACCCAGAAAGTGGTCCGTTGGAAAAAAAACTTTCCCAAGTGACTGTAAATAAACAGTTTTAAACTGAACAAAAACTATTACAAAAACTATATCATTGATATAGTGCTTTAAATTAACTTAGGCTAAAGTAATAGATGATATATGTTTCGACAATATCAGTGTTTATGCCTTCTCATAATGTCCAAGGCGGATTTGTGACTTACATCCTGGACATTTGGTAATCTTCCAGGAAATCTAAAGGTCATGTTTCTAATAAATGTATAGATCAAAATAATATTTTAGAAATATTTTTTAATATTAGTTTTTATAATTTCAAGAAGTTATTATTATAACTCCTCATTTGTCCCAAACAGTGTAAATTGACAAAGTCATTACCAGATAATATTTACCCAAAGTGATAAATGGTGAATTTCATGTTTAGTTTACATGGGTAGTACAAATTAGTGGTCTCAATTACAATGATAATTTAGTTGTTTTGTTTTTTAATTATATCACAGAGACCAATTATGATCACTGTGGCAACTTTCAGCTATTTTGGCAGAGGAATACCCGAAACGAATGTCTGGGTAGAACCACTGGCGAACCGCACGTCAGCTGAAAGACCTACTCACATTCAGTCCTTCAACCTAAATGGGACCCACCCAGTGGAGGCAATACATGCACTGAATACATGCGCCAACTCCACCACTACACCACACTACTACACCACGGTGCCCCTCCTGATTGTGCATAGCAAAGCGTCACTGAAGGCTATAAAATTTGTAGTTCTGACATGAAATAATTTAAAATTTTATTTATAAAAAGGTAACTAATTTAACGACTTTGGTATGTCAACTTTGGTATTCGCAGCCCGGGATCAAACCCATGTTCTTCTGGACATTCAATTGATTATGTTATTAGGTCCAGTAGGCCCATTTGAGGCAAGCTATAGGAACTGATGAATTTGTGTCGAAACGCAGAACTTTAAATGGATTCATTTGGTCTCTTTTACCATAACAGTCTAATAATAAATACAGAGAAAAGTGTCGTCTTCATCAAATATTGGATTGGTAATGTTTCTTACAGTGATGAGTAATCAGGTACAGATGCGTTTCAAATAAAGTAAGATGGAAATAAAATTGCCCAATTAATAAAAGTGATTAAATAGTTAAACAAAGAAACATGAGACATTAGGAAATGTCCTTTTCACAAGAAATTGTTTACTGATTATTAGTGGGTGATTCATACTGAGAAATGAAACGCGATGCCATGTGCTTTTAGCTCACCTTAGCTTATGTTTAGGGTGAGCTATTGTGATTCACCCCATTGTCTGGTGTTTGGCGTCCCATGTTATATGTCACACGTCACGCGTCCGTCAACATTTTATTAAACGACATCTTCTCTGAAACTGTTTAGCAAACCTCAATCTCAAACTTTATCACAAGCTTCAGGGGGCAGGGCCAGCAAACAATCGTTCATAGAAATTTTGATCTGTTAAAAGTATGACCACCAATATCCAATTTCCATTTATGGCTATATAAAAAATGAGACGATCTTGTCAGATCTTGCCAGGGCCATATTTGGCAAACATTCTTGTCAGAAAATGCAAGAGCTAGAGCCTTGATAGTTGGTATACATGTTTC